>CM035845.1:175156494-175556494 GCA_020510985.1 Pholidichthys leucotaenia
TGACACGGTAATATTCACATCTGCAAAAAACACACTAGAAGTCGCCTGTATTCTTAAAAACAGCGATAACCCAAATCCATGACTGGCTTAATAATTCATGTCTCCTACTAAACACTAAACAACTGTTTGCATGATGTTAACCTAACAATGATCAAATATTACAAACTCAAATATTTTCTTAAAAGGGGAGGAGCTGCAACTAGTCAAGGATTTTAAGTACCTCGGTGTGATTTTAGATTCCTCATTAACCTTCAAAAAACACATCAAAAAAATTTCAACATAATCAAATTCAGTCTAAGAAATTTTAAACAAATTAGACCATCACTGACAGTGTGGCTAAAATGTTCCTACATGCAATGATGTTCTCACACATCGATTACTGTTTTACCAGCTGGTCATTCACTGGTATATGACATGAGGTCGGACCCATGGAACACGCACACAGGCTCGAGTGTGATTCAATAGTTTTATTGTGCCAACAACAGGTGTAATAGTGCGTGTGTGCGGGATATAATGTGTTGCAGGAGGACGGGATGTGTCGAGGGCGAAGCGGAGCGCCGTACAGCCAGGCAACCCTAAGTGCAGAGCAAACACAAAGATTAACTGCCGGTGCACACCCAGCAGAATTAATACACAGTCTGGTGCTTACTTGCAGGTGGTAAGGTGGCTGGCGTTGGCTTAAGCCACAGGTCTCCTGCCTGGAAGACAGCGTCCTAGAGCACGCTCGGCACGGTGAGGAGAGAGATGACAAGGATGAGGGAGGAAAATCCGCCGCCAGAGGATCCACCTGTGCACAGGGAAGAGACTGGAGAGAAGGTGAGTGGATGATTAGCTTACGTGCTAGAAGAGGAATCATTCGAGAAGCGCAGGCCATCAGGGAGTTGGCGTGCGCTGGAGAGATGAGCGTAGCTTAGCAGAAGGCTCCAGACCGAGGCTCCAGGCAGAGCGGGCTATATAGCCCGAGATTGATGAGGCACAGGTGTGCGCGCAGCTGAGGCGGGAGACAGGCGAGAGCGAGTTGTAACAGTATAACCATAATCAAACCCATTGAATCCTGATATATACAAAAAAGTCATAAAAGTCTTTGATAAGAAAGATCCCACATATCATTTGCCACGGTTACATAGGCAAAATTTCTTCAGTCTGATTACAATTCAGATTAGAACTTTACTGTTTACGTGGATCCTGTAAAAGTTGATCCGATTAGAATGTGCATTTCCATGTGTCACACGTTTGAACGGACTAAATCATTTTGACATCCACACCATTATCCGACATTCTGGAAATAGTAGAAGAAGCAATTTCCAATGTAAACAAACACCACTTTGTGTCTTTCTCTTTTTGAAATGGACCTGCATTGTGTTATTCAGACTGTACTTTTGCTTCTGCTGGTCTCAGTAATGAAGGTACAAGGGCATACTTCTGCATACTGTATGATGAACAGACGGAGACAGCCGGACGATACAGACCAGTTTTGTTTTACTCCCGCCATATCTTCCGCTAGCTGCTGTAAAGGCAGAAATACGTCACGTCGATGTGTGGCGACGTAAAGACGTGCAGTAAACATATTTTCTGCCCAAGCTTCGGATTAAGTGTTTATATGCGCACCAATCGGATTAACAATCGGCAAAACCCACCCGTCTCAATCGGAAGGAAATTTTGATCCAAATGAGTGTGATCGGGTCAGAATATTCAGATTGGCGTGTTTACATGAAGCATTTTTATTCTGATCAGGCATTTAATCCGGTTACTTGTGTCCATGTAAAGATGGCTATTGTTGTCACATTTACAAGAAATACAATTTTCTGTCTTTTGAAAATGATAAAACTCTCAAATTTGCCTGTTCAATGTATAAAATATTAAATGCCTATGCCCCCTTCCCTTACCGGGAGAATATGTTAAACTGAGGACTGTCTTTGGCACAACCACCAGAGCAATCACTAGAGGATACTGTGAGGTACCCCAAAGATGCACCACATTTGCTCAATCTGTGCTGTCAATGAGGGGCACAAAGATCTGGAATAACATACCATCTGCAATCAGAGGACATACCACACTAAACACTTTTAAGACTCATTGTAAAAAATGGCTTTTAAACAACCAAAACTGTACCCATAACCAGTGGTTGCTCTGAGGCATGCACATATACGTACGTATACAGTATGTGCCCGTGCGTCACACACATATGCCCTGCCTCTTGTTTACTGCTGTTGTTTATTTTTGCTGTGAGGTTCTTGGGTGCATGTGTGTGTGTACCCATATACAGCACCTCACTCGTGTGACATTTGAATGTTTTGTTTGTAGCACTTTAATTCTTGCTCTTTAGCATATCCACTTTGTACAATTTCATTGCAGGTGTTCTTTTCGTGTATGATTGTTTGTTAGTGTGTTTTTGTGACCCGCCAGTGGACTACGGTTGCAAATTAGTAGTATTGCTAAATCTGGTACACTGACATTTGTATTAATGTTCATTATATGCAATGTCCCTTCAAATAAACATAAAACTAAACAGGCCAAAATATTAGTAATAATAAACTATCTTCTATATGTCTTCTATTTAATCATCATATATGAAGATCTTACCTCAAATATTTTGAGAAGTACTCTGTCAATACATTAGGAACTAGAAAAGCACTCATAGAGCGCATACCTCCGCCAAGGCTCCTTCCGTTTCTCATGGATCACCTCCAAAATGTAATGGGTTTGTGTGTAGGCCTAGAGCCACTTGTGGTGAAAATGGCATCAAAGTCTGTCCATCAGTTTTAGAGTATTGTTGCTAACACACTGTGAGAAGATAAGAGCCTTGGCTGAGGCATGCATTCTCAGATCATCACCAAAATATAATGGGTTCCTTTCTAGCCCAAGAACCACCTCTGGTGAAAATTTCATCCAAATCCATCTTGTAGTTTTTGTGTAATCCTGCTGCACAAATACAAACAAAGCCCTTGGTGGAGGTATGCACTCTCAGATCATCACCAAAATCTAATCATCTGTTCCCCGTGCCATTACACACCTTTCCTGAAACTTTTGTCCAAATCCATTTGTAACTTTTTGAGTTATGTTGGTAACAGACAGACAGACAGACAGACAGACAGACAGACAAACCCCGGTAAAAACATTACCTCCTTGGCGGAGGTAATAAACATCAAAATCAATCCACCTAAACTACTGCTAAAATGCCTCTGACGACTGACGTAGAAACTTGTTTCAGTTTTATTGAGGACCACAATCCAATGACATTTTTGCAGACATCTGCACATTGCAGCAGCAACAGAAAAATTTAGTGTCAATGCCAACAACAGGTTTAAACTACCCAGTAAAACTGGGGTCTGCCCCCACTATCGTTTCTCAACTTGCTGGTGATGTTGCTTACTTGTTGAGTCTGCTGTGCCTGCATTAGTGCTGCAATGTATGCGAATGATTCGATCTAGTGTACTAGTTTTTCTGTGTGAATGTACTGTATGAATTACTTACCAGAACTGTAGTGGAAGCCAGGGATCACCAGCTGAATCACCCGCCTTAGCAGCAAATGAGCCCCGTCCTCCTGGTTCATCCGACTCTCAATTCAGTGAGTGATAGACAGTTAGAGCTGCAGTACAGCACTGAGTGATTCGGTGTACCACAGATCTTTTTAGCTTGACTCAGTATGTTTCAGTAAACTGTGGATCCCATCATTAGCCTCCATCCGAGGCTGCCTGTCTGCTCTGCTAACCTAATGCATTTTATTTTCCACGAAGCCTGCACATGTGAGACAGTACGTAAAAACAAGCGTAGCCTATCTATGCGCAGGATTCATATTCTGATTGTGTTTGCTAATATATAAACTTAGCCACCTAATGAAGGGGTCAAATTTTCATACATTACGGGGGTTTTAGAATTGTTGATCGTACATTGTACAGAGGGCAGAACTATTGTACAAATCCAATAATTTTCACACGTCTGGCAATACTGGGCAGGTCAGAATAACAAAATCCCTTCCACTTAATGTTATTCTGTTCCTTAAGGATAGACAGCCTTGTTTAAGTGCTGTCATTTCTATTCCATCGCTTCCTATGATCCTTTCTGAAAAGGCCAGTTAAATAGCCAGTAATGCCTTTTTAGTGTGTTAGTGCTGGATACTAGTGAGCTCAGACAGACTGGAATGGACATATGGAGGCAGTCTGGAAGCAGACAGGCAGCACTGATGCCAACTCCTCAAAAACATTCATACACTCTGATGAGCACACATGCGCACACCAACCTACACAGTCACACATACAGTATATCCCCCTCCATCATTTCTGGGAGCCATCCCTAAAGTCCTGCTGTCCGATTATCTCAGCGCCACACAAGCATTGTGGGATTTTTGGAACCTCCTGTCATTCATCTCCAGCACCCAGAAGGAAAGCTGGACTATGAACACCCACCAACAGTTAGGGAGGATTGAGACCGCAGAAAAAGGTGAAAATCACGAGTGGAAAACTAAAAAAGGAAAAAAAAACCCCAAAAACCTCCATTTGCAGAGCATACCATGTGTGTGCATGCGTGTGTGTGTACAGTATGTGTGTATGTGTTGACAGCTGTGCTGAAAAACCCTTTCGAAGTCAAAAGTTGAGGTCTGAGTGAAACAGAAGTATAAAGGGACAGCCGGGTTGACAGTAAAACCCCTTGCTGTCTCTTGTACACACATAGATACATGGAGTACAAATTCCCATTTCCTAGTTTATTTTGGTCCACATTAATATGGGTTGGCAGCAACACTGTCCTTGTTGAATGTGGAAGTTGCAGTTTAAGCTTTCTTTATGAATACCATCCCCTCTGTCATAATGCCAAGTGCGGGTCTGTGCCGCGTTCGGGTCTTTGGGTTATTGCTCTTTTTCTGTATATGTATTTGTTCTTGATTTTCATCTTCTATGTTTGTGCTTTTATTTTACAGCGCCATGATGTGACTTCCGCCTATCAAATCTGTTCGTGGCCTGTCACAGCTGTTAAGTGTCTTTAATTACTTCTAACTCATGCATCCACACCTGACTCTTATTTTGGTTGCTCCCCCATTATTATTTAAGCTCGCTCGCGGGGTTCATTCCTTGCAGCAACCTCACCTTTTGCAGACTGGAATCCCCACGTCTGATTCCTGTTTTAGTCTCTGCTTTATACTCTGCCTCATCAGTTTAATTGTAAGTAACCTTTCATGGTTTTCCTTTGTTACATTTTTCTGTAGTCACCCTTCGTGGTCCGTGTTAATTGCCTTTTTGTACATTGACCTCCATGGCTAGTATTTGTGTTTTCCCTTAATAAATGTGCAAACTCACAGCAGGCGACTGGTGCCTTATTTCTGCCCTGAAAGAGCCAATTATGACAGTAGGTCGCTGCCAGTAGGTGCCAGCGGCTGTGGGTTTTCCTTTTTCTTTTCACTCACCTTTTCCATGGCTGGAAGGAGAGCTGTCAGTATGTCCCCAGCACGCCGTAGGAGGTTGGCAGCCGGGGGCCCCAGCAGGGATGAACAGTGGACAGCTGAATTCATCCGGAGCTATGTTGCTGAAGCCCTCACCTCCCGCGGCCCAAAGATAGTTCTAGAGAACGTGGTGGCAGCGGCCAGGATTGTGGAGGGTGCATCCCGGTTTAGGAAATAATCCTGAGTGAGTGGAGCTGCTGTCTACCGTCTCCAGCAACGATTCCCAGGGTCGGTGATGGGATCGTCACTAGCCCGTAGACGGTGCCTCCTGGCGCAGTCCTCTACTCCTCCCCATGATACAGCTGTACCAAAGCGGATGGAGGAGAGTCACCAGGTCCAGTTGCCGCAACTCTCCTGCCATTACACAGCCACGGGCTGTCGGGGGAACTCCTTTGTGTCTCAGCCAGCAGTTTCATTATCACTGTGTCAAGAAGCTGTCCCCTTCTCCACCACGGCATCTCCTCCCACCGCTGAGATTCCAGTTGTCTCCTCCCCGGCTCCACCCGCCACCGTGCCTGCAGGGGCAGCTCCTCAACGCTCCTCTGAGGGGCCCACTACAACTGTAGTCACGGAGAGGGCTGATTCCAAACCGGGTGCAGCAGAAGACATCGGGTCCCAGGAACACAGGTAAGTATTTTTTTCATTCTCCAACATTACCACATGAATTATCTTGCCTGAATCTCGGGGGTGGGGCTCAGTTATTGCAGTCCATTGAGTCATCACTGCCTGCTGTAGCTACAAAGACTTCACCTGCACATTCTATGTCTCCTCCAAAGCCTCCTTAGTGTCCGTCGGTTCTGGGATTAAGCCACCAGACGGAAGAGGAGCCTGTGACCCTGGAAAACCTGGTTCCGGCCCCGCAGCCATGGTCAGAACAGAGGAAGAGGGCTGCCTGCAATCCGGAGCCTGCGCCGATGAGAAAGCGTCCCTGGGCTTCAACTGTGCAGGATTCAGCACCAACTGGGAGCAGATCTCCTGTCGCCACGCCGGGTGAGCCACCTGTGTGGGTCACAATGCTGGGGGATTCCGGGACTGTATTGTCCATCATGTTTACTGCTGGGTCCACCACAGCAGAGCCCAAATTGGACCTCCAGTGGGCCGGGCCCGAGACGTCATCTTCTGGATTGATGGAGTCCTGGACAGTGGTGGAGCTTCAGCTCAGGCAAGTGCTGTCCTTTGTTTTCATTGTTTCTGTATTGGAGAGATCTTGTCTGGCTCGAGTGCAGCCATCAGCTGCGCCTGAGCTTGCCTGGCCGAGTTCCACTGCCGCCGGTGACCTTGACCCTGTTCCGTTTCCTCTTCTATCTGAGATTTCCCCCAGGGTCACTGAAAATCATCCAGCTACACCACAGGTATCCGTGGATTCGGGCCCACCACCTGAGGTCTTTGTGGGTTCAGCTCTTCCGACTGAAGTCGTCATGGAGGGTTCGTCCCAGCCCGGGACCTCCGAGGGTGCAGCTCCTCCTTAGTCCGTGTCTCGGTGGGTGCTATGTCCCAGTCAGGGACCATTGTGGGTGCTGCATCCCAGCTTGAATCCTACATGGGTGCAGCACTCCAGTGTGTGCCCGCTGTGGGCGCTACGCTCCAGCCCGTGGTCCACCGAGGGTGCCGCTATGTCTCAGTCCGGGCCACTGAGGGTGTTGTGCCCATGTCCAAGGCTGCGGCGGGTCCTCTGTCCTCAAATGGGACCATCGTGGTTCTTCTCCCACCATCTTTCTCATCAGGTGCCCATCTTCTTTTTCCAGGGGTCCGCAGTAAGCACTGGCTCCAACTGCCCCCCTCCAGAAGGGGCTGTGTGGTGCTCTGTGGACTGCTGGCCCAGAGATGCAGGGAGACCACCCAATAAACTCTCTCGTCTACATGGGTGGCTTCAGAATCCTGGAAGACCACCCGATCAACACTCTTCTCCGTTGTTATGGCTCTGAAGACCTGGTAGGCTACCTGACCTTTTCTACCTGTTGGTCAGGTGGAGCCGGGACTCTGGAAGGCAACCCAACCTTTTTCACCTGTTGGTCGGGTGGAGTCAGGACTCTGGAAGGCCACCAGAGCTGTTCCCCTTCTTTTCCCAGTATTGACTAGTCTTGCTTGCACTTTATTTGATCAGTGTTGTGGGTTATGTGTGTTTTGGGTTGTTTTGTTGGTTTTTGTGTCTCTCTCTCTCCAGGCCTGGATCCCCCATCACCCTCCAGGGGTTGGTTTCTGAGGTTATCCCTGTTGGGGGTGGATGGGTGTACTTCCATTCCTTTTGATGTCACGGTGGGGTGTCTTGGATCCACCCATTAAGGGAGGGACACTGTCATGATGCCGAGCGCGAGTCTGTGCCGCATTTGGGTCTTTTGGTTATTGCTCTTTTTCTGTATATGTATTTGTTCTTGATTTTCAACTTTTATGTTTATTTTGACAGCGCCGTGATGTGACCTCCACCTGTCTAATCTGTTTGCGGCCTGTCACAGCTGTTTAGTGTCTTTAATTACTTCTCACTCATGTATCCACACCTGACTCTTATTTTGGTTGTTCCCCCATTATTATTTAAGCTCGCTCACGGGGTTCATTCCTTGCAGCGACCTCACCTTTTGCAGACAGGAATCCCCACGTCTGATTCCTGTTTTAGTCTCGCTTTATACTGTGCCTCGTCAGTTTAATTGTAAGTAACCTTTCATGGTTTTCCTTTGTTACATTTTTCTGTAGTCACCCTTCGTGGTCCATGTTAATTGCCTTTTTGTAAATCACCCTTCATGGCTAGTATTTGTGTTTTCCCTTAATAAATGTGCAAACTCACAGCAGGCGATTGGTGCTTTATTTCTGCCCTTAAAGGGCCAATAATTACAACCTCAAAATTCAATTAAGTTTAAGTTCAACTCCATCTCAGGTTTTTAACATCATTCAAATTTGACCTTATTACTTTTATAATTAATTATTTACCTTTGAAAACATTGAGTGTTTGCAGAATTGACAATCAGCAGCAAATTGAATGCTACATTCCAGTGATAAGAGTGTCACAGATACTCAGGGGGTAACAGTTACATTTACTTCAGTGCATATATTCAGTAACATTTTTAATAAAGTTGTACTTTTCTGAGAACTTTCAATGGACGATATATTTTGAACTCACGTAAGAATACTTTTGATGAAAAAACTACTGTTGATGTTTGAGGTGCTTTTATTTTCACTGATGTGAACTGAATTCAATCTCTGTCTTCCTTTCATCAGTCTTTTTTTCCTGTCTGATTAGAAATCATTGTCTTTCTATTCTAGATCAGAAAATACAGTGGTGTGAAAAAGTGTCTGCCCCCCTTCCTGATTTCTCATTTTTTTGTCTATGTTTTTCACACTTAAATATTTCAGATCATCAAAAAAAAAAAACTATTAGACAAAGATAACACAAGTAAACACAAAATGTAGTTTTGAAATGAGGTGTTTATTAGTGAGGGAAAAAATCCAAACCAACATGGCCCTGTGTGAAAAAGTGATTGGCCCCTAAACCTAATAACTGGTTGGTCCACCCTTCGCAACAACAACTGCAATCAAGCATTTGCAATAACTGGCAATGAGTCTTTTACAATGTTGTGGAGGAATTTTAGCCCACTCATCATTGCAGAATTGTTGTAATTAAAGCCACATTGGAGGGTTTGAGCATGAACCGCCTTTTTAAGGTCATGCCACAGCATCTCAATTGGATTCAGGTCAGGACTTTGACTAGGCCACTCCAAAGCCTTGATTTTGTTTTCTTAAGCCATTCAGAGGTGGACTTGCTGGTGTGTTTTTGTCATGGCGGCCGCTGGGCCGTCATCAGCCTCGGCTGCGCACACACCTGCCGCCAATCATCAGCGGGTCTTAAAAGCCAGCGTCTCTGAGGGCTCAGCACGGAGTTGTCTGCCTACTTCGCCACGCAACGCGTCACGGACTCAGTCTCTCACCAGATCATCCACGACGCAGTCTCGCCAAGCTTCGCCACATAAAGATCTAAGTATCTTATCTTGTCAAAGTGTAATTCCCTGTGCACAGGTGGACCTTCCTGGCGGCGGACCAGTCTCCCCGGATAACGGAGCCACTCCTCCTCCTCCCCAAGCACCAAGCGTCACCCACACGGAGCCACTGCGAGCCGCAGAGCCAGCGCGAGCCTTCCAGCACCACCTGCAAGTAAGCAGTACTCATCATCACATCTCTGTACTGCGGGCAGGCCTAATCTATCTGTGCTTGTGTGTTCCAGGGTTGCCAGGTCGCGGCAGGACTCGCTCAGCCCCAGCGGTTGCACAGCATCACATTCACTCACACTTACAAACACATTACACACTTCACTTAATAAATAATTGTCTAAAAACAGTCTATTTGTGTCAGTGTCTGTCTCCTGGGTCAAACAGTCATGTCAGTACGACTCCGTCAAGACAACCCAGCAGACAGCGCGCTGTCACGCTGCCTAAACACCCTTAGTGCCCGGGTAGACCTGATTCAACACCAGCAGACAGTTATTTTGAATCAATTAACCTTAATTAACAACCGGCTGGATCGCCTGGAAGGACTCCAGGCGTTCCCCCCGGCCGCCGGGGCGTCACCAGCCCCCGCTAATTTTTCGGCTAGTCAGGCTCACCAGCCTTCCTCACCTTGCCTCACCCCCTTGCCTATCCCCGCTCGCTTTAACGGCAAACTCGGGGAGGCACGAGGTTTCCTGCTGCAGTGTGAGACAGTGTTTCATCGTGTCCCCGGAGATTTTCCCACGGATCATAGCAAGATCGGGTTTATTTTCAACCTGCTCGAGGGTAGAGCGTTAGCTTGGGCTTACGCAGTTATGGCGAAACCCAGCTACGCTCAGTTAACTTTTCAACAATTCGTGGCAGATTTCCTAGAAACTTTTGATCACACAGATCGGGATGCGGTGTTAGCTGACCGCCTGTTAAATCTCCAGCAGGGCAGTAAATCTGCAGCCGATTTTGCCGTGGACTTCCGGGTTTTAGCTGCAGAGGTGGGGTGAGGGGACTCAGCACTGTGTAGTATTTTTGTCCGCGGCCTTAGCTCAGAGCTGAGGGATGAGCTGGCAGCGCGGGAGAAACCTGACAGACTGGGTGAGCTAATCTCTCTAGCCGTAAGTGTTGATAACAGGCTGAAGGAGCGGGCAGCAGAGCGTAGGGCTGCCAGTCGCGCGGTGAGACCACGCGTCTCACCGCGGCCTGTGCTTTTACTGTGGTAGTGAGTCCCATGGGGTGGCTGAGTGTAACTATCGGTTAAAAGGGGAGGTCCGTGGGTCGGAGTAGGGGGACTCATGGACAAAGACCAGAAAAAGCCCCTCACCCGTTGCCTCGTAGCCATTAGACTACTCTACAAACACAGAGAGCACACAACACATGCTCTTATTGACTCTGGGGCTGAGCAAAGCTTCATTTCGGAAGACCTGGCAACCCGGCTGGGCCTTAGCTGTCAACCACTCCACCCACCTGTCAACCTTGTCACGCTGTCAAAGACCCTGCTCACCACTCTTTCCCACCAGACAGCCCCTGTTTTGTTGATTACCTCTGGAAACCATCAGGAGGATATCCGGTTCTGGGTGCTGCCCATCTCCACGTCGCCTGTTATCCTGGGTTATTCATGGCTATGCCTTCACAACCCCACATTTAATTGGCAGGCGGGAAACATTACAGCTTGGACCTCTTTCTGTCTCGGCGCTTGTCTCCGATCTGCAGCGTGTGCTCCCTCGGTCTCGGTGACCCCGCCCACACTCCCACCTCCTGATCTGTCCAGGGTGCCAGAGGTCTACCACGATCTGGGAATGGTATTCAGTAAGTCACGGGCACTGTCCCCCCCCCCCCCCCCAACGGCCCTACGACTGTGCTATCAACCTCCGGGCGGGGGCCCCATTACTGGCGAGTCGATTATACAGCCTGTCGGCCCCAGAGCGGGAGGCCATGGACACATACATTAAGGAGTCCCTCAGCTCTGGAATCATCCGTCCATCCTCTTCAGCAGTGGGAGCAGGTTTTTTCTTTGTGGGAAAAAAGGACGGTTCACTGCGTCCCTGCATCGACTTCCGGGGTTTGAATGAAATCACCGTCAAGGACAAGTATACTTTGCCCCTGATGAACTCGGCCTTTGACTCCCTCCAGGGGGCGTCGTGGTTCACGAAGCTGGACCTTCACAACGCTTATCATCTGGTGCGCATCAGGGAGGGCGACGAATGGAAGATGGCGTTCCGGACCCCAAGCGGCCACTTCGAATATCTTGTGATGCCGTTTGGGTTAACCAACGCTCCAGCCGTCTTCCAGCGTTTGATCAATGACGTTCTCCTGGATTTTTTGAACTTCTTCTTGTTTGTGTATTTGGACGACATCCTGATCTTCTCACGCACGTTGGAGGAGCACCAGGTGCATGTTCGGCGGGTTCTGCAGTGCCTCCTGGAGAACCAGCTATTTGTCAAGGCCGAGAAGTGTGAATTTCACACAAAGGAAACATCTTTTTTGCATTTCATCATCACCCATAACAAAGTGCGCCCGGATCCGGCCAAGGTCAAGGTGGTGGTGAATTGGCCCACCCCTACGTCTAGGAAGCAGTTACAGGGGTTCTTGGGCTTTGCCATGTTTTACCGTCGATTTGTGCCGAGGTACGGGATCAGCGCTCGCCCCCTGACCAACCTTATGTCCCCTAAGGTCCCCTTTCGCTGGAGTGAAGAGGCTGCCGCAGCATTTGGGAAGTTGAAGGAGGAGTTCGCCTCTGCGCGCGTTTTGACCCAGGTGGACCCGGATCTGCAGTGCTTGGTGGAGGTGGACGCCTCGGACTCGGGTGTCGGGGCAATTCTTTCCCAGCGCTCCCCTGTGGACGGGATGATTTGCCCGTGCGCCTTCTTCTCCCACCGGCTGACGCCCACCGAGAGAAACTATGGCATCGGGGACAGGGAGCTGTTGGCTGTCAAGATCACCCTGGAAGAGTGGAGGCACTGGCTGGAGGGGGCTGCCCAGCCATTCATCGTGTTCACAGACCACAAGAACATGGAGTATCTCCGGACGGCCAAGCGGCTGAACTCCCGCCAGGCGCGCTGGTCTTTTTTTCGGGCGATTCAACTTTACCATCACCTACTGGCCAGGGAGCAAGAATACCAAGCCGGACGCCCTCTCCAGGCAGTTCGAGGTAGAGCCGTCTGGGGACTATGATGACACCATCCTGCCAGCATCCTGTGTGGTGGGCGCCCTCGTGTGGAAGATCCGGGATAAAGTCAGGAAGTCACAGGAGAATGAGCCCGACCAGGGTGGGGGTCCCCCGGGCCGTTTGTTTGTCCCCTCGTCAGTCAGGGGTGAAGTTATCCAGTGGGGCCACGCCTCCAAGTTGGCATGCCATCTGGGAATCGCTTGCACCGTCAACTTGCTCCAGAGAGCGTTCTGGTGGCCAGGGCTGAGGAGAGATGTGACCAACTATGTCCGGGCCTGCGCTCAGTGCGCTACTGGGAAATCGTCATCTTCCCCCCCGGCAGGTCTTCTTCATCCCCTGCCGGTCCCTTCTCGCCCCTGGTCTCATGTCGCCCTGGATTTTGAGACAGGCCTGCCCCCTTCAGACCATTTCACCGTTGTGCTGACAGTAGTGGATCGCTTCTCCAAGGCTGCCCATTTTGTACCACTCCAGGGGTTGCCCTCGGCCCGGGAGACGGCGGACCTCCTGGTTCAGCACGTGGTGTGCCTTTACGGCATCCCTGCGGACATCGTCTCGGATCGGGGCCCGCAATTTGTTTCCCAGGTCTGGAAGGCGTTCTGCATGACGTTGGGGGCCACGGCGAGCCTCTCTTCAGGGTATCACCCACAAAGTAATGGTCAGTGCGAGTGAGCCAACCAGGAGATGGAGGCTGCTCTCCGCTGCGTCATCTCGTCCTGTTCTTCGTCTTGGAGTACATTCTTGCCCTGGATTGAGTACGCACACAATGCCACGGTGTACTCAGCAACGGGAGTGTCTCCGTTCAAGGCATCTCTGGGGTATGACCCCCCACTGTTCCAGGAGGAGGAGAAGGAGGTGGCCGTTCTGTCTGTGCAGGCTCATGCCAAATGCTGCCGCCGGATTTGGACCATCACCCGCAGAGGCCTCCTTAAGACTACGGAGCGCAATATTCAGGTGGCTAACCGTCATAGGAGACCTGCGCCGGATTATCAGGTGGGGCAGAAGGTTTGGTTATCCACCAGAAATATCAATGTGCCGGCCGAGAAACGCAAACTGGTTAAGCGTTTCATCGGTCCATACGAGATTACTCGTATTATTAACCCTGTGACTGTGCGCCTAGCTCTCCCCCCTTCCATGTGCATCTGCCCTTCGTTCCATGTCTCCCAGGTGAAGCCCTGCATCTCCGACCCCCTGTGCCCGCCCCCCCGCGGCGTCTCCCCCTCTGTGGATGATCGACGACCACCCGGCTTGGGGGGTTACTGCCATCTTGGATGTCCATCAGCGGGCCCAGGGTCTTCAGTATTTGGTGGACTGGGAGGGGTTTGGTCCTAAGCACCGTTCCTGGATTCGCCCAGCGTTGATTCTGGATAAATAACTCATCCGTGATTTCCATCGGGCACATCCAGGTAAGATAGGGCAGGTGCCTGGAGGCACCTCTAGAGGGGGGAGTACTGTCATGGCGGCCGCTGGGCTGTCATCAGCCTCGGCTGCGTACACACCTGCCGCCAATCATCAGCGGGTCTTAAAAGCCGGCGTCTCTGAGGGCTCAGCACAGAGTCGTCTGCCTACTTCGCCACGCAACGTGTCACGGACTCAGTCTCTTGCCAGATCATCCACGACGCAGTCTCGCCAAGCTTCGCCACATAAGGATCTAAGTATCTTATCTTGTCAAAGTGTAATTCCCTGTCACAGGTGGACCTTCCTGGCGGCGGACCAGTCTCCCCGGATAACGGAGCCACTCCTCCTCCTCGGAACTCCTCCACCTCACCACAGCACCAAGCGTCACCCACATGGAGCCACTGCGAGCCGCAGAGCCAGCGCGAGCCTTCCAGCACCACCTGCAAGTAAGCAGTACTCATCATCACATCTCTGTACTGCGGGCGGGCCTAATCTATCTGTGCTTGTGTGTTCCAGGGTTGCCAGGTCGCGGCAGGACTCGCTCAGCCCCAGTGGTTCCACAGCATCACACTCACTCACACCTACACACACATTATACACTTCACTCGATAAATAATTGTCTAAAAACAGTCTACTTGTGTCAGTGTCTGTCTCCTGGGTCAAACAGTCATGTCAGTTATGAATCACCGTCCTGCTGCAGAACCCAAGTGTGCTTCAGCTTGAGGTCACGAACAGATGGCCAGACATTCTCCTTCAAGATTTTTTTGTTAGACTGCAGAATTCATGGTTCCATTTACCACAGCAAGTCTTCCAGGTTTTGAAGCAGCAAAACAGCCCCAGACCATCATGCTATCACCACCATATTTTACTGTTGGTATGATGTTCCTTTTCTGAAATGCTGTGGTACTTTTATGCTGGATGTAATGGGACACACACCTTCCAAAAAGGTCATCTTTTGTTTCGTCAGTCCACAGAGTATTTTCCCAAAAGTCTTGGGGATCATCAAGATGTTTTTTGGAAAAACTGAGATGAGCCTTTATGTTCTCTTTACTTAGCAATGTCATCTTGAAACTCTGCCATGCAGGCCATTTTTGTCCAGTCTCTTTCTTACGGTGGAGTCATGAACACTGACCTTAACTGAGGCAAGTGAGGCTTGCAGTTCTTAGGATGTTGTTGTGGGGTCTTTTGTGGCTTCTTGGATGAGTCGTTGTTGCATTCTTGTGGTAATTTTGGTCAGCTGGCCACTCCTGGGAAGTTTCACCACTGTTCCATATTTTCGCCATTTGAGGATAATTGCTTTCGCTTTTTCTCATTGAAGTCTCAGAGCTTTAAAAATGGCTTTATAACATTTTCCAGACCGATACTGTAGATCTCAATTACGTTGTTTCTCATTTGTTCCTGAATTTCTTTGGATCGCAGCATGATGTCTAGCTTTTGAGGATCTTTTGGTCTACCTCATTTTGTCAGGACAGTCCTATTTAAGTGATTTCTTGATTGAGAACAGGTGTGGCAGTAATCAGGGCTGGATGTGGCTAAAGAAACTGAACTCAGCTTTCCAAAGATGTGATAAACCACAGTTAATTTATGTTTTAATGGGGGGGGGGGGGGACTTTTTCACACAGGCCCATATAGGTTTGGATTTTTTTTACCCTTAATAATAAACACCTTCATTTAAAAACTGCATTTTGTGTTATCTTTGTCTCATATTTACATTTGTTTGATGATCTGAAATATTTAAATGTGACAAACACAAAAAATGAGAAATCAGGAAGGGGGCAAACATTTTTTCACACCACTGTATTTGTTTTATTACTGTATATTGTTTATATAATTTTGATGGTTTTATGGGGCACATGTGGCTCCATTATCCTTTTTTTTCCTCAAATTCATCTAAGACAATTATCACTCAAACCAGTGAGAGTGAAGCTGCAAATTTACTACTATTATTAATAAGATAAGATAATCTTCTATTAGTCCGACAATGGGGAAATTACAGTATTGCATTGGCAAAGGAACAACAGTACTCAGAGCAATAATAAATACATTTTTTTTTAAATGTGGTAAAAAAAAACATTATATAGACAGTTCCAGAACATTAGAATTAAATAGTATTTACAGCATTGCAGTTAAATTAATTCACCATGCTATATTTATATTTATACAGCAATTAGTTCCTACTGAGCAATTTCATTGTACAACAAGGATTCCAGGAGTTCCTTTATTCTGCAATAACTGCACTCCAGCATTTCACTGGATATGTATCACTCCGCTTCAAAGGCATTGTAGTAACCGACAATTACTAACAGTAATTTACTGTCAAGTCTACAGACTTGAGAAATGCAAAACTGTGTTAGATACCTTAATTTCCATAATGAGGTGCTGTTTGAAAAGCAACTACAGTCTCAGCCATCTCTAATCCAAAAGTCCTGTCCTTTTAAACATCCGCCAATATATTTTACGTCTGTTTAAACAAAACAGACAGGCTAGAGTTGAATTTTTTGGCTTGATTAGAAAATTACAATACCTTTGTGGTGATGGACTCTTTGCTTCATCTGAAAATGCCAACAAAAAGCAAGGGAAGTGTACTGAAGCCAAATCACTAGCATGCTTACGTGCCACCTGCATTGATCTGGGCCCTTCTACAATACAGACTCAACAGGTGACCACTATGTATTTAGTTGCTTAGCAACAGTTACTGACTACATTTAGAAGGGACTATTTTTTTTTCTCAGCTGCACAAAATAACTGATTAAACAAACAGCTCATAATATTTTGTCCAATATTGTTGTCATTTAATAAATTGTGCTTGCGGAACTGTTGTATAAAAGCAATATTACACTCAAGGTCATAACGGTATTGTCATGTTTCGCCCTACGGGGCAGAGAACAGGGCTCCAATGCGTAACGAGCATTAATCATAATTTAATAACTTAAACTTCTTGGAAGCAGGAACACAAAAATACTAAACAGGTTTAACAGGCAAACAAGACTTACTACATAGCAGAATCAGGCAGGACAGGCAGAAGCGTGTGTTAACGCCAAACAGAACAGGAAACAATGAATGATGCCATACCCAACTGAGAGGCAGCAACCTTTAAATAGCACAACCACCGAGAGAACACAGTCCAAGGACGGATATTTTTTTCCATACATAGGGAGTTGTTCAGAACTCCTTATAAAAACTCCTTAAACAAAGATATAGAGTGATGATAATGAAGTCAGTGGCGGTAATGCACCTGCAAGCTGGTTGCCAACCGCCAATCAAATCTAAGAGAAGAAGAAGAAGAAGAAGAAGAAGAAGGTGCACTGATAAACAGAATACAAAATAGCTGTGGCTGATCATGAAGGAAAAAAGAGCATGAAACGAGCAGAACAAGTGGAAACCAACACACACAACAACTCAACATCTCTTACAACTCTATCATCTCCGCTGCCTCGTCCCAAGCCATTCGAAGCGTCTTGAACGAATAGGGGTCCCGCCTCCAGAAAGCACAGGGCGCGAAGCTCCTTGTCCCCCAAGTAGGACATAATGCTCCAAACTCAAGTGGGTGAAAAAACACAGACAAAAGGTGAAAGAAACACATCACTTCACAGCTGGGCTCAAACTGATCACTCCGTACTGTCATATACGTATGCGCCTCTCTGAGGCACAGAAGAAAAGAGACGAGCCCACATGCTGGATGAAGTGTGTGTTTATTATAACAAAGAGACAAACAGTTCAAAAGTGTCCAATACAAAAGGCAATTGATAAATGAACAAGCAGTGCGTCAGAGCGAAACCCGGCTCTGGAAAAACAAACAGCGCTGCACGTAACAGTTCCAAATTCAACACAGCTGGTCAGGCGAGCGAAGTTGCATATAATGCCCCAGAGCCGGAATGTGGCTTCTGGAGAGGAAACTGCATTATACAAACAGAGACAAATAAGAGAACTGAAAAAAACTTACAATACATGCCTCAGAGCTGGACTCCAGCACCGGAGAGGAGATCTGCACAACTGTAGGTTTCAACTGGAGATTGACTAGGAGCTTGAGCTGCCAGCTCGATGAGCCCGGTTGACTAATGGAGCGACAAATAATGAATGAACCAACAGAGTATAAATGCTGAATGAACTAATGACAGGAGTGGAGGCAGGTGTGTGAGCTGAGCTGCAGGTGAGCTAATTACAAGCTGTTCACTGCAGCGGCTGGCTGAGCAGCCTGTGGGGAGTGCCTGGAGAGACAGAGAGGGGCAAAAACATAAACACAGAATAATCCTAGACAACTGGGCAGACAGAAACAGAAACACAAAATACAACAAACCTGTGTCTGAGGTCTGGGTTGACATAGGACCCCAGACACATGACACTTCTGGATATTAACAGCATCCGCGGCATCTGTGTAAAAAAACAAAAAAAAAAACCCAAAACAAAACAAAACAAAAAACACTGCTCTGGCGTAAAGAGAACTTTGGAACAGCAGAGATGATGTGGGGAAATTATTTGATTTTGCCCTGTACATTTTTTCACATTATTGTGAGATGACAGAGAGCTGGTCTGGAGAGGGGACGACCTTCTGCACTTCTAAATAGTAATAAATTGCCACATTTGACAAATATGCTTTAAAATGACGAAATTGCAATTCCTTTAATTTAATTTATTTCCATCTGCCACAAAAAGATAAAAATGCCACAAAAATAAAAAGATCCCCCTCATGGATCGTCACCTTATCGTGGTGGGGGGGTTTGTGTGCCCCAGTGATCCCAGGAGCTATGCTGTCTGGGGCAGTTTGCATCTGATAGGGTCACCCAAGACAAACTGGTCCTGGGTGAAGGGCCGGACAAAGAATGATCCAACAGACTCTCACGATAAATTCTAGATCAAGGATTCAGTGTACCCCGCCCAGTATGGGGTTACCGGGGCCCCACCCTGGAGCCAGGCCTGGGGGAGGGGCTCGATGGCTAGCATCTGGTGGACGGGTTTCCACGCATGGGACCAGGCCAGGCTCAGCCCGAAGGGGTTACATGGGTCCGCCCTCCAGTGGGCTCACCACCTGCAGGAGGGATCACGGGGGTCCGGTGCTATGTGGATTAGGTGTCGGTCAAAGGCGGAGACCTTGACGGACTGATTCCAAGCTTCCTAAACTGGCTTTTGGTATGTGGAATGTCGCCTCTCTGGTGGGGAAGGAGCCTGAGCTGGTGTATGAGGTTGAGAGATACCGGCTAGATATAGTCAGCCTCACCTCAACACACGGCTCCGGTTCCGGAACCAGTCTCCTGGAGAGGGGCTGGAGCTTGGCCTTTTCTGGGGTTGCCCTGGGCGAGAGGCGATGAACAGGGGTGGGTATTCTTGTATCCCCCCACCTTGCTGCCTCTATATTGGAGTTTTCCCCGGTGGACGAAAGGGTTGCTTCCTGTGCCTTCGGGTTGGGAAACGGGTCCTGACCATCATTTGTGCCTATGCACTAAATGATGTTTCAGAGTACCCACCCTTTTTGGAGTCTGTGACTGGGGTGCTGGAGGGTGCTCCTCTTGGAGACTCCATAGTCCTACTGTGGGACTTCAATGCGCACGTGGGCAATGACGGTGAAACCTGGAGGAGGGTGATTGGGAGGAACGGCCTGCCCGATGGGAACCCGAGTGGTGTTCAGTTATTCAACTTCTGTACTAACCACAGTTTGTCCATAGCAAACACCATGTTCAAGCATAAGGGTGTCCATATGTGCACCTGGCACCAGGACACCTTAGGTCGCAGGTCGATGATCGATTTTGTTATCGTGTCATCAGACCTGTGACCGTATGTCTTGGACACTCGGGTAAAGAGAGGTGCAGAGCTGTCAACTGATCACCACTTGGTGGTGAGTTGGATCCAATGTCAGGGGAGGATGCCATTCAGACCTGGTAGACACAAGCGTATAGTGAGGGTGTGCTGAGAACGTCTGGCTAAGGCCCCTGTCCAAGAGGTCTTCAACTCCCACCTCCGGAAGAACTTCAACCACATTCCGAGGGAGTCTGGAGACATGGATTCTGAATGGGCCATGTTCTCCACCTCTATTGTTGAAGCGGCGGCCCAGAGCTGCAGTCGCAAGGTGGTCAGTGCATCTCGTGGTGGCAACCCCCGATCCAAGTGGTGGACACCAGTGGTGAGGGGGGCCATTAAGCTGAAGGAGGACTACTATCAGGCTTGGTTGGCTTGTGGGACTCCCAAAGCAGCTGAGGTGTACCGGCAGACCAAGCAGAGTGCAGCTTGGTTGGCTGCTGAAGCAAAAACCCGGGTATGGGAGGAGTTCGGTGAGGCCGTGAAACAAGACTTTCGGTCGGCCTCGAAGAGATTCTGGCAAACTGTCCGGCAGCTCAGGAGGGGAAAGCAGCTCCCTGTCCACACTGTGTATGGTGTGGATGGGGCACTGTGGACTTTGACTGGGGATATCGTTGGGCGGTGGAAAAAATACTTTGAGGATCTCCTCAATCCCACTGATACGCCTTCCACACAGGAAGCAGGGCTTGTGGACGAGGGGGATGACTCCCCTATCACAGGGGCTGAGGTCGCCAAGGTGGTTAAAAATCTCCTTGGTCACCGGGCCCCGGGGGTGGACGAGATTCGCCCCGAGTACCTCAAGGCCCTTGATGTTGTAGGGTTTTGATGGTTGACATGCCTCTGCAACATTGCGTGGAGGTCGGGGGCAGTGCCTTTGGCATGGCAAACAGGGTGGTGTTTCCTCTCTTCAAAAAAGGGGACCAGAGGGTGTGCTCTAACTTTAGAGGGATCACACTCCTCAGCCTCCCTGGGAAGGTCTATGCCAAGGTACTGGAGAGGAGAGTCCGGCCGTTTGTCGAACCTCAAATTCAGGAGGAGCAATGTGGTTTTTGTCCTGGCCGTGGCACATCGGACCAGCTCTTTACCCTCTCTAGAATTTTTGAGGGTTCGTGGGAGTTTGCCCAACCAGTTTACATGTGTTTTGTAGACTTGGAGAAGGCATTCGACCGCGTCCCTCGTGTTTTTTTTTTTGGGGGGGGGGTGCTTCGGGAGTATGGGGTATCGGGCTTGTTGTTACGAGCTATTCGGTCTCTGTACAACCATTGTGAGAGTTTGGTTCATATTGCCAACACTCGGTCGGACTCATTCCCAGTGAGAGTTGGACTCCACTAGGGCTGCCCTTTGTCACTGATCCTGTTCATAATTTTTATGGACAGGATTTCTAGGTGCAGCCAGGGAATGGAGGGTCTCATGCTTGGTGACCACAGGATCTCATCTCTATTGTTTGCAGATGATGTTGTCCTGTTGGCTTCATCCAGCAATGACCTACAGTTCTTGCTGGGATGGTTTGCCGCTGAGTGTGAAGCGGCTGGGATAAGAATCAGCACCTCCAAGTCCGAGTCCATGGTCCTCAGCCAGAAAAAGGTAGATTGTCCTCTCTGGGTTGGGGATAGGCTCCTGCCCCAAGTGGAGGAGTTTAAGAATCTTGGGGTCTTATTCACAAGTGAGGGGAGAATGGAGCGAGAGATTGACAGACGGATCGGAGCAGCATCTGCAGTGATGCGGACATTGTACCGGTCTGTTGCGGTGAAGAGCGAGCTGAGTTCTAAGGCAAAGCTGTCGATTTACCAGTCAATCTACGTTCCTACTCTCACCTATGGTCACGAGCTTTGGGTAATGACTGAAAGAACAAGATTGCGGATACAAGCGGCTGAAATGAGCTTTCTCCGTAGGATTGCTGGACTCACCCTCAGAGATAGGGTGAGGAGCTCAGTCATCCGGAAGAGGCTCAGAGTAGAACCACTGCTCCTCCACATTGAAAGGAGCCAGTTGAGGTAGTATGGGCATCTGATTAGGATACCTCCTGGACGCCTCCCACTTGAGGCTTTTTGGGCACGTCCCACTGGGAGGAGACCCCGGGGCAGACCCAGGACTCGGTGGAGAGACTATGTCTCCCAGCTGGTCTGGGAACGCCTTGGTATCCTCTCTGAAGAGCTGGAACAGGTGGCTGGGGAGAGGGAAGTCTGGGCTTCTCTGCTTGAACTGCTGCCTCTGCGACCCAGACCTCCAGAAAAGCGGTAGAAGATAGATGGATGGATAGATGCACAAAAAGATAAAAAAAAATCCATTAAAAGAAGAAAAAAATAATGGTCAAATTAACAGACAGAAAGGGTTTAGACTGAAGCTAAAGCTTATATAATGAACATAAAGAATCACTACAAAACAAACAAAATTACATATGTTTATGTCAGTCTAATTTTATTTGAATATCTTCATAGCCATCAAAATTAAATGTATTCATAGCAAACAAAATCAAACACTTTCACAACAATAATTCCGATATGGACAACATTTAGTTCAACAGGCATCTAAGTCAAACAATAGGCTACAGATATATATCATAATCCTCAGCTGTAGATCAGAGTCAAATCAGACTTCTGGATAGAAGTCTGAGGAAGGGCAGGTGGCCCGAAATGTTACTGATAAATAATAAATACTTAATGGAAGCTTTTCGGTGTGTGGATCGTTTTTGCAATCCATTCCATCCAACACCTCTTTCTTAGCACAGAGACCTTATTCTCTCATTTTTCCTCCAAGTCATGAAGTTAAAAAAGTGTAGGCTGTTAGCAATCTTTTCCCACACCAATCATGAGTGTGGTTGTTGCATTTGGTAATGCAGCAAAACTTCCCCATTCTAACGTGGCGTGGTATTCAGAGGAATAATAATAACACACTGAAGCAACCCTCTAAAAAACTTAACCACATTCAATGCTCACTATTGAACACAGACAGGCGGACCTCTTACTATGTGACCACTTTTCCCACAATTCTTTGTGGTTTTTCCTATCAGGTGAAATCACGAGCCCATTCCCTACAGTATGGGCAGTATCTTTCACAGTTGAATGAGTACAGTGTTGTTTATCATCATCATCATCATCATCATAGCAGTCTGTCGGGGGTGACAATGACTGTTTCATTTAGGTTTGATCAGACCGGCGAGGTGGTGCAGGACAAGTTAGCGGAGCACACCAACATCCCGAGGCTGTGGGTGAAGTTGTTAATGATGCCAGATGACCTGCCACTGATGAAGGCGGTGGAGTTAACTTTCCAGCTGGAGGCCGCTGCCCAGCTAACATCAGAGCTAGGTGTTTCACAACAACAAAGCTCGCTAGCTCACACAGTTACCCTGGCAGGAGAACCCGTTAACACCACGACCTGCTTGGAGGATGCCTAGGTGAACACCACGGGAGAACAGGTCATTATGGGATTCCAAATGTGTGGTAACTGGTTCCCCTGTGCACCAAGCATGCGCACACTCCTGCCCAGCCAAGGGTCAGCGATGCCAGTGCTGCAGCAAGCTTAAACATTTTGCAAAAGTGTGCTATTCAACATCGTCAACAAGGAGCTCACCACCCAGTTCATATGGACTGCCTTTGACAACTACCATCCATGCAGTAGACTCTAGCAATGTGGCGTATAAGTGGTGCACAGTGAGGCTTGATGACTTCACTCTGCCGCTACTACTGGACATTGCTGATGAACTGGGTCACACTGAAGAGATTCTTCCCTTTGCATCCAATCAGGAAGAACGCTGTGGAGCTTTTTAGATACGGGCACACCAGAATCAGCCTTGTAGGAACCATCATGGTGACGATTCGCTACAGGTCCAAATTCTTCCCAGCATTCACCTTCCAGGTAGCGACGCACAACATCCTGGAGTGCGACCTATTCCATAAATTGGGTTTCAACATACACGACCACGACGGACTTTGTTTGACCGTTGATGATCAGAGCGTGTGTCACCCAGATGTGGGTACAGCCACTCCAAGCTTGACACCGCACAAAGAGTAGACGAGGAGAGGGCTTAACTTGATCCTCACCCAGCATAAGCCTCATGGAGCTGCTGTACAGCTGCAGAAGAGGGATGGCCGAGCAGGAGCCTGCAGAGCAATGCCAACCCGGAGCATGTCCCGCTGCCAGTGACGTCATGCCACCACAACAGCAACCAGCATCAGGGACAAGAGAGCAGCAGCAGTGCTGCATGAAGCAGATTAGGTCCGGGGTCACGGTGCTTGATTGGGTTCAGGTCCACTGATCCAAACATCCAGACAACCTGCAAACATTCCTGTCTCCACCAATGCAGATCACCCTGCAGTTGGGGAAAGCCACCTTCCAGATGGCCGATAGTTCAAGATGGCACACCAGCCATCTGTGAAAAGTAAGAGCAGTAGCTGCCCTGAATCAAAATGCGACCCTGGAGCTGACCCAGCCAATGTGGGACCCAGACTGGGACTTTGCTGACGAGAGAGCAATTCCAGCAAGAGGGCACCCAGGTCTGCCGCAACCAGCACCTCCAGGACCGTGCCCACCGTGGGCTCGCCAGAGGTCCCCTGAGGTTGAACTCTAAAGTGACTCTGTTTTTGAAATGTTTAAACAGAGCATGGTTGGTAACAGTGTGCAGCATAATCCAGTCAACCATGCTGGGTCTTACCGGCAGTCTACCCGGTTGCCCAGGTTCATAGCAATAGGTTATGGTGTATGGAACCTTGAGAAATTTACAGTTTTGATCTAGTTGCTCATACTACCATAATGTGCCTTAACATCAAGCAAATATATGTACTGTTTCATCGGTAACCTAGTGTGCTTTAACATCATACAGTAATATGCTTACCATCCATCATGCTTATGTTAGCCACAGTACCGATAAAAGTATACTGCTGTAAACGTGTACAACACATGGTTATATCACCTGCCGATAGCAAGGCCATGCATTTTTGTTAGCTAGCTCTGTGCTACATTACGTGAAATGGTCCTGGTCATGTTTATGCTGTGCTAGCTGTACGCCACTGCATCGCCACACCCAGCTAAGGCAAAACCATCACCAGGAGTTGTGTTTTTTTTCCAATAGGAAGGTGAATGTGGCATACCGCTAATACCACCTTAAGTGCCATAGATGTGGGGACGCATTCATGTGATGACGTCACCAAACCGTGGGTATATTAAGGGGATAACAGCGGGAGACGTGGTCTTTTGCGCTCTGCCTCTAGCCTGCCTTATGCCTGTACCTCACTCCGGTTAGCATACCATTAACTACTGTTAGCTTGTTCATATCTGTTCCAGGTGTTGCTAGCTTATTAATAAAGCTAACCTTTAACACACAGACAATGTGTCCGCTGGTCCCTGCTTCCAGACATAACACAGTCCAGTTTATTGTTCAGGTGAACACTCAGGTACTTGTATGATGTCATCATCAATAACAGTTGTCGGTGTGCCAAATGTTGCAAATTTATGAGAAAAAAAGATTTAACTTTGCATGAAAAAAATCACACATTTATTACAATTTTTAACAAGAAAAAGGGTAATATATTTATCAGAAAAAAAGTAGCAGTTATTTCCCTGCCCCTTTCTCAAAACATAAACCATAGACATAGTCTACATCCAGTATTTGACATAACGCACGGCTCAGGAGACGCACACACACAGGCTTAGAGTAGTTCAAAGAGTTTATTAACAGCAGGCGTGAATGAGTGCGTGTCTGCGGGATGTAAATGTGTTAGTGGCGACGTCTGTTTCAGGCACAGAGGCAGGTAACCGTACAGCCGGGCAACCCTATGGAGAGAGCACAGGGAGAGGGTGACGGGCACACACCAACACAGGAGGGATTATGGCAAGAGAAGGACTTACTTGGATTGTCAGGATAGCTGGCACAGCAAGGGGGCGAAGCCCGGAAGACAGCCACCTGGAGAGCACCGTGCAGCAGCGAGGAATGGGCGTTGGAGTGAGACGTCCGCCGCCGGGGAATCCACCTGTGCACAGGGGAGCAGACTGGAAAAAGGAGGTAAGGGTTCTTACCCAAATAATTTATGCTGAAGAGAGAAGTAGGCTCACAACGGTGAGGGACGAAGTCTGACGGCTTCAGGCTGAGCCTCCGGGCGAGACGGCCTTTATCCCTCGCCGCTGATGATGATCAGGTGCGTCAGCAGGTGGCGCCACTGATGAATGGCGCGGCGTGACAGTACTCCCCCCTCTAGCAGCGCCTCCTGGCGATGGCTTATCCGGGTGCGCTCGGTGGAAGTCCGCAATGAGCGATGGGTCCAACACAAACGACGGGGGCACCCATTGTCGATGCTCGGGCCCATAGCCCTCCCAGTCCACCAAGTATTGCAACCCACGACCTCGGCGCCGGGAGTCCAGGATGGAGGAGACGGACCAGGCCGGATGGCCGCCAATCATCCGGGGCGCGGGTTGCGCTGCAGGAGGAGGGCACAGGGGGTCGGTGACTGCCAGTTTCACCTTCGACACGTGGAAAGTGGGATGGATGCGGAGGGAGGGGGGAATAGCCACGCGCACAGCCACCGGGTTGATGATCCGGGTGATGGGAAAGGGACCCATGAACCGCTGTGCCAGCTTCCTCCTCTCGCCCTTTAATGTGACGTCCTGGGTAGACACATACACTAGTTGCCCAACTCTGTACGCCGGGGCAGGTCGTCTGTGCCGGTCTGCCACGGTCCTGTTGCGCTCCGCTGTGCGTAAAAGCGCATGATGCGCGGCAGCCCAGGTGGAGCGGAACTGCCTAAGGTGCGCCCTAACAGAGGGGACAGTTACCTCGCTCTCCTGCGCTGGAAGCAGCGGGGGGTCGTAACCCAAGGACGCCCTGAAGGGGGACATCCCCGTTGCAGAAGAGCGGGCGGTGTTGTGGGCATACTCCACCCAGGCGAGATGGTTGCTCCAGGACGTCGGCTTGGATCTGGTAACACAGCGGAGCGCAGCCTCCAGCTCCTGATTGGTCCTCTCACACTGCCCGTTAGACTGGGGGTGATGGCCGGAGGAGAGGCTCCGATGGCGTTACAAATCTCCAAACCTCGGATGAAAATTGGGGACCCCGGTCCGAGACTACGTCCACCGGAATCCCGTGCAGCCTGACCACGTGTTGGACGAGGAGGCCCACCGTCTCCAGGGCGGTAGGGAGACCTCGCAGGGGGACGAAGTGTGCCGCCTTGGAGAAACGGTCCACGATGGTCAGGATGGTGTCAAAGGAGTTGGAAACGGGGAGTCCGGTGACGAAATCCAGTGCGATGTGCGACCAGGGCCTGCCGGGGACGGGCAGAGGCTGGAGCAGACCCGCTGGAGGGGCATTTCCCGACTTGCTGGTGGCACAGATTGGGCAAGCCCGGGCGTAGCAGGCTGCATCCCTCCGCAGGCCTGGCCACCAAAAGGACCGTTGGAGGAGGCTGATCATCCGAGAGGTGCCGGGATGACAGGTGAGCCGGGAGGTGTGGAGCCAGTGGATGACCTCTCCTCGGACCGCAGACGGGACGAACAGTCTTCCCTCCGGTCCACCGCCAGGATCAGGTTCCACCTCCTGCGCCTTCCGGATCTTGCTTTAAATGTCCCAAGAGATGGCTCCCACGACGCACGACCTGGGCAGGATAGTGTGGGGCATCTCCTCAGCCTCCACGGGGGTGAACTGCCTAGAGAGGGCGTCAGGCAGGCCGTTCTTGGAGCCCGGCCTGAAGGTGATTGAGAAGCGGAACCTGGCGAAGAACAAAGACCAGCGCGCCTGGCGGGCATTCAGGCGCTTGGCAGATCGTAAGTATTCTAAGTTCTTGTGGTCCGTCAGGACCACAAACGGCAGGTCCGCCCCCTCTAGCCAGTGGCGCCACTCCTGTAAGGCGAGTTTAATGGCCAGGAGCTCTCTGTCCCCCACATCGTAGTTCCTCTCCGCCGGGGACAGGCGCCGGGAGAAGAAGGCGCAAGGTCGTTTGGCGCCATCGTCAGGTGACCGCTGGGATAATACTGCTCCCACTCCCGTGTCCGATGCGTCCACCTCCACAATGCACTGCAGCGCGGGGTCGACCTGGCGAAGGACCCGGGAGGAGGAGAACTCCGCCTTCAGTGCCTTAAAGGCAGCAGCGACCTCTTCGGTCCACCGGAACGGGACCTTCGGGGACGTGAGGCGGGTCAGCGGTCCGACGATCGAGCTGAAATTTGGGACAAAGCGGCGGTAAAAATTGGCGAAGCCAACAAATTGTTGCACCTGCTTCCGGGATGCGGGAGTAGGCCACTCCACCACTGCCTTCACCTTCTCTGGGTCTGGGAGCACCTGGTCTTGAGCGATGATGAATCCCAGGAAGGATGTGGTCCTAGCGTAGAATTCGCATTTTTCAGCCTTCACGTAGAGCCGATTGACCAGCAGTCTTTGGAGGACCCGCTTCACATGGACCTGGTGCTCGTCCCTGGACTTGGAGAAGATAAGGATGTCATCCAGGTAGACGAACACGAAGAGGCCGATGAAATCCCGGAGGACGTCATTAATGAGGCGCTGAAAGACGGCAGGAGCGTTGGTCAACCCGAACGGCATGACTAGGTATTCAAAGTGGCCGTTCGGGGTACGGAAGGCTGTTTTCCATTCATCTCCCTCCCGGATCCGGACGAGGTGGTAAGCGCTGCGTAGATCCAGCTTGGTAAACCAGGTCGCCCCCTGGAGGGAGTGAAAGGCAGTGTCCATGAGGGGCAGGGTGTAACGGTCCCTCTCAGTGATGTCATTTAGCGCTCGGTAGTCTATGCAGGGGCGGAGGGATCCGTCCTTTTTTCCAACGAAGAAAAACCCTGCCCCCACGGGTGACGACGATGGGCAAATAATCCCAGCGCTCAGTGATTCCTTCAGGTAAGTATTCATTGTCTCCTTCTCCGGCGCCAACAGGCTGTAGAGCCGACCAGAAGGTAGGGGAGCCCCCTGGCGGAGGTTGATAGCACAGTCATAGGGTCAATGCAGGGGAAGAGACATAGCTTTCGATTTGCTAAATACCATACCCAGGTCGTGAAATTCTGGAGGCACCAGCGACTGGTCCGGAGGTGCTGTGTCCGCCACAGGAGGAGCAGCGGATGGGGAGCAGGCAGCGGACTGAAGGCAGGTGCCCATGCAAAAGGTACTCCACGCCGATACCCCAGCTGACCTCCAGTCCAGGACAGGGTTGTGGAGGCGTAGCCAGGGATACCCCAGGATGACGGGCGACACAGAGTTGGGCAGGACATAAAAAAACATCTCCTCCCGGTGGTTCCCTGAGATGATGACTGGGACAGGAATGGTTTGATGAGAAACTCTCCCAAGGGAGGCACGGGAGAGATGGACCAGGGAGATGGGGTGTTTTAATGCCTGACAGCGGATGCCCAATCGGGTTGCCAGGCCTTGTGAAATGAAGCTGCCCTCTGCGCCCGAATCCACCAGTGCGTGGGTGAGGTGCCCAGTGGGATTGTGGCAGAAACGGATGGGCAGCTTTAATTGGGTGAGGGTGTCTAACCGGTTGAGATCCGCGAGGCTCCCTACAGCGATTCGCGGACCCCGCCGACTGGCTCTCCGCGGGCAACGCTCCACAGTGTGTTGGTCACCTCCGCAATACATGCAGAGGCCCAACTCACGGCGGCGTTGTCTCTCCGCAGGGGAAAGCTTGGTCCAGCCCGTCACCATCGGCTCCGACTCCTCGGGGCACGATGCTGGCGGTGCCGCCAGGTGGCGAGCTTGGAACAGGTGTGGCGAGACTCCACGAGGGAGAGAAGAAGAAGACTTCCGCCCCGAGGAGCGCTCGCGCAGCCTGTTATCCAAACTTACCGCTAAGGATGTCAGCTCCGCTAGCGTCCCAGGGATATCCCGTCCAGCCAGTTCATCCCTCAGATCATCATTGAGGCTGCGGAGGAACAGGCCACAGAGGGAGCGTTCCTCCCAGCCCAATTCCTCCGCCGCTACCCGGAAGTCGACCGAGTAGTCCGCTGCCGACCGGCCTCCCTGCTGGAGAGCGAGAAGCCGATCGACCTGGACCGTCTCGGTTTGAGAATGGTCAAAGACCTCCAGAAAGCGCCTCACGAACTGGTCATAGGTGAGGGTGGCATAACTGGGCCTCGCCATTACGGCGTAGGTCCAAGTTAACGCACGCCCCTCCAGAAGATTCCCTATGTAACCAATCCGGCTGTGATCCGAGGGAAAATCTCCGGGCACACGGTGGAACACGGACTCACACTGCATAATGAACCCCCGCGCTCCGCCGAGCTTACCGCTAAAGCGGGCGGGGGTCGGAATCAGTGTGAGCCGAACCGGTGCCACTGGAGCCGGCTGGACGGCCGCTGGAACAGCAGGAGCCGCACCACCCTGACGAGCCGGGGGGAACGGCTGTTGAAGATCCAAGCGGCCCAACCGGTTAGTTAAGTTTAATAATTGATTTAGGATAACCTGCTGTTGATAAGCAATTTGATCCACTCTAGCCTCGAGAGTGGTAAGCCGGTGTGCGAGCCCGCCGTCCGCCGAGCCGCTCTGCTGAAGCCGTACTGACATAACGCACGGCTCAGGAGACGCACACACACAGGCTTAGAGTAGTTCAAAGAGTTTATTAACAGCAGGCGTGAATGAGTGCGTGTCTGCGGGATGTAAATGTGTTAGTGGCGGCGTCTGTTTCAGGCACAGAGGCAGGTGACCGTACAGCCGGGCAACCCTATGGAGAGAGCACAGGGATAGGGTGACGGGCACACACCAACACAGGAGGGATTATGGCAAGAGAAGGACTTACTTGGATTGTCAGGATAGCTGGCACAGCAAGGGGGCGAAGCCCGGAAGACAGCCACCTGGAGAGCTCCGTGCAGCAGCGAGGAATGGGCGTTGGAGTGAGACGTCCGCTGCCGGGGAATCCACCTGTGCACAGGGGAGCAGACTGGAAAAAGGAGGTAAGGGTTCTTACCCAAATAATTTATGCTGAAGAGAGAAGTAGGCTCACAACGGTGAGGGACGAAGTCTGACGGCTTCAGGCCGAGCCTCCGGGCGAGACGGCCTTTATCCCTCGCCGCTGATGATGATCAGGTGCGTGAGCAGGTGGCGCCGCTGATGAATGGCGCGGCGTGACAGTATTTGCAGTTACAAGGAAAAAGGAGCAGAAGTACTAAATGGATTCAACTATTCAAACATGCTAAGTTTCAGCTTTACATAAATCTATTTTTCTTCATCCAATTTTTGAACTGATTAATGTTTGAACAGTCCTTAAAGCGAGTCTGTAGGGAATTCTATTATTTAATTCCTACTACTGAAATAAATTTTGTTTTGTAAATAACTAACAGTGCCTGTGACTGAACTGCATCTCTAAATTTTAATTAACAGTTTGTTAGTGTGTTCTTTGGAATCTGATTTATGAAAAACTGTTAGTGCTATTTCTGTAATATAAAAAAGAGGCTTTGTAAAAGCATAACCAGACACACTTCTCACAGCTTGTAATCCAAAAAATGCTTTGTTAAAAAGCTAAAATATTTCTATAAATATTAATTTTTTTTTGTCTCTCCATGTTAAAATATGATATCACATATAAGAAGGAAAATTCAGATACTCCTTCAACAAATATTCTCTCTATTACAAATGCAATGATTTTGTTCTTTCTTTGATTTGAAAAGACCATAATTTAAATTTTATTTTAAGTTTTATCATTTAATTTTAAATGCTATAAATTATCTCATGAAATAAAAAAGTCTGTAATCAAAACAAGTATTTTTGGAATATTTTTGACACCTTACATTATAATTAAAGTGGGAAAAGAGATCCCAGTGTAGAGCTTTATGAAACTTTGCATTTGTTATTCAGAATGTGATTGGAAATAACTTTCACTGTTACTCTTCTTAGAGTCACATATAAGTATACAATTATTCCCATTTAAGGAAACATTTCATTATTTTTTTAAACAATGATTTTTAACTCCTTCAACTGAAATGGAAATGTCATACTTACATGACAATTTTACACCAAACCATTATTTAGCATGTGCCATATGACACAAGCAATGCTTTCTTAAAATGACGTAAACTTCTGACCATTTTATATTTTTGGCTAAAATGACACATATGTCAAACAAAACAGAAGTAGGAGAAGAGTGCTGGAACATTCAGACCACACATGGTTAATAAGTTCCATAATTTTCAAGGTGGCAGACCACCAAATCAGAATAAATAAAAGAACCTACATGAATTGATGGTAGATAACAGCCAGCATATATACAGTATATATATATATATATATATATACACACTACCGTTCAAAAGTTTGGGGTCACCCAGAAATTATTTTGTGTTTTCCATGAAAAGTCACATTTATTTACCACCATGAGTTGTAAAATTAATAGAAAATATAGTCAAGATATTGACAAGGTTAGAAATAATGATTTGTATTTGAAATAATAATTTTTTTGCAGATACTCAACCTGCTCAAAGGAAGGTCAGTTTTATAGCTTCTCTAACCAGCTAAGCTGTTTTCAGCTGTGCTAACATGATTGCACAAGGGTTTTCTAATCATCCATTAGCCTTCTGACGCAATGAGCAAACACATTGTACCATTAGAACACTGGAGTGATAGTTGCTGGAAATGGGCCTCTATACACTTATGTAGTTATTGCACTAAAAACCAGACATTTGCAGCTAGAATAATCATTTACCACATTAGCAATGTATATTAGATATTAGAGTGTATTTCTGATTAGTTTAAAGTTATCTTCATTGAAAAAAACAGTGCTTTTCTTTCAAAAATAAGGAAATTTCTAAGTGACCCCAAACTTTTGAACGGTAGTGTGTATAAATATATATATATATATATATATATATATATATATATATATATATATATATATATATATATATATATATATATTATGGCAAGCCATTCAGAAAAAAATATATATATATATTACAAAGAAAAGCTCGGAATATATTGAATGAACTTCGGAATATATTGAATGAAACTGGGAATACATTGAACGAAATTTGGAATATATTGAATGAACTTCAGAATATATTGAATGAACTTCAGAATATATTGAAGGAACTTCCGAATATATTGAAGGAACTTCAGAATATATTGAATGAATTTCTGAATATATTGAATGAAACTGGGAATATATAGAATGAACTTTGGAATATATTGAATGAACTTCAGAATATATTGAATGAAACTGGGAATATATTGAATGAACTTCCGAATATATTGAATGAAACTGGGAATATATTGAATGAACTTTGGAATATATTCAATGAACTTCCGAATATATTGAATGAACTTTGTAATATATTGAATGAACTTCTGAATATATTGAATGAACTTCCAAATATATTGAATGAAACTGGGAATATATTGAATGAACTTCTGAATATATTGAATGAACTGCAGAATATATTGAATGAAACTGGGAATATATTGAATGAAAATGGGAATATATTGAATGAACTGCAGAATATATTGAATGAACTACATTTCCCATCAGCCTTTCGGGCTCCAGTTTCATTTAATATATTCCGAAGTGTTTTGTATATATATATTAGAGTTTCATTCAATATATTCTGTGTTTTGTACGTATGTGATCAGGACCATTTGGATGTTTAGCATTGTTTTCCGTTTGTGTTCTATGTAATGAACGGAGATGGAAGAAGTGCAGCTGTGAGTGAATGAGCAGAAAAGTTAGTTGCAGCCATCCTCAGTAATGCAAAGCTGGTTAACACCCTGGCAAATGTATGCAGTCGCCAAAATTCTACCGATGAAGAAATGTATTCAGTGTGTTCCACCGTGGGGGAGACTTCAGTAAAGTTGGCAAGATATTCATAGATTCGGACTTTGCGCATCAATAATTCGTGAACAAAACACTGTTAAAACACAAACCACAACAATCTAATGCATTAAAGTCCGAATCTATGAATCTAACCCAAAACATGATGCTTGAAAACTCTGGATGATAACAGCTTTTGTAACTGTTCTCCAACTGTCAACTACTCCTTCTCTCTCCCAGAGAAAAGAAGCAGATGGGTCTTTTCCTTGATAACAATTAATGCCATGTGTTACTACAGAAAGCTGTGAAAACTTGTTATACACCCTTTAGCAACCAATAATGTAATACCTGCCAAAAACATAATCACTTTGGCCATTTTCAAAGTAATAAAGCCAATAACGTAATAACTTTTCAATAATGTAATTAAGTTTTTGAGCCAATAACGTAATAACATTTTGCCAGTAATTTGATGTTATTACATTCCTGGATGGTTTTATCATTAATGGCCTAGCATTAATAAAAATCCTTTGAAAATGTAATAACGATAATGTAATGCTACATAAATAGGACTCAATTTTGCGGCGATAGATATTTTGTTGCAGTTTTTGTGCAGTCTACTCATCAAAAATAGGTATAGTGGATGGCATAGTCATCATATTCATTCATTAACCTACTTTGCAGTGCTCTCATTAATAATAATAATAATAATAATAGTTGTAGAAGTTATAGTTCTAATTGTCATACAAAGTCTTAATTTATCATATTCTTTATTTGCTTAGATATGTAAATTCATAAGATCAATCTTTGTTGGATGTTGCATTGTCAAATGAATTTACTACATTGTTTTCTTGGAAAACATTTAATTGCAAATTTTTTTCAAACATTTCTCAAGGAAACTGTTAAAACTTTAAAATCCGACCCTCCCTTAAAATGTATTTAATTAACTGCACTGGCACTAGAATGGCACTCACCTCCAATATACAGTGGTGTGAAAAAGTGTTTGCTGCCTTCCTGATTTCTTATTTTTTTGTATGTTTATCACACTTAAATGTTTGAGATCAACAAACAAATTTAAATATTAGACAAAGATAACACAAGTAAACACAAAATGCAGTTTTTAAATGAAGGTGGTTATTATTAAGGGGAAAAAAAATTAAACCTACATCACCTTGTGTGAAAAAGTGATCGCCCCTTAACCTAATAACTGGTTGAGCCACCCTTAGCAGCAACAACATTAATCAAGCATTTGTAATAACTGACATTGAGTCTTTTACAGCACTGTGGAGGAATTTTGGCCCACTCATCTTTGCAGAATTGTTGTAATTCAGCCACATTGGAGGGTTTTTGAGCATGAACCACCTTTTTAAGGTCATTCCACAGCATCTCAATTGGATTCAGGTGAGGACTTTGACTATGCCACTCAAAAGTCTTCATTTTGTTTTTCTTAAGCCATTCAGAGGTGGACTTGCTGGTGTGTTTTGGATCATTGTCCTCCTGCAGAACCCAAGTGTGCTTCAGCTTGAGGTCACAAATAGAAGGAAATTCTCCTTCAGGATTTTTTTAGTAGACCGCAGAATTCATGGTTCCATTTAACACAGCTAGTCTTCCAGGTCCTGAAGCAGCAAAACAGCCCCAGACCATCACACTACCACCACCATATTTTACTGTTGGTATGATGTTCCTTTTCTGAAGTGCTGTGTTACTTTTATGCTGGATGGAATGGGACACACACCTTCCAAAAAGTTCAACTTTTGTCTCGTGAGTCCACAAAGTATTTTCCCCAAAGTCTTGGGGATCATCAAGATGTTTTCTGGCAAAACTGAGATGAGCCTTTATGTTCCTTTTTTTCTCAGAAATGGCTTTTGTCTTGGAACTCTGTCATGCAGGCCATTTTTGCCCAGTCTCTTTCTTATGGTGGAGTCATGAACACTGACCGCAAGTGAGGCCTGCAGCTCTTTGGATGTTGTTGTGGGGTCTTTTGTGACCTCTTGGATGAGTTGTCGCTGTGCTCTTGTGGTAATTTTAGTTGGCCGGCCACAGCCAAGTGATTTCTTGATTGATAACAGGTGTGACAGTAATCAGGTCTGGGTGTGGCTAGAGAAATTGAACTCAGCTTTCCAAAGATGTGATAAACCACAGTTAATTTACATTTTAATGGGGGGTGGGGGATCAATCACTTTTTCACACAGGGCCATGTACGTTGGGATTTTTTTTTTTAACCCTTAATAATAAACACCTTCATTTAAAAAATGAATTTTGTGTTTACTTGTGTTATCTTTGTCTAATATTTAAATTTGTTTGATGATCTGAAAACTTTAAGTGTAACAAACATACAAAAAAATGAGAACTCAGGAAGGGGGCAAACACTTTTTCACACCACTGTATAACATAGAACATGAACACTCATTTACAAATAAAAAAAAAAACTGAAGGGAGTTGAACTAAGTGGAAACCATCAACATAAAACTGACATGTCATTTTATTTATTTATTTCATTATTAAAACTAGAAAAGCACTCGGGGAGCACAGACCTCCGCCAAGCGCCACAGTTCCCCCCATACAGTGTTTGTGTGTACGTTTTCAGATTCACTGACCATGAAAACATATGACTAGCAATTTGACTGACAATGATATGATTAGTGGTTCAGTAGTTATTCACGAAAATTATATTTTCCGTAATGGCAGCCACAGTTCCCCCATACAGTGTTTGTGTGTACGTTTTCAGATTCATTGACCACGAAAACATATGACTAGCAATTGGATTAACAATGATAGGATTAGTGTTTCAGTAGTTATTCAGGAAAATGGCATTTTCCGTAATGGCAGCCACAGTTCCCCCCATACAGTGTCTGTGTGTACGTTTTGAGATTCCTTTACCATGAAAACATATGTCTAGCAATTGGATTGACAATGATAGGATTAGTGTTTCAGTAGCTATTCAGGAAAATGGCATTTTCCGTAATGGCGGCCACAGTTCCCCCCATACAGTGTTTGTGTGTACGTTTTCAGATTCCTTGACCATGAGAACATATGACTAGCAATTGGATTGACAATGATAGGATTAGTGGTTCAGTAGTTATTCAGGAAAATGGCATTTTCCATAATGGCGGCCACAGTTCCCCTCATACAGTGTTTGTGTGTACGTTTTCAGATTCCTTGACCATGAGAACATATGACTAGCAATTGGACTGACAATGATAGGATTAGTGGTTCAGTAGTTATTCAGGAAAATGGCATTTTCCATAATGGCGGCTACAGTTTCCCCCATACAGTGTTTGTGTGTACGTTTTCAGATTCCTTGACCATGAGAACATATGACTAGCAATTGGGTTGACAATGACGGGATTAGTGGTTCAGTAGTTATTCACGAAAATGGCATTTTCCGTAATGGCGGTTTTCTTCTGGACGGTGATCCGGATCACCACCAAAATTTAATCAGTTCTTCCTTGTACCATTTCCAACAACGCCTGAAAGTTTCATCGAAATCCGTCCAAAACTTTTTGAGTTATCTTGCTAACCAACAGACAGACAAACAGACAAACAAACAGACAAACCCCGGCAAAAACATTATCTCCTTGGTGGAGGTAACAAACCACCAAAAACAAACACAAAACAATCCAAAACAAGAATGAAAAGGAGCAGAAGGAAGAAAAATCTTTTTTCTTTTTTTTTTAACATATTGACTTTTAGGAGCTTTTTAAAAATGTTGCTTGATTTGGCTTCTTTGATTTTGTGTCCAGACTGTTCCACAAATTAATTCCTTTTACAGAGATACATTGTTCCTTCAGTTGAGTTCTGAATCTGGGTTTATTAAAAATCTAATTACTTCTTCCAGTTAATGTCCTTAACTTTGTACTGCCCAAAAGCTACCTTACTGAGAAGAATCCAGGCTTTCATCCATCGGCTATCCTTGCCAAATAAGTGTTTTATGCATCAGCTTAGAGCACTGTTGCGTCCAGCAGCCTTATAGAGCTTCATAATACTAATGGAACAGTCATGTTCTTTGTCCAGTTCTAGGCTCTCTGCAAGTGCTTCTCTTATATATATAGGATGGGATGGAATGATGCAGACAGTTCACAGAATAAGGCTGTGTGTCCACCAAATGTGTTTTTTCAGCTGTGGGTGACTATTTTCATTTCATTCTATATGTAGTCAAGCGTTTATAGCGCTGAGCGTCCTTGGCGCTGAAACGCTCTTGGCGGTGGTCGCTTTTTGTCGCAGCGTTCAGGGCGTGCAGAGTTGAAAAAATTCAAACTTTTCAGACTGCAGCTGAGCTCGTCAATGTCACACCTTTCTAAGCAGCCAATCAGAATTAAGGAAGGGCGGAACATAGGATACCAGTACAGTCTGTACTCAGACACCTGTTTTCCGTATCATTATATTTTGCATCCAGAGCTGCTACCAATGCCAGAATATGTTTCCTGTCCATTGTTATCTAGAGACTGCTATTAAAAAGTAAGTAGAAAGTCTGACCATAGGAAAAGCGGAAGTGCTGAGCTGTGAGTGACAAGCTGCGGCTAGGATACAAGGCACAGATGTTTTTGTTTTTTGTTCCCAGAGCGCACCACACAAGTGCTGAGTAAAAGACGTTCAGAGTGGTCGGGCGACAAAAAAAACGTGTTTGGTGGACATGCAGCCTAAGAGTGAGACTTGATTGAACATTCCAAGTACTGACATATCTTGCTTGAGAGACAATTCAGTAATTTTTGATATGATCTGTGAAGGTAGGTATTGAACTCCAGGCTCATTTCCAGCATCCTTAACCATGTCACTTAAAGGACTAGCTATAGACTGAACATCAGCATTAGGTAGAAACCTAGGCTCAGGATCAGACAGAAAGACAGAATCATCATCAGGTAGGGCATGTTTGGCAATAGGCATAGAAGCAGATTTGGCATTAGACAGAGCATAAAGTTCAGTGTCAGACAAAGGGACAGGTTGGGACACTCTATGCATGTCTGCCTCATGAACGGCCTGAATGTTTGTGGGAATAGATCCATCTAACCTTACATAATGTTCCCCTTTCACAGTAATCACCAGATGGTGATATTACAGAAGTGGCATCCAAACCAAGAGTTGACACAATAAGGAGCTGAACATTAAAGATGTGGGATGCTCACTGAATAGTTACACTACCGTTCAAAAGTTTGGGGTCACCCAGACAATTATTTTGTGTTTTCCATGAAAAGTCACACTTATTTACCACCATGAGTTGTAAAATGAATAGAAAATATAGTCAAGACATTGACAAGGTTAGAAATAATGATTTGTATTTGAAATAATAATTTTTTCCAGATACTCAACCTGCTCAAAGGAAGGTCCGTTTTATAGCTTCTCTAACCAGCTAAACTGTTTTCAGCTGTGCTAACATGATTGCACAAGGGTTTTCTAATCATCCATTAGCCTTCTGACGCTATGAGCAAACACATTGTCCCATTAGAACACTGGAGTGATAGTTGCTGGAAATGGGCCTCTATACACCTATGTAGATATTGCACCAAAAACCAGACATTTGCAGCTAGAATAGTCATTTACCACATTAGCAATGTATATTAGATATTAGAGTGTATTTCTGATTAGTTTAAAGTTATCTTAATTGAAAAAAACAGTGCTTTTCTTTCAAAAATAAGGAAATTTCTAAGTGACCCCAAACTTTTGAACGGTAGTGTAAGTGGTCACCATACGTGCAATGTTGTGCCATCCTTTGTAAATATTCCACCCCATGTCTCCTCAACATATTCTGGAAGCAGTGTCCTATCCACTCCATATGGATTAAATGTTTTGTTGGCCATTATTTCTTCTTGCAATGTTTCTGCAGAACAGAAAATTCCAATACTGGGCAGTTTATCACAAATAGCAGCAAACTGCTAGTTTGCTGCTATCGGTCGACCCGCATGGATTGTCACCTTATTGTGCTGGGGGGTTTGGTGCCCTAGTGATCCCATGAGCTATGTTGTCCGGGGAAGTTTGCCTCTGGTAGGGTCACCTAAGATAAACTGGTCCTAGTAAAGGGCCAGACTAAGAACGATCCAACAGACTCTCATGATGAATGTTAGAACAAGGATTCAGTGTACCCCGCCCGGTATGGGGTTACCGGGGCCCCACCCTGGAGCCAGGTCTGGGGGAGGGGCTCGATGGTGAACACCTGGTGGCTGGGTTTCTGCCCACTGGACCTGGACAGGCTAAGCCCGTAGGAGTTACATGAGTCCACCCTCCAGTGGGCTCACCACCTGCAGGAAGGATGGGGGTCAGGTGCTAAGTGGATCAGGTGGCAGTCGAAAGCCGAGACCTTGGCAATGTGAACCCAGGCTTCCTAAACTGGCTTTTGGGACATGGAATGTCACCTCTCTGGTGGGGAAGGAGCCTGAGCTTGTGCACGAGGTTGAGAGATACTGGCTAGATATGGTCAGCCTCACCTCAACACATAACTCTGTTTCCAGAACCAGTCTCCTGGAGAGGGGCTGGAGCTTGGCCTACTCTCGAGTTGCCCCAGGTGAGAGGCAAAGAGAAGGGGTGGGCATTCTTGTGTCCCCCCACCTTGCTGCTTCTGTATTGGAGTTTTCCTCGGTGGACAAAAGGGTTGTGTCCCTGTGCCTTTGGGTTGGGAAACGAGTCCTGACCATCATTTGTGCCTATGCATCAAATGATGGTTTAAAGTACTCACCCTTTTTGGAGTCTTTGACTGGGGTGCTGGAGGGATTCTCCTCTTGGAGACTCCATTGTCCTACTGGGGGACTTCAATGCGCACATGGGCAACAACAGTGAAACCTAGAGGGGAGTGACTGGGAGGAATGGCCTGCCCGATCTGAACCTGAGTTGTGTTTAGTTATTGGACTTCTATGCTAACCACAGTTTGTCCATACATGTTCAAGTAAAAGGGTGTCCATATGTGCACCTGACACCAGGACACCCTAGGTCAGAGGGCGATGATCGATTTTGTTATCGTGTCATCAGACCTGCGACTGTATGTCTTGGACACTTGGGTAACAGACAGGTGTAGAGCTGTCAACTGGTCAACAACTACATGGTTGTGAGTTGGATCCGATGGCAGGGGAGGATGCTATTCAGACCTGGTAGACCAAAATGTATAATGATGGTTTGCTGGGAATGTCTGGCTGAGGCCCTTTTCCGGGAGGTCTTCAACTCCCACCTCCGGAAGAATTTCAACCACATTCCAAGGGAGTCTGGAGACATAGAGTCTGAATGGGCCATTTTCTCCACCTCCATTGTAGAATCAGCTGCCAAGAGCTGTGGCCGTAAGATCGTCAGTGCATCTCGTGGTGGCAATCCACTGAACCAAGTGGTGGACACCAGTGGTGAAGGGGGCCATTAAGCTAATGAAGGAGTCCTATCAAGGTTTGTTGGCTTGTGGGACTCCGGAAGCAGCGGAGGTGTACCGGCAGGTTAAGTGGAGTGCAGCAAAGGTGGTTGCTGAAGCAAAAACTCAGGTGTGGGAGGAGCTTGGTGAGGATATGGAACAAGATTTTCAGTCAGCCCCAAAGACATTCTTGCAAACTGTCCGTTGGCTCATGGGGGGGGGGAGGTGGGGGCAGCTCTCTTTCCACATTGTGTACAGTGTGGATCGGGTGCTGCTTACTTCGACTGAAGATATTGTCGGGTAGTGGAAGGAATACTTCGAGGATCTCCTCATTCCCACTGACTCACCTTCCACAGAGGAAGCAGAGCTTGTGGACGAGGCGGACAAGTCGCCCATCACAGGGGTTGAGGTTACCAAAGTGGTTAAAAAAACTCTTTTGTGGCCGGGCCCCAGGGATGGATGATATTCACCCGGAGCACCTCAAGGCCCTGGATGTTGTAGGGCTGTCATGGTTGACATGCCTCTGCAACATTGTGTGGAGGTCAAGGACAGTGCCTTTGGCATGGCAAACAAGGGTGGTGGTTCCTCTCTTCATGAAAGGGGACCAGAGTGTGTGCTCCAACTTCAGAGGGATCACACTCCTCAGACTCCCTGGGAAGGCCTATGCCAAGGTACTGGAGAGGAGAGTTTGGCCGTTGGTCGAACCTCGGATTCAGGGGGAGCAATGCCATTTTCGTCCTGGCGATGAAACATCAGACCAGTTCTTTACCCTCTCGAGAATTCTTGAGGGCTTGTGGGAGTTTGACCAATGAGTTTACATGTGTTTTGTGGACTTGGAGAAGGCATTTGACTGTGTCGTTCATGTTTTTTTTGGGGGGGGGTGCTTTGGGAGTATGGGGTATTTGTCTTGTTGTTATGAGCTATCCAGTCTCTATACAACCATTGTGAGAGTTTGGTTCATATTGCCAACACTCAGTTGGACTCATTCCCAGCAAGATTTGGACTCGGCCAGGGCTTCCCTTTGGCACTGATTCTGTTCATAATTTTTAATGACAGGATTTCAAGGTGCAGCCAGGGAACGGAGGGTGTCATGCTTGGTGACCACAGAATCTCATTTTTTTGCTGTTTGCAGATGATGTTGTCCTGTTGGTTCCCTCCAGCAATGACACAAAGGTCTTACTGGGACAGTTTATGCTGAGTGTGAAGCGGCTGGTTTGAAAATTAGCACCTCCAAGTCCAACTCCATGGTCCTCAGCCAGAAAAAGGTGAATTGCCCTCTCCAGGTTGGGGACAAGCTCTTGCCCCAAGTGGAGGAGTTTAAGTATCTCAGAGTCTTATTCACAAGTGAGGGGAGAATGGAGTGAGAGATTGACAGACAGATCGGACCAGTATCTGCAGTGATGCGGATGTTGTACCAGTCTGTTGTGGTGAAGAGGGAGCTGAGCTCTAAGGGAAAGCTGTCAATTTACTGGTCAGTCTACATTCTTACCCTCACCTATGGTCATGAGCTTTGGGTAATGACCTAAAGAATGAGATCATGGATAAAAGCGGCTGAAATGACCTTCTTCCATAGGATGAATGGACTCACCCTTAGAGATAGCGTAAGGAGGTCAGTAAACCGGGAGATGCTCAGAGTAGAACCACTGCTCCTCCACATTGAAAGGAGCCAGTTGAGGTGGTTTGGGCATCTGGTCATGTTGACTCCTGGACGCCACCCACTTGAGGTGTTTCGGGCATGTCCCACTGGAGGAGACCCCGGGAAAGACCTAGGACTCGCTGGAGAGACTACGTCTCCCAGTTGGTCTGGGAAAGCCTTGGTATCCTCTCTGAATAGCTGCAGCAGGTGGTCAGGGAGAGGGTATTCTGGGCTTCTCTGTTTGAAATGTTGCCTCTGCGACCCGGACCTCTGGAAAAGTGGTAGCAGATGGATGGATGGATGGATGGATAGATGGATGGATGGAAGTTGCCATCAGGGATGGGGTCAAAGCTAATGTTCAAGATTGATGATTCAAACTCCACCAGTCTGTCCTCATGTGAGTAAGATATTCACAGTGCCATTTGTTGAACTGATTTGGGCTGTAACTTTTAGCACTTCCTTTCTTCTAGTCTTTAGACATCAGAAACTGAGAACCACTTTTGTGTTGGAGTGGGGCTTTTTTGATTTTGAAACTTAACCTTGTATTTGTGAAACTTAAGGCTTCTTGCCACAACAACAGCTGCTATCACAAATTGTTTCTGCGAGACTCTGTAATGGGAACTCTTGATCCTGTCCAACACATTATCATGTATCCTATGCATACAAACTTTAAATTTCCCAAACTGAGTCTGTCAGTGTATAAGAAAAAATAAGATAGGATAAGATAAGTCTTTATTAGTCCCGCAATGAGGACATTCCAGGACTGCAGCAGCACAGGGATAGCAGCACTCAGAGCAAGAGTAAAAAAGATAATCAGATAAGAGTTGGCTAGCCAAAGCAGTAAATAAATAAATATACATATGCACACAGTAATATACACATTGCAGGAACATTGCAGCTAGATGGTATCAACAGCGTTACAGGTGGATCCAAACAGTATATTTTACATTTGAATGAACAGTGTTGTTGCCACCCTTGATAATAATTGTTATTGTTTTAGTTGTGTATTGGAGGGGACAATCACTGCTTTGCAAAGTTGTAATGTTTAATACCGCCTCTATGAGCAGCACTGGTTAGATTATAAAGGCAGACAGCCATTGGAAGGAAGGACCTGTGGAACCTCTCCCTCGAGAACTTAGGATGGCACAGCTTACCGCTAAATCACACATGATATAAGATGGCGGCAGCGCGCTCGGACGCAGCGGCCCCTCTTGGCATCAACGAGTGTGAGAGTTTTGAGTGTTGTGATCTTCCCAGATGTACATTCTGTAAAACTTACAACCGTGAGACCTTATTAAACATCAAGGTACTGCACACTGCAAGAATCGCGGCGATCGGTTGTGATTTGGACATTCTATGCCAGCATGGAATTCTGGCAGAGTCCCCGCTGGAAGCTACCCGAGAGAGGAGGAAGCGGAAGCGGAGCGAACGCAAGCAAAAGCGCGGAAAAAGGGCTGGGATCCATGCTAGGCTAAAGGCTAACCCCTCGAGACCAGCGGTATCGTCGCTTCTTCTCTCTAACATCCGCTCCCTCGAAAACAAGGTGGACGAGTTGCGTCTGCTGAGAGAAACCCGGAGAGAGTGGAGAGACTGCTGTGTGTTTGTTTTCACTGAGACATGGCTCCACGGCAACATTCCTGACGAGGCCATTCAACTGGAAGATATGGCGATGTTCCGTGCCGACAGGGAAATGGCGAGCTCCGGTAAGAGCCGGGGGGGTGGGCTATGCATCTATGTTAACAAGAACTGGTGCCACAATGCCACGTTAGTGTCTAAACTCTGCTCTCCATTGGCGGAGTTCCTTATTGTAAATTGTCGGCCACATTATTTGCCGAGGGAATTCAGCAACGTGTATGTAGCTGATGTTTACATAGCGCTGAGCCCTAATGCTAAAGCTAATGCTAAGAAGGCACTTGGGGTACTGCACAATGCGATTAGTGAAATCCAAACTTCACACCCGGACAGTTTTGTGGTGGTTGCGGGGGATTTTAACCACACCAGCCTAAAGACTGTGCTCCCCAAGTTTAAACAATGTGTAGACTTTAAGACCAGAGGAGAGATTATGTTGGACTTAGTGTACACAAACACAGATGCATATAAGGCGATACCCCGCCCCCATCTCGGCCATTCTGATCACATGTCCGTGATGCTGCTGCCTGCCTACAAACCTTTATTGAAGCACAGCAGGCCAACAGTGAAACAAATCAGGATTTGGCCAGAGAGTGCAACCTCTGCACTGAAAGACTGTTTTCTGCACACAGACTGGGAGGTCTTCAAAATAGCAGCCTCCCAGGAAGACAAGACGGATGTGGAGGAGTATGCTGATACAGTCACCAGCTACATCGCGAAGTGCACAGAGGATGTCACTACAGTGACGACCATCACTATGCGGGGTAATCATAAGCCCTGGATGACTGCAGAGGTGCGCTCGCTGTTTACAGCCAGAGATGCAGCCTTCAGAGCGAAGGACAGGATCGCCCTCCACTCAGCCAGGTCTGCGCTCTCAAAGGGAATTAAGGCGGCAAAGCGCGCCTATGCGGAGAAAATCCAGGGACACCTCTGTGACACTAGGAACACCAAGCAGATGTGGCAGGGAGTTCGGACACGACGGGCTATAAGTCTAGGCAGGGGGTCGATGATGACTACGCTTCGCTTCCAGACAGGCTTAACGACTTCTTTGCACGTTTTGAAGCATCAAACTCGACAATCAGAGGGAGGGCTGGCCCACCCCCACCATCAGTCGGACCAGCTTTTACCATCAACACAGCAGACACATGGAGGACCCTAACCAGAGTCAACCCACGCAAAGCTGCAGGTCCGGACAACATTCCGGGACGTGTGCTCCGAGACTGCGCGAGCGAGTTGGCGGATGTCCTGACTGACATTTATAACATCTCCCTGAGTCAGGCCATCGTTCCCAAATGCTTCAAGACCTCTATCATTGTACCGGTGGCAAAGAAACCAGTTGTGTCCTGTTTGAATGTCTATCGTCCTGTTGCACTGACACCAATTGTGATTAAGTGTTTTGAACGGCTTGTCAAACCACACATTACAGCCTGCCTCCCTGCATCACACGACCCGCTCCAGTTTGCATATCGTTCAAACCGCTCCACGGAGGATGCTATAGTCACCACCCTACACTCTGTCATCACCCACCTGGACCAGAAAGACACCTACGCCAGACTCCTGTACATTGATTTCAGTTCAGCATTCAACACCATTATTCCCCAGAGACTGATGGAGAAATTACTCCTTCTCGGTCTGAACACCGCCACATGTCTCTGGATCCTGTATTTCCTGACTGAGAGATCTCAGTCTGTCTGGGTTGGAAACAACATCTCCAACTCTGTCACGCTGAGCACCGGATCCCCTCAAGGCTGTGTACTCAGTCCACTGTTGTTTACACTTCTAACACATGACTGTGTATCCAGACACGAGGGGAACCAGATTATTAAGTTTGCAGACGACACCACGGTGGTGGGACTTATTCAGAGGGATGAGGAATCAATGTACAGGGAAGAAGTGAGAGATCTGGAGGGCTGGTGCAGGGAGAACAATCTGGTGCTCAACGTGGACAAAACGAAGGAGATGATTATCGACTTCCGGCGGTCACAGCCTGAGCACGTCCCCCTCAGCATCGGCGGCCGTTTAGTGGAGAGAGTAGAGAACATCAAGTTCCTCGGAGTGCAGATCTCGCAAGACCTGACCTGGAGCAAGAATTCCTTGGAGATCAGGAAGCGGGCTCAGCAGAGACTGCACTTCTTGGGGAAACTCAAACAGGCCTCTCTCCCCATCTGCATCCTCAGGACCTTCTACAGAGGTGTGGTGGAGAGTGTTCTGACATACTGCATTGCTACATGGTACTCCAGTTGCAGTATGTCAGACAAAAAAGCCCAGCAGAGGATAGTCAAGGGGGCTGAGAGGGTAATTGGAGTCTCCCTCCCTTCTGTCCAAGAACTTTTTCAGAACCGTTGTAGGAGCAGGGCACTGAACATTGTCAAGGACCGTTCTCACCCTCTGCATAAACACTTTGAACTTCTTCCATCTGGTAAACGATTCCGGAGCATCAGAGGCAGAACCACCAGACTGATCAACAGCGTCCTTCCACAAGCTGTCAGGATGCTGAACAGTTGATCCGGAATCTCTCATACACACTACTGCACCTACGGACATTTTGTATATTATTTGTATATTATAGTTAGTTTTTTTTTTTTTTTTTTCTCCCCAAGTATGTCTCAGGGATGTGTGAATGGATGGGGGGGTGGGGGTGGGGGGTGGAGCTATGTGGGAGTGTGTCTTAAATCATGCTGCTTCTATTTATATGGATGCCGAGAGAAACACAATTTCATCTTGCCTGCACTACAGTTGTATGTACAGCAATATGACAATAAAGTTTGATTTGATTTGATAAGTGATCTCCTCAGTGCATTCATCGTGTCCTGCATAGGGTGGGACTCGGACTCCAGCAGAGATGACCGCTTAGCCACCATCCTCCTCTCTCCTATCTCCTCCACTGGGTCGAGGAATTACCCCATAACAGAGCTGGCTTTTTTGATCAGCCCGTTCAGTCTCTTATTGTTGGCTTTAGTGATGCCGCTGCCCCAACAGACCACTCCAAATATGATGGCTGATGTCACCACCAAATTGCAGAATGTCTTCAGGAATGCCCCTCACACTCCAAAAGACCTGCGTCTCCTTAGCAGGTACAGCCTACACTGCCCCTTCTTGTAGAGTGTGTTGGTGTTGTGTGACCAGTCCAGTTTATTGTTCAGGTGAACACCCAAGTACTTGTAAGATGTTACCATCGCAGTGTCTGTTCCCTGGATGTTTACCGGTGCTGCGGAGGTTTGTCCACATCTGTGTCACTCCACCACCAGTTCCTTGGTTTTCCTCGCATTGATCTGAAAGCAGTTCTACAGCCACCAGTCCACAAAGTCCTGGATAAGTCCTCTGTACCCATCGGAGATGAGGCCAACAATCACAGAGTCATCAGAGAACTTATGTAGAAGGCAGTGTAGTGTGTTGTGTGAAAAGGTTGCAGGGTAGAGGGTGAACAGGAAGGGAGCAAGGACTTTTCCCTGGGGGCCCATGTACTCCAGATGATGGTGTCAGACACACAGTCCTGTGTTTTCCCAAGCTGCAGTTAATCTGTGAGGTAGTCCAGGATCCACAATGACAGGTGCTGGTCCAGCCCTGTACACAGCAGTTTTTCCCTCAGGATCACTGGTTAGATGGTGTTGAAAGCTCTGGAGAAATCAAAGAATCCTCCCAGTGCTCCCAGGCTTCTCCAGGTGGGACAGGGAACGATGTAGGAGGAAGATCATTGCATCCTCCACCCCAATGTCATGCTGGTAGGCAAACTGAAGTGGGTCCATCGCTGCTCCCACCAGGGGGCTGAGGCAAGGGAGGAGCAGCCTTTCCAGGGTCTTCATTAAGTGGGTCTGTAGCTGTTAAGATCCTTGGGGTGCGGAGTCTTCGGCACGGATACCACACAGAATGTTTTCCACAGCTGTGGTACCCTCCCTAGATTCAGCCTCAGGCTGAAGATGTGCGTGATGATCCTTCACAGCTGGTCTGCACAGGACTTGAGGAGACTCAAGCTGGTGCTATCTGGACCTGCAGCCTTCCTCGCCTTGATCTTCTTCCGGTCAGCTCTCACCTGAGTCTTTAGCCCAATTCATAATTGTAAGAATGCGCTGGTATGTGAGCAAGTGCAGTGGACGCATTTGTGCACAAACCCTATGTAGAGGGTTTGGCTGACCGAGTGCATGCAGTCCCCAAAAAGTGACCATGCATACAGTACAAGAACTCAGTGGCCACAGTGAACTGCACATGTGAAGGGAAACTCGGGAATGGCAGAAGCTCGAAATAAACATTGTGCATTCTTCTACTGTGAAGGGGCTCGTCTTTCAATTTTTCACCCAGAACACCAAAACAGTAAATTATATTCCTACCTGTTTTGTTGCTTTGTATTTGTCCATAGTTTGTGAAAGTAGCTGCTACAGGTGTGGTTTGGTGCTGGGGAAAATTGTTTCAGTTATTTTATGGTAAATACAGTATATACACTATGTAAGACATTTAATCCACAAATTACTAAGAGTTAAAAAAAACCCTCCACCACCGAACTCTTCTTTTGTGTTTTGATTGCAGCTATTAAAACGTTGAAATTTATTTTCACTGTGCATGCATGAAATGCGGCTGCTGAATGGTAGCTGCAGTGACTCAAAAACAACTCTGAGTATTGCTGTGTACGCAAATGCAGTCTACAGAATGCAAACGTTATGCCCTCCGAGGGACTCTGAACAGCCCTTTAAGCCCCTTTTCCATTAGCACCTACTCAGCCCTACTTGTCTTGACTCTACTCAGCTTGACACGGTGTGGTTGGTTTTCAGTTACAACTGAGTACCACCTCAAGTAGGTGGGTTCATTACAGCAAGGTGGCCCATTATCATGTTATGTTGTTTACTGTACATGCTGACGTTTTCACTGATAAATAATGCAAAAGATGCTTAAAATCACAAAACACTCACACATCAGCTCGGAGACCTCTTGGCTTGCTTTTTCATTTCAGCTTGCTTCACCGCAGCAAGGCTCACGGGGCTGAAAAGTTCATAGTTGTCAAATTTGACCAAATGTGTGCCAGTCATTCCTACTTTGTATTTATTTCTGTTTCTTTGTGTGTTTTGGTTTTTTGGGTTTACGGTGTATTTTCTGTATTTATCATTGTGTTTCTATGATTCTGTTTTCAGTGTTACTGTGTATTAGTTTTGTTCTGAGGTTAGTTTGTTTATATTATATTTATCATGGTCTGTTGGTTTTATAATTCTGTTCTCAGTGTTATGTTGTATTATTTATTATTTGGATTTTGTGCTGTGATTGTGTGTGTTGATCATGTCTCCCCTGTGTCTCCCTCTGTGTGCTCACCCCACCTCCTCCTGTCAGCTGTGTGACATTATTGTATTCCTCACCTGTCCCGTGTTTGATGATTATTTTGTGCACTATTTAATGGACGCAGCTTCTCAGTTTGGTGCTGCGTCATTGTGAATCTTCATTCGGGCGTCTTTACACACTCCTAAACTGCCTCACCTGCTCTGCTTTGTAAGTTTCCTTATCTATGAGTTTTGGTCTGCCCTGCTGAGCATAGCCTGTTGTGTTCTGCTCGGAGTTATTATTTGAGTTTGTTTAATAAAATGTCAAATGCTCACTATACTCCTGAGTTCTATTATCTGCCCCGAGGGGCCAAACATGACAAAATGTTTTTTTATTTTTCAAATGCGGCGCTGCAACACTGATGGAAGAACTGTGCGCACCGATGGGGAGACTGTTGAAAAATAACCACATTTGGTAAAATTTGATCACTATATGAACTTTTCAGTCAATGAACTTTTCAGCCCTGGCACCGGTGGAGCTTTCCGAAGTTAAATATCAGGAGGTCTCTGAGCTGATGGCTGCTCATTGGGAAGATGGTGAGTGTTTTGTAATGGTGTTGATTTGTGTGTAGCCATTTATTTTGTTGATTATCACAAAAATAACTAGAAAAGCACTCGGAGAGCGCAGACCTCCGCCAAGCGCCACAGTTCCCCCCCATACAGTGTTTGTGTGTACGTTTTCAGATTCCTTGACCATGAAAATATATGACTAGCAATTGGATTCACAATGATAGGATTAGTGGTTCAGTAGTAAAAGCATTACCTCCTTGGCGGAGGTAATAAACTGAAGTGTTGCTGTTGTGTCCATCTCCAAACTCCCAGGCTGCGGGCGTTGCAATTCATCGTACAGCCGCGTACAACCCACAGGCCAATGGGTTATGCGAGCGTTTTCATAGATCACTGAATGCAGCACTCAGGGCTTCACTGACAGATGCAAATTGGGTAGATAGGTTGCCATGGGTTTTATTGGGGTTGCGCTCCGCGGCAAAAGAGGATTTGGAAGCTTCCCCGGTAGAGAGCTTGTTTTTGCGCAGCCCCTATGGCTGCCCAGGGAATTTCTGCCAAATAATCCGGCGCCGGACAGCTGCCCGTCTCAGCTTTTGCAGCGTAGCGCAAACACAGGCACGCTGCCGGGCCCGGCCCACCACTGTTTTCCACGTGCGTTTGTGCCTAAAACTTTGAAGAACGCGGAGTTTGTGTTCGTAAGACACGATGACCAGCGCCCTCCATTGCGCCTGCACACATGTTGAAAATGGCCGTATCTCACAATGTTAAAGAATCCTTTAAAAAATTCCTGTATCCAGACGGTGATCCGGATCATCCCCAAAATTTAATCAGTTCTTCCTTGTACCATTTCCAACAACGCCTGAAAGTTTCATCGAAATCCGTCCAAAACTTTTTGAGTTATCTTGCTAACCAACAGACAGACAAACAGACAAACAGACAGACAAACCCCAGCAAAAACATAACCTCCTCGGATTGCGGCCTGGCGGAGGTAATAAAAACTCATTGCCGAATTTACAAATGGCGGTTTTGAATCTTATGAAGACATCGCTCTCATCCACTGACATTATGTCCTGGCCAGTCAGTGACCTGCAATCTGTCGATGTCACATTTTCAGCTTGACTAAGCACGATTGGAACCTCACTGAAGTAGGTCCCAAAAAAGTACCAGGTACTAATGGAAAACCCTACAAACAAGTAGAGTCGAGTAGGGCTTAGTAGGGACTAGTGGAAAAGGGCCATAAGTGAGGAACAGACTGGGGCAGGAGTTCTGTGTGCTTGGATGGGGGGTTCTGTGAGGGGAAAAACAGAAGGGGATGTGCACTGAGAGCTGGGGGATGTAAGAGGGGGTTAAGGGAGCAGTGGACAGGGGGACTAGATGAAGGTGGAGGCAGCAGGGGTTGGTGGGCAGGCAGAGAAGAGGGCAGTTGGTCATACCTTTTTAATGTTTATTTGAAAGGGACATTACATACTAATGAACTCTTTGAATGTCTCTGTCGCCGAATTGCGACATAACCCCTAGTGGTCAAGAGTGGTAAATATTTTTTGTCAATAAAATAGTTCAGATTTCCAAGGCTATAACTTGAAAGTGGTAAGAGATAATGACTTACTGTCAGTTAGAAAGATGTAAAATCTGATCAAAAGTTTCAGATAGGAAAAAAAAAATTGCATCTAATTTGCATAATGTCATGGCACCTCTTTAAATTCCATAACTCAGTCAAAACTGGACTTTGGACGTATTAACACAAAGAATGGTTCAGTCTTTTGACACCGTTTTTTTTTTTTGTACAGAGGTACCTCATCATCTTATCTCCAAAGTATATGAACAAGAAATCAGTACAATATTAAAAAAACACAGAAATTCCTCACTTACCAGCGGCTAATGGAACTCTCTCGCTGCCGTGGTTGCTGCGTTTTCACCCATCGTGGTCGTTATTTTGCATTCTGTTGGTCATTTACGCTCTCTACCACATCAACAAAGTCTTATGATTATCCCACATAAATTTCATTTGTATCCCATGTCTATTTTCCGCGTACAAAGCCAACTAAGTGACGTGCACGATGACAGATGGCAGCCATATTAGCTTTCTGGGCTAAAATGCTAAAAACAGGAAAAGGAAATGAGGATTTCTTCTTCTTTGGTGTATTACGTGTCATCCATTGAGTCCTCCAACGGATGTCTGCCACCTTCTGAAACTGGCAGATCAGTACAAATCAGTACAAATCCTCAATGGAGCCGATCATGTCAGAGTGAGATGACAGGCGCAGCGCCACGCAATGCCACTAGGGGCACGCAAAATCTCACACTCAAAAGGTTAATACAAATTTAAGTTTTCCAGATTTAGCAATACTGCTAATTTGCATCTGTAGTCCCCTGACGGGTCACAAAAGCACACAAACAATCACACAAGCAGAACAACTGCAATAAAACTACAAAGTGCATATGCTTAAGTGAAAGACAAAACAAGGTGTTAAAAAACATGTTCAGGTCATTCACCCACTCCCTACCCCCCCAGCCTGGGAGAAGGAATTCAGGTGCCCAGAGAGAGTTTTGAGGCCTCTCCAGACACCCCTGAAATCCCTCTGCTTCAGCTTGTCCTCCATCTTCTTCCTGTAACTGTCCTTTCCGTCTCTAATCTTCTTCCTTAGCTCCCTCTGTATGGACTTCAGCTACTCCTTGTTTCCCAACCTGAAGACCCTTTTCTTCTCCCTCAGCAGTGTCTTTATCTCAGGGTTGATCCAGGGCTTGGTGTTTGTAAAACACCGTATGGTCGTGGTGGGTACAGTATTCTCTACACAGAAGTTTATGTAATCTGTGATGGTGTGCGTGAGACCGTCAATGTCCTCACCATGTGGATCATAGAGCTGGTCCCATGCAGTTGATTCAAAACAGATTCCATCCTCCGCCTCCTCAGACCATATCTTCACTGTGTGGTTAACAGTAAATAAGTAAGTAAAGTTTATTTATAAAGCGCATTTCACAGACATAGTCTTGAAAAACAACAGGACACCTCATTAAATATTCAGGTTTTTATGAAAGAAATGTTCACATATTGATGTCTAATCTTGTTTTTATTTATCTCTGGAAAAGAAGGTGTTTTTTTCCACAATATTTTTTATTGAACCTTTTTTACAAACACAACACAAACAAACACTAACACTAAAGTAATTTAAAAAAATATATAAAAAATAAAAATTGTACTAAAAAACACCAACAACCACTAACAAAGACAGGTCTTCAACAATGCTCCTCTGTTTAGTCTAGGCAATCCATTACATAAGTATACATATTATACATTCACCAGTTTGGAATTTACAAGGTCCACACACATCATTCACCTTCTTCTTCAGAAGTTATGTTTAAATTCTTTACATAATCAATGAAAGGTCTCCATATATTCTCAAACACAATTTCCTTTGATTTCAGTATGTATGTTATTCTTTCTAGTGGAAGGTTTGTTAACATCTGTCTTAACCACTGAGTCACATCTGGTCTATGAGTCTTTTTTTTTTTTTTTTTTTTTTTTTTTTGTTACTTATTTGTACCCGTAGGTAGACTTGGTTTGCAGTCTGGTGACAAGCCACCGGCTGCTGGTCGCTGCGTGCGCGAGCGCCCTAAACCTACATGTTTTTGGTATGCGGGAGGAAACCGGAGAAATCCCGGAGTAAACCCACGCAACACGGGGAGAACATGCAAACTCCACACAGCTCACTGTTGGTCGGGGGCTGGGATCGAACCCACGACCTCATGATCCCTGCGATCCCCCGGCCGAGGGTAAAACTGTGCTGTCACAGTGCTAAACCACTGCGCCACCGTGCAGCCAGTCTTTTTCCACAGTAGTGCAATACATTTTTTGGCGTTAAGCAAACTGAGGTCTATGAATGCTCTTTCACTCTTATTAAAGCTATGCTTTTCTGGATACAGACCCAACAAAAACAATTTAGGATTCAATATGATTTGTTTTGAAATTATTTTTTCAATTGTTACCCTCACCTCTTCCCAAAACATTCTAATTTTTCTACATTCCCATAAACAATGAAATAGGGTTCCTTTACTTTCCATACATTTTGTGCACGTATCTGGTATGTTTTTGTTATATCTATTTAACTCCACCGGTGTAACATACATCCGCATTAACCATTTAAAATGTATCAATTTAAGACGTGCATTTATTGATTTGGTTTGAGCTTCTGTACAAGCCAATTCCTATTGTTCCTCTGAAATTTCAGTTTGCAGGTCTTCTTTCCAATAATTCAGTCTTTTCTGTGAGTTTTCACTTGAGAATAGTGTCAATGAGTTATAAAACTCTGAAATAGTACCCTTTCTCTTACTATCTTTCGTCAAAATTTTTTCCAAGGATGAATAAGTAGGTCGGATGAGAGCATTATTTTTTTTTTCCACAATATCTTTATTGAACCTTTTTTTTTTTTTAACAAACATGATACAAACAATCAAACACTAACACTAAAGTACTACAAAAAAAAAAAAATACCCTAAAAACACCAACAACCACCAACAAAATCAAGTCTTCAACAATGCTCCTCTGTTTAGTCTAGACAATCCAATACATTAGTATACATATTATGTTCACCAGTTTGGAATTTACAAGGTCCACACACATCATTCACCTTCTTCTTCAAGAGTTATGTTTAAATTTTTTACATAATCAATAAAAGGTCTCCATATATTCTCAAACACAATTTCCTTTGATTTCAGTATATATGTTATTCTTTCTAATGGAAGGTTTGTTAACATCTGTCTTAACCACTGAGTCACATCTGGTCTATGAGTCTTTTTCCATAATAGTGCAATACATTTTTTGGCATTAAGCAAACTGAGGTCTATAAATGTTCTTTCACTTTTATTGAAATTATGCTTTTCTGGGTACAGACCCAACAAAAACAGTTTAGGATTCAATATGATTTGTTTTGAGATTATTTTTTCAATTGTTACCCTCACCTCCTCCCAAAACATTCTTATTAATCTACATTCCCATAAACAATGAAATAGGGTTCCTTTACTTTCCATGCATTTTGTGCATGTATCTGGTATATTTTTGTTATATCTATTTAACTCCTCCGGTGTAACATACATCCGCATTAACCATTTGAAATGTATCAATTTAAGGCGTGCATTTATTGATTTGGTTTGAGCTTCTGTACAAGCCAATTCCCATTGTTCCTCTGAAATTTCAATTTGCAGATCTTCTTTCCAGTAGTTTAATCTTTTCAGTGAATTTTCACTTGAAGATAGTGTCAATGAGTTATAAAACTCTGAAATAATACCCTTTCTTTTACTATCTTTCATCATCATTTTTTCCAAGGATGAATAAATAGGTCGAGTGAGAGCTTTATTTTGATTTGATCGAATAAAGTTTCTAAGTTGAAGATATTTAAAAAAATGTGTTCTATTGAGATTAAATTTGATCCTCAGCTCTTCAAAAGACATTATGTTGTCTGCACATGGCAAATATAAATCCTGAATCTTTTGTATCCCTTTTAAATTCCATACTTTAAATACAGCGTCCGCTCTCCCTGGTTTAAAATATTGATTACCCCATATTGGACTAAATTGTGACAATAACTGTGGTTCTTTTAAATAGTTTTTAGCTTCACACCATATTTTGATCATATGCTTTACAAATGGATTTTTAACTTGTTTTTGTAATTTTTTTGCCGAATCTGAGTATATGAATATGGGAAGAGGTAAAGGTAAATTGTATGATTCCATTTCAGTCCAGTGAGGGAGATCATTTGATGAAAAATAATATGTCATAGACCTCAGTTGTGCCGACCAATAATACAACATAAAATTTGGACATTTCAGACCTCCACGATCAAATGGTAAATATAATAAAGACAAACGTAATCTAGCCCTCCTGTTGTTCCATATAAATTCCACTAACTTTTTTTTTATTCTTGAGAATAGATCTACAGGTGGTGATAAGGGAATGTATTGAAATAAATAAAGTATTTTAGGTAAAATATTACTTTTAAGTATATTGATTCTCCCGATCATCGACATTGGTAGTGACATCCATCTCTGAGTTAACTCATTGATATCTGACATTAAGGCTTCATAGTTGACACTGGCGACTGATTCTAGCTTAGGCATAATTTGGATTCCTAAATATTTAAACTGATTTACAACATTGAATTGATTTACCTCAGGGGCTGGGTAATTTCTCTGGGTCTCATTTAGCATTAATATTGAAGATTTAGTTTTATTTATTTTATATCCTGATATTTCTCCAAAATTCTTTATTAAATTCAACAAGGTTGGAATTGATTTTTTTAGATTCGACATAAACAAAATTATATCATCGGCGTACAGGGAGATTTTATGTTCTGTTGGTCCAACTTTAATTCCATATATTTGTGAATGTAAACGTATCGCTATCGCTAAAGGTTCAATTGCCATAGTAAACAGTAAAGGTGAAAGTGGACAGCCTTGTCGACATCCTCTATTGATTTTTATTGGTTTTGAAATATTGTTATTTGTTAGGATTTCTGCTGTAGCATTATTGTATATTATTTGAACCCATTTTATGAAATTATTTCCAAGTCCAAACCTTTGTAGGACTTCAAAAAGAAAGGGCCATTCAACTCTATCAAAGGCCTTTTCGGCGTCCAATGATAGGAGAGCTGTATCCGGTGCTTCTTTATTAAAATAAATAATATTAAATAGTCTTCTTACATTATGGAAGCCTTGTCTACCCTTTATAAAGCCATTCTGATCTCGATTAATAATATTTGGTAAAATTTCTTGTATTCGTCTTGCTAAAATTTTACAGATTATCTTAAGGTCGGCGTTTAATAGGCTTATTGGTCTCATATTTTCACATTTATTAGAGGGCTTACCTGGTTTTGGCAACAGTATAATTAAGGCATTATTTATGTATGATGGTAAATTATTATTTTGAAATGCTTCTAAAACCATTTCCAAAAAAGGTTTTATTAATTTATTCTTAAATTTTTTATAAAGGTCAACTGGAAGACCATCTGGTCCTGCACTTTTTCCTGATTTCATATTATCAATGGCTAGCCCAACTTCTTCTTGACTAATTTTAGACTCCAATATCTCCCTGTTTTCATTTGGAATACACAGTATAGATAGTTCGTTCAAAAACCCATTTAGTTTTGTTAAATCAGGTTCATTTTTGGTATCATATAATTTTTCATAGTAATCTCTAAAGGCTCTATTAATTTCTAAAGGATCTATAACTACCTGTCCGTTACTTATAATACTGGTAATTGGTGTTTTAATTTCCAATTGTTTAATCTGCCATGCTAATAATTTTCCTGATTTTTCACCTTGTTCATAAAAAGATTGTTTCAATCTTAGAAGACTCGAGGCAGCTCTATTCGCTGATTTTTTGTCGTATTCAGCTCTCAAAATCAGTAATTCATTCTCCAACCTTGGGTCACTTCCTGCATACACTTTTTCCTGAAGACTTTTTATTTTATGTTCCAATTTAGCTCTCTCCTCTCGAGTCTTCTTAGATTTTGATCCTGTATAACTAATAATATGTCCCCTAATAAAAGCTTTGAAAGCCTCCCACTTTACACATGCTGATGTTTGTGTAGTATTGATGTCAAAGAACTCGTCTATCTGTTTTTCTATATACTTGACAAATTCCTCATCCTGAAGCCATTTATGCTGAAATTGCCATCTACCTGATTCCTTTGTCAATTTTTTATCTACACATATTAGACAACAGGGTGCATGATCAGAAATCACGATGTTATCATAAAAGCAGTTTTGAATCTTGGACCTTAATTCTGTGGAAATCAAAAAATAATCAATACGTGAGAATGTCTTGTAGGTACTGGAATAACAAGAATAGGCTTTAACTTGTGGTTTCATTTCTCTCCATATATCTAACAATCTCAATTCTTTCATAAAATGATTAATAGTCATCCTACATCCAATGTGCGTACAATCCAGTCCTGTTGATCTATCCACACCTGGATTCAATGTACAATTAAAATCCCCTGCTATTATATGTTGCCCTGTAAGTGATGATAAGATGAGAAATAAATTAGCAAAGAACTTCTGATCATCTATATTGGGACCATATAAGTTCACAAGATTTATATTTTCTAATAGCAAAGAACCTTGAATGATTACATATCTTCCAAATTTGTCTCCAATTACATTTTTCACCTGAAAAGGAACTGATTTATGTATGAGAGTCATAACTCCCCTGGCTCGGGATGAAAATGAAGAGGTGAATACACTTCCCTGCCATCTACTCCTAATTCTTTTAACATCCTCCTCTATCAGATGAGTTTCTTGTAAAAACACAATTCTTGAACCCATGTCCTTTATTTTATTCATAACTTGTTTAAGTTTTTTTAAATTTTGTAGACCTCTGCAATTCCATGAAGTTAAATTAAGATTAACACTTTGGTCCATGATCAATAGAGAGTTTGGGATTACCTTGCAGTGTAAACATGCTCATACAGAGAAGCAAAAACATGAGTGGTTGAACATTCATCCTACAAACTACACACAAACAAATTTCCCCTTCCCACACTTGTGGCAAACCCCCCAAAATCAAAAGAAAAATTCTGTCTCCCGATATAGCCATCGACTGTTCCACACCCACGGGGAACAGCCTAAGCCACTCCTTCTTCATCCTCCCAATCACCCTAACTCTACTGCTTTTAATGACGTAACATTAACTCTCCTCTGTAGTTTTCCAACTTAACTCCAAAATTTTTAACAACTTTGTACATCATAGTTTGTTTTTTTTTTTGTTTTGTTTTTGTTTTGTTTTTTTAATATATAATACAATCTATATTTTGTAAACTTACTATTTACTTCAAGTCAGTCAGATGCCTGTGCAAATGCTTAATTATTCTACCTTATATTTTGTTCATGCTTAGCTCCCACCAGTCTCTTCTTCTTCTTTGATCTTCTTGATGAACTCCTGCGCCTCCTCTGGGGTCTTGAAAATGTGGGTTCTGCCCTCATACGTGGTCAGCAGTCTCGCAGGATAGATTACACCATGACGAATCCCAAGGTTGCGCAGCTCCTTACGTATGGGATCAAACTGCTTCCTCAATTGCTGGATTCCTGTGGCCAAATCTGGGTAGAACCGCACCTGCTGGTCCTGGTGTTTAATCTCTCCTTTAGCACGTGCAGCGTTGAAGATCTTCATCCTGTCTCTGTTGCTAAGAAACTTCATAATTAAGGTCCTCGGCGGTCCCTTATCTCTCCGTGGGCCAATACGATGTGCTTTTTCCAGAACCACTGCTGATTGCAACTCCTCGCTGCCCAGCACCTCCGGAATCCACTTTTCCAGAAAGGAACATACGTCCCGACCTTCTGATTCCTCTGGAAGACCCACCAGCCTCAAATTATTCTGTCTCGACCGAGATTCCAAATCCAAAATATTATCTTCCAGAGATTTATTTTTTTTTTCCAAAGTGCGCACCTTTAATTGAAGACGGGTGACGTCATCTTCAGCACTAGCGAGACGGAGCTCCATCTGCGCCGTTCGTTCTACACAGTCACCCAATTCCTTTCTTATTCCTTCCAACGCTGTCATAATCCCATCAAATCTAGAGGAAAAGTCCGCTCTCATTGAACTCATGGCAGCCATCAGCGCATCTGCGCCATTCCCCGCAAACATCGCACCGCCGCCAGCTTCCTCCGCCATATATGGAGTTTTGTTTGCTGCGTCACAGACCTGAAAGTCCGTTAATTTGGACTGTTTCGGCGGCTCGCTTTTTCCTTTTCCTGGTTTTCCAGCCTTAGGCTTCGCCGACATATCCTCGCCCAAATGCTGGGATACGTTCTGTCCCAAATGAGAGAGTTATTTGCCGATTTTTTTTCTCCAGGAGCAGAGCAGAGCGAGACACGTCCGTCCTACGTGGCAGCCATAACCGGAAGTTGAGAGCATTATTTTGATTTGATCGAATAAAGTTCCTAAGCTGAAGATATTTAAAAAAAATGTGTTCTATTAAGATTAAATTTGATCCTCAGTTCTTCAAAAGACATTATGTTATCTGAACATGATAGATATAAGTCTTGAATCTTTTGAATCCCTTTTAAATTCCATACTTTAAATACAGCATCCGCTCTCCCTGGTTTAAAATATTGATTACCCCATATTGGGCTAAATTGTGACAGTAAGTGTGGTTCTTTTAAATATTTTGTGGTTTCACACCATATTTTGATCATATGCTTTACAAATGGATTTTTAACTTGTTTCTGTAATTTTTTTGCCGAGTCTGAGTATATGAATATAGGAAGAGGTAAAGGTAAATTGTATGACTCCATTTCAGTCCAGTGAGGGAGATCATTTGATGAAAAATAAGATGTCATAGACCTCAGTTGTGCTGACCAGTAATAAAACATAAAGTTTGGACATTTCAGACCTCCACGATCAAATGGCAAATATAGTAAGGACAGACGTAATCTAGCCTTCCTATTGTTCCATAAAAATTCCACTAACTTTTTTTTAATTCTTGAGAATAGATCTGAAGGTGGTGGTAAAGGAATGTATTGAAATAAATAAAGTATTTTGGGTAAAATATTACTTTTAAGTATATTGATTCTCCCGATCATCGACATTGGTAGTGACATCCATTTCTGAAGTAACTCATTAATGTCTGTCATTAAGGCTTCATAGTTGGTACTGGCGACTAATTCTAGCTTAGGCACAATTTGGATTCCTAAATATTTAAACTGATTCACAACATTGAATTGATTTACCTCAGGAGCTGGGTGATTTCTCTGGGTCTCATTTAGCATTAATATTGAAGATTTAGTTTTATTTATTTTATATCCTGATATTTTCCCAAAATTCTTTATTAAATTCCACAAGGTCGGAATTGATTTTTTAAGATTCGACATAAACAAAATTATGTCATCGGCATACAGGGAGATTTTATGTTCTGTTGGTCCTACTTTAATTCCATAAATTTGTGGATGTAAACGTACTGCCATCGCTAAAGGTTCAATTGCCATAGTAAACAGTAAAGGTGAAAGTGGACAGCGTTGTCGACATCCTCTGTTGATATTTATTGATTTTGAAATATTGCTGTTTGTTAGGATTTCTGCTGTAGCATTATTGTATATTATCTGAACCCATTTTATGAAATTATTTCCAATTCCAAACCTTTGTAAAACTTCAAAAAGAAAGGGCCATTCGACCCTATCAAAGGCCTTTTCGGCGTCCAATGATAGGAGAGCTGTGCACAACCGAGAGGTTTCGTAGGTCCTTCCTACCAACGGCTGTCAGACTGTACAACCTAAGCAGGGCTGCTCGCAGAGATAGCAAAAAGACGTAACAAACTAATAGTTTTTTGAATGCAAAAGATGCAATAGACTTACACAATGGTCCTCTCCGGCATACAACTAGGAACACACCGGTCGCTATGGAGGGTGAGAATATGTATGGGCACATAATCATACCATGTAGGATAACTAAATAGACGGTTATGCTGTTTCATCCCACCTAGCAACAATGCTCTGCACTGTGTGTGTTTATATATTTACATATTTATTCCATCTAGCTACAATGCTCTGCACTGGGTGTGTTTATATTTATATATCTATATATTTATTCCATCTAGCTACAATGCTCAGCACTGGGTGTGTTTATATTTATATATCTATATATTTATTCCATCTAGCTATAATGCTCCGCACTGTGTTTATATATATCTACATATTATTCCATCTAGCTACATTGCTCCGCACTGTGTGTGTTTATATACTTGCATATTTATTCCACCTAGCTGCAATGCTCCGTACTGTGGGTGTTTATATATTTACATATTTATTCCATCTAGCTACAATGCTCTGCACTGTGTGTTCATATATTCATATATTTATTCCATCCAGCTACAATGCTCTGCACTGTGTGTCTGTGTGTGTATATATATATTTTATAGTAATATGTACATATGTATATTAGCTGCTCTTGCTTGCTTGTTTTTTTTCTTGCCTTCCGATTGTTGCTCTGAGTGTTGCTATCCCTGTGCTGTTGCAATCCTGGAATTTCCCCGTTGTGGGACTAATAAAGGCTTATCTTATCTTATCTTATCTTATAATATTAAATAGTCTTCTTACATTATGGAATCCTTGTCTTCCCTTTATAAAGCCATTCTGATCTCGGTTAATAATATTTGGTAATATTTCTTGTAGTCGTCTTGCTAAAATTTTACAGATTATCTTAAGGTCAGCATTTAATAGGCTTATTGGTCTCATATTTTCACATTTATTAGAGGGTTTACCTGGTTTTGGCAACATTATAATTAAGGCATTATTCATGTATGGTGGTAAATTACTATTTTGAAATGCTTCTAAAACCATTTCCAAAAATGGTTTTATTAATAATGTTTTTTGTTTTTTTTCTCTCGGCGCCACACCAGTCGGCTGCCTTTTGCAACAGCGGCTCGATTCCGAGTCTTTTTCCCTTCCTCTCTCTTTTGATCCGTCTTTTTTTTCACCCCACTTATATCACGGACACACAGATCGTCCTAAATGTCTCCTGAGCCGGTGGACGGAGCCACTGTTTATAGCAGGATACGATACAGCAGAGAACAGCTGCTAGCATTCAACCGCCACCCGGTCCCATTGGAAAAACTCGACATACCGAGAGAACTGAGGCGAAAACGCCGCGGCTGCCGGGCTGGAGTAAGGCGGAGGACAAAAAATATAAGGTACAGACCCTCCCTTCCATCTGTTGTCATGGGAAATGTACGGTCGATACTGGGAAAGTTAGATGAGCTAGCGGCTATCTCCCGTTATGATAGCACATACCGGGAGTGCTCTCTCCTTTTGTTTACTGAGACGTGGCTAACTGAACTAGCAGCAGATGCTAACATTGAGCTGGAGGGTTTTCACATGATACGAGCTGACCGAACACCAGACAGTGGCAAGGCTAGGGGCGGTGGAGTGATAATGTATGTTAACAACAACTGGTGCAGACCGGGACATATCACTGTTAAACAACGACACTGCAGCAAAGACATTGAGTTGCTAGCTGTTAGCATGAGGCCTACATATCTCCCGAGAGAACACTCACACGTGATCTGCATTGTTGTTTATGCAAATCCGACGGCGAACGCTGGGACAGCACGTGACGTCATCCATTCAGTAACCAGCAGGCTGCAGACAGAACACCCAGATGCTCTTCTCCTCATCTCAGGCGATTTCAACCATGTTTCACTGTCTCCCATTCTACCCACGTTCACCCAGTATGTCACATGCCACACTAGAGACAATAAAACACTGGATTTATTCTACGCAAACACTAAGGAGGCGTACACCTCATCACAACTCCCCCCACTCGGGAGATCGGATCACAACTTGGTTCATCTCCGGCCGGTGTACAAACCCCTAGTGCACAGACAACCTCCGGCCATGCACACTGTGGAGTTATGGTCTGAGGAGACAATGGACACCCTAAAGGGCTGTTTTGAAGCCACCGCCTGGAAGCAGCTCTGCGATCCACATGGTGAGGACATCGATGGCCTCATTCACACCTTCACGGGCTACCTCAGCTTCTGTGTGGACAAATCCGTTCCCACCAAGACCATACGGCGTCACTCAAACAACAAACCCTGGATCAACCCTGAGATAAAAACACTTCTGAGAGAGAAGAAGAGGATCTTCAGGTCTGGGAACAGGGAGATGCTGAAGTCCGTACAGAGGGAGCTGAGGAGAAAGATCAGAGAAGGCAAGGACAGCTTCAGGAAGAAGATGGAGGACAAGCTGCAACAGAGCGACATCAGCGGGGTCTGGAGAAACCTCAAAACCATCTCGGGGCTCCAGAATACCTCCCCCCAGGCCACAGGGGGCAGGGAGTGGGCGAACAACCTGAATCTGTTTTTCAATAGATTTGACCAACCGCCCTCCCCCCTGACTGCACAACAACCACTGCTGCCTCTAAAGAAATCAAGTCCTGCTGCCCACTCCCCACTCCACCAACACCCCCCCACTCCCAACACACAGCCCCCCATCCTGACCCTGACCAGGACCCAGGTGAGGACGGAGCTGAGGAAGATCAAGGCGAGGAAGGCGCCGGGACCGGACGGCATCAGCGCAAAGCTCCTCAAGTCCTGTGCAGACCAGCTGTGTGGGATTGTGACGTATATCTTCAACATGAGCCTGAAACTGGGGAGGGTACCACAGCTGTGGAAAACATCTTGTGTGGTACCTGTACCAAAAACTTCCCACCCCAAAGACCTGAACAGCTACAGACCGGTGGCCTTGACGTCCCACTTGATGAAGACCCTGGAGAGACTGCTCCTTGCTCACCTCCGCCCCCTGGTGGAACCAGCGATGGATCCACTCCAGTTCGCCTACCAGCATGGCATTGGGGTGGAGGATGCGGTGATCTTCCTCCTTCACCGTTCTCTGTCCCACCTGGAGAAGCCCGGGAATATGGTGAGGATCATGTTCTTTGACTTCTCCAGTGCTTTCAACACCATCCAACCGATGATCCTGAAGGACAAGCTGCTGCGCGCAGGGGTGGACCAGCACCTGTCATCATGGATCCTGGACTACCTCACAAACCGGCCTCAGTTTGTGAGAACCCGGGACTGTGTGTCCGACACGATCATCAGTAGCACGGGGGCCCCCCAGGGAACGGTGCTGGCTCCCTTCCTGTTCACTCTTTATACTGCGGACTTCTCACACAACACAACACACTGCCATCTACAGAAGTTCTCTGATGACTCTGTGATCGTTGGCCTCATCTCCAATGGAGATGAAGCTGAGTACAGAGGGCTTATCCAGGACTTCGTGGACTGGTGCCATCGGAACTGCCTCCAGATCAACGCGAGGAAAACTAAGGAGCTGGTGGTGGACTGCCGCAGGCATGGGCAGCCCCTCACAGTACCAGTAAATATACAGGGAACAGACATCGAGATGGTGACATCCTATAAGTACCTGGGTATTCATCTGAACAATAAACTAGACTGGTCACACAATACTGATGCACTCTACAAGAAGGGACAGCGCAGGCTGTTCCTGCTGAGGAGACTCAGGTCTTTTGGTGTACAAGGGGCGCTGCTGAAGTCATTCTATGACACGGTGGTGGCATCAGCCATCACTTTTGGAGTGGTCTGCTGGGGCAGTGGCATTACTGCAGCCGATAGGAAGAGACTGAACAAACTGATTAAGAAAGCTAGCTCTGTCCTGGGGCAGCGCCTTGATCCGATGGAGGAGATAGGAGAGAGAAGGACGGTGGCTAAACTGTCATCTCTGCTGGAGTCCGAGTTCCACCCTATGCAGGACATACTGAATGCACTGAGGAGCTCATTTAGCAGCAGACTACATCATCCCAGGTGCACAACCGAGAGGTTTCGTAGGTCCTTCCTACCAACGGCTGTCAGACTGTACAACCTAAGCAGGGCTGCTCACAGAGATAGCAAAAAGACGTAACAAACTAATAGTTTTTTGAATGCAAAAGATGCAATAGACTTACACAACGGTCCCCTCCGGCATACAACTAGGAACTTACCGGTCGCTATGGAGGGTGGGAATATGTATGGGCACATAATCATACCATGTAGGATAACTAAGTAGACGGTTATGCTGTTTCATTCCATCTAGCAACAATGCTCTGCACTGTGTGTGTTTATATATTTACATATTTATTCCATCTAGCTACAATGCTCAGCACTGGGTGTGTTTATATATTTATATATCTACATATTATTCCATCTAGCTACATTGCTCCGCACTGTGTGTGTTTATATACTTGCATATTTATTCCACCTAGCTGCAATGCTCCGTACTGTGGGTGTTTATATATTTACATATTTATTCCATCTAGCTACAATGCTCTGCACTGTGTGTCTGTGTGTGTGTGTATATATATATATTTTATAGTAATACGTACATATGTATATTAGCTGCTCTTGCTTGCTTGTTTTTTTTTTTTTTTTTTTTTTTTTTCTTGCCTTCTGATTGTTGCTCTGAGTGTTGCTATCCCTGTGCTGTTGCAATCCTGGAATTTCCCCGTTGTGGGACTAATAAAGGCTTATCTTATCTTATCTTATCTTATCTTATTAATTTATTCTTAAATTTTTTATAGAGGTCAACTGGAAGACCATCTGGTCCTGCACTTTTTTCCTGATTTCATATTATCAATGGCTAGCCCAACTTCTTCTTGACTGATTTTAGACTCCAGTATCTCCCCGTTTTCATTTGGAATACACGGTATAGATAATCCGTCCAAAAACCCATTTAGTTTTGTTAAGTCAGTTTCATTTTTTGTATTATATAATTTTTCATAATAATCTCTAAAGGCACTATTAATTTCTAAAGGATCTACAACTGGCTGTCCGTTACTTATAATACTGGTAATTGGTGTTTTAAATTCTAATTGTTTAATCTGCCATGCCAATAATTTTCCTGATTTTTCACCTTGAAGACTTGAGGCAGCTCTATTCACTGATTTTTTGTCATATTCAGCTCTCAGAATCAGTAATTCGTTCTCTAACTTTGGGTCACTTCCTGCATACACTTTTTCTTGAAGAATTTTTATTTTATGTTCCAATTGGACTCTCTCCTCTCGAGTCTTCTTAGATTTTGAACCTGTATAACTAATAATATGCCCCCTAATAAAAGCTTTGAAAGCCTCCCACTTTATACATGCTGATGTTTGTGTAGTATTGATATCAAAGAACTCATCTGTTTTTCTATGTACTTAACAAATTCCTCATCCTGAAGCCATTTATGCTGAAATTGCCACCTACCTGGTTCCTTTGTCAATTTCTTATCTACATATATTAGACAGCAGGGTGCATGATCAGAGATCACAATATTATCATAGAAGCAGTTTTGAATCTTGGACCTTAATTCTGTGGAGATCAAAAAATAGTCAATACGTGAGAATGTCTTGTAGATATTAGAATAACAAGAATAGGCTTTAACTTGTGGTTTCATTTCTCTCCATATATCTAGCAATCTCAATTCTTTCATAAAATGATTAATGATCATCCTGCATCCATTGTGCGTACAGTCTAGTCCTGTTGATCTATCTATACCAGGATTCAATGTACAATTAAAATCCCCTGCTATTATATGTTGCCCTGTAAGTGAAGATAAAATAAGGAATAATGAAGCGGCATGATAAAATAAAGGCAGCGATGGAGTTTTTAGTTGGTTTATTGAATCATACCGCCTTCATTGGAACACCTCCCCAGCCCTCGTGCTGCGGGCTGAGGTGATGTCCTCAGGCTCTCAGAGAGGAGACACAAAGTGCGTGTCTGCAGCAGTTGAAGGAGTCAGTGAATGAGAGGCAGATTTACAGAACAGTGCAGCATATATACCCAACTCAGACAATACATCAAAGACATTCACAGCAGTCGATCTGGGCATTTGCATATCAGAGGTACAGACAGGATGCATGAACACAATGCATGGATGACACTTTAACCTCACAGCTGTAAACTCAGCATGCAGCGGAAAAAACCCATGAGTAACGAGCTGACTGTCTCTGTGTGTTGTGGGGGGGTTGAATCAACCCGCCACACGCTCCCCCCCAGAGGGCACGGCAGGGGGCCGAGACCTCGATGTTGCAGTTTGGGCAGCGAGCAGGGAAAAGCTCTGTGCAGGTGGAGGGGAAGGGGGGTAGTAAGTGCTGACGGGGCGTGCCAAAAATTGTTTGCTGCTCTGCGATGTCGAGGGGCTCTCCCCTTTGAACTTGTGGAGATCACCAGAAGAAAAATTAGTCTCTGACTCCTCTCATGGCCATGAAGAAAAACAGGAGCGGCGAGGTTGCGTAAACAAAAGCAGAGGAACTTGGCATGTTGACTTTAGGTGCGTGCGCAGCCTTAAAGCCCTCGGGAAAAGCAGACGGCTGAATCCTTTGTGCGCCGTGGCTGAAACCATCAGTGAATCCTGTGAGCGCGCTGCGCGCTTGCTTGCTTCAGGTGAGCGCGCAGCCCTGAAGGTTCTGCGTGCAGCTGTGCAGGACGATGGCGGTCTTTAGAGCCATTCTTGTTCCGTGCGTGTTGTGCCGTCCTCGTCACCCCCGGTGCGTGTGCCGGGGCTCCTTGCGTGGGTGGGCCCGCTGGAGAGGAACCAGGGTCAGAAACTTGGTGGAGATCGGCGCAGTCGGCGCCGAAAAACATCTATGATGAGCCGTGGCTGCAGATTAGTCATGGTGCTTTGGAGCGTTGAGGGGAGATAGACAATCTTTGTCCCTCAGGCTGTCCCGCATGGACGCCCCGATCTCGGCGAGGGTCGCGCCATGATGTTTACTGCCGTTTACCCGGTCTTGGGCGATGTCCGGAGAGTAACTCGCCTGCCGTGGGCTCTGCGTTGAGGCCTCCCTGAAGCCGCAGGGAGGGCAGATCAGTCAGGCTGCTGCGTTCGCTCGTCGGCGGAGCATCACTGCCCGGTGCTGCGTTCGCCGGCAGCTCGTTTTCTTCAGCGTCGGGTCGCCAGCGTGGCTGTCCAGACCAGAAGGTTGCGTTGCACAAAGCGTGTGCATGTTCGGGGTCACCAGTGAAGCGGCATGATAAAATAAAGGCAGCGATGGAGTTGTTAGTTGGTTTATTGCATCATACCGCCTTCATCGGAACACCTCCCCAGCCCTCGTGCTGCAGGCTGAGGTGATGTCCTCAGGCTCTCAGAGAGGAGACACAAAGTGCGTGTCTGCAGCAGTTGAAGGAGTCAGTGAATGAGAGGCAGATTTACAGAACAGTGCAGCATATATACCCAACTCAGACAATACATCAAAGACATTCACAGCAGTCGATCTGGGCATTTGCATATCAGAGGTACAGACAGGATGCATGAACACAATGCATGGATGACACTTTAACCTCACAGCTGTAAACTCAGCATGCAGCGGAAAAAACCCAGGAGTAACGAGCTGACTGTCTCTGTGTGTTGTGGGGGGGTTGAATCAACCCGCCACAATAAATTAGTAAAGAAATTTTGATCATCTATATTGGGACCATATAAGTTCACCAAATTTATATTTTCTAATAACAAAGATCCTTGAATGATTAGATATCTTCCAAATTTGTCTCCAATTACATTTTTCACTTGAAATGGGACTGATTTATGTATGAGAGTCATAACTCCCCTGGCTCGGGATGAAAATGATGAGGTGAATACACTTCCTTGCCATCTTCTCCTAATTCTTTTTACATCCTCCTCTATTAGATGAGTTTCTTGTAAAAACACAATTTTTGAACCCGTCTTTTATTTTATTCATAACTTGTTTAAGTTTTTTTAAAATTTTGTAGACCTCTGCAATTCCATGAGGTTAAATTGAGATTAACGCTTTGGTCTATGATCAATAAGGAGTTTGAGATTACCTCGCAATGTAAACATGCTCACACAGAGAAGCAAAAACATGAGTGGTTGAACATTCATCCTACAAACTACACACAAACAAATTCCCCCTTCCCACATTCTTGGTAATCCCCCCAAAATCAAAAAAAAAAAAATTCTGTCTCCCGCTATAGCCATTGACTGCTCCACACCCGCGAGGATCAGTCAAAACAACTCTCTTTCTCCTCTCAATCACCCTAACTCTACTGCTTTTAATGACGTAACATTAACTCTCTTCTGTAGTTTTCCAACTTAACTCCTAAATTTTATAGCAACTTTTTTTTTTTTTTAAATATATAATACAATCTATATTTTGTAAACTTACTATATGCTTCAGATCAGTCAGATGCCTGTACAAATGCTTAAATATTCTACTGTGGCAGAAGAATAATATGCAGCGAACTGAGGGTTTTTGAGGGATTTTATTATCATTCATTCCGCCATCATAGAACTCACTCTAGCCCTGTGCAGGCGGGCTGGAGCGGGTCCTCAGGCTCTCAGGAGGAGACACAGAATGCGTGTCGTCAGAAGCAGTAGTCAGAGAGAGAGTGAGCTACAGAGCATATGCAGTTTTTATACCCAGTTACAAACAATACATGAAAGGCATGGGACATTTGCATCACAGTCGGAGCAGGAAGCATGAACATTTGCATTTGAGTCATACATATCAACATCGGAACTGACAGGAAGAAGCTAGACAAAGAGCGGCTGCCTTTTGATCTCAATACACACATCTCATTGTTCTGCTAATTGCCCCAGCTGAGCGCTCTGCTTGTCCGTGGCTGTGGGGATGACCCCACACTACCTTCTATTTTGTTCATGCTTAGCTCCCACCAGTCTCTTCTTGGATCTTCTTGATGAACTCCTGCGCCTCCTCAGGGGTCTTGAAGATGTGGGTTCTGCCCTTATAAGTGACCAGCAGTCTTGCAGGATAAATCACTCCATGACGAATCCCAAGGTTGTGCAGCTCTTTACAGGCGGGGTCGAACTGTTTCCTTAATTGTTGGATTCCTGTGGCCATATCTGGGTAGAACCGCACCTGTTGATCTTGGTATTTAATTTCTCCTTTGGCTCGCGCCACGTTGGAGATCGTCATCCTGTCTCTGTAGCTGAGGAACTTCATAATCAGCGTCGTCGGTGATGCCTTGTTATCTCTCAGTGGGCCGATTCGGTGGGCGCTTTCTAAGACGACTGATGACTGCAGCTCCGCGTTGTTCAGTGCTTCTGGGATCCACTTTTCCAAAAAGGAACATGGATCCAGACCCTCCGTTCTCTCTGGGAGACCCACCAGCCTCAGGTTGTTCCATCTCGACCGGGATTCTAAATCCAGAACATTATCTTCCAGACGTTTATTTTTTAATTCCAATGTGCGCACCTTTAATTGTAGGCCAGTGACGTCATCCTCAGCACTGGAAATTCGGAGCTCCACCTGCGAAACTCTTTCCATACAGTCACTTAACTCCTTTTTCATTCCTTCTATCGCTGCGATAATCCCGTCAAGTTTAGAGGAAAAGTCTGCTCTCATTGAACTAATGGCTTCGAGCACCGCACCTGTGCCGTCGCCAGTAGTCACCGCTCCTCCGCTAGCTTCCTCTGCCATATTTGGGGATTTTTCTGCTTCGTCACGGACGTGAAAGTCCGTTAACTTGGACTGTTTCGGCGATTCAATTTTTCCTCCACCTGATTTCCCAGCCTTAGGCTTTACCGGCATGTCCTCGCCCAAATGTTGGGATAGGTTTTGTTCCAATTGAAAGAGTTATTTGCCCATTTTTTTTTTTTTTTTTTTTTTTTTTTTTTTTTTTTTAGGAGCAGAGTAGAGTGAAGCACGTCCTTCTACGCGGCGGCCATAACCGGAAGTCCCCAAGAAGGTGGTTTAATTTAAGTTGGTATGAGGTACTTTTCCTGGAATGCTGTATTTTGTCTATGCCAAACACGTCCTATGTTCTTGTGTCCAAATAATTCAATTTTAGACTTATCTGTCCAAAGAAAATTATTCAAGAAGTCCTGGTCTTTGAATACATTGTCTCTGGCAAACTTCAGTCTGGCCTTCATATTTCTCTTAGAGCACGCAGGTTTCCTCCTCGCACGCCTCCAATGCAAGTTAAACTTGTGCAGCCTCTTTCTGATTGTAGAGGCATGCACTTTCACATCAGCAGTAGCAAGAGCCTGCTGTAGGTCCCATGATGACATTTTAGGGTTTTTGGAGACTTGTTTTAGCATCTGCTCTTGGGATGGACTTGCTTGGATGGCCAGACCTGGGCATGATGGCAGCTGTTTTGAATGTCCTCCACTTGTAGACTACTTTCTGGACAGTGGAACAGCTGATTTCAAATTCTTTTCAGATCATTTTAAATCCCTTACCAGACTCATAAGCTGCTACAGTCTTCTTTCTGAAGGCCTCAGACAGCTCTTTCGATCTCACCATGGTGTTCACTCTCACTTCAACAGTCAGGAGCACACCAAACTAAATGTCTAAGGTTTAAGTAGGACATAACTCCTTCAAAATGATGAGTAACAATGTTCTAATCATGTGCACCTGATGTGATAAACCTATGTGTTTAGCCATTTTGAGTGAGGAAATATGTGGGGGTGTCCAAATTTATTCCTCACAAGTAATTGTGTTTTTAGAAAAAAATTTTAAAGAAGATTTTAAAAGTCTTTTCTTTAGTTTTAATTGTTTAATTATATTACTTGAATATCCTAGTATTGCTAAAATTGATATTAAATATCCATATGTCCAAATAAGTATGTTAAAAATCACACAGGATTTAATAGGGTGTCCAAATTTTTTCACATGATGGTATAGTCACAAAGCGCTGTGCAATAGAATAGAATAAAAAAAGAGCTTGATATAGACTGTTAAAAAAGAAAATAAAAAAATAAAGAGAACAAATGAAAACAAGATTAAAAGATTTTTTATATATATATATATATATATATACACTCACCGGCCACTTTATTAGGTACACCATGCTAGTAACGGTTTGGACCCCCTTTTGCCTTCAGAACTGCCTCAATTCTTCGTGGCATAGATTCAACAAGGTGCTGGAAGCATTCCTCAGAGAGTTTGGTCCATATTGACATGATGGCATCACACAGTTGGCGCAGATTTGTCGGCTGCACATCCATGATGCGAATCTCCCGTTCCACCACATCCCAAAGATGCTCTATTGGATTGAGATCTGGTGACTGTGGAGGCCATTTGAGTACAGTGAACTCATTGTCATGTTCAAGAAACCAGTCTGAGATGATTCCAGCTTTATGACATGGCACATTATCCTGCTGAAAGTAGCCATCAGAAGTTGGGTACATTGTGGTCATAAAGGGATGGACATGGTCAGCAACAATACTCAGGTAGGCTGTAGCGTTGCAACGATGCTCAATTGGTACCAAGGGGCCCAAAGAGTGCCAAGAAAATATTCCCCACACCATTACACCACCACCACCAGCCTGAACCATTGATACAAGGCAGGATGGATCCATGCTTTCATGTTGTTGACGCCAAATTCTGACCCTACCATCCGAATGTCGCAGCAGAAATCGAGACTCATCAGACCAGGCAACGTTTTTCCAATCTTCTATTGTCCAATTTCGATGAGCTTGTGCAAATTGTAGCCTCAGTTTCCTGTTCTTAGCTGAAAGGAGTGGCACCCGGCGTGGTCTTCTGCTGCTGTAGCCCATCTGCCTCAAAGTTCGACGTACTGTGCGTTCAGAGATGCTCTTCTGCCTACCTTGGTTGTAACGGGTGGTTATTTGAGTCACTGTTGCCTTTCTATCAGCTCGAACCAGTCTGGCCATTCTCCTCTGACCTCTGGCATCAACAAGGCATTTCCGCCCACAGAACTGCCGCTCACTGGATAGTTTTTCTTTTTCGGACCATTCTCTGTAAACCCTAGAGATGGTTGTGCGTGAAAATCCCAGTAGATCAGCAGTTTCTGAAATACTCAGACCAGCCCTTCTGGCACCAACAACCATGCCACGTTCAAAGTCACTCAAATCACCTTTCTTCCCCATACTGATGCTCGGTTTGAACTGCAGGAGATTGTCTTGACCATGTCTACATGCCTAAATGCACTGAGTTGCCACCATGTGATTGGCTGATTAGAAATTAAGTGTTAACGAGCAGTTGGACAGGTGTACCTAATAAAGTGGCCGGTGAGTGTATATATATATATATACACACATACAGTATATATATATATATATATATATATATATATATATATATATATATATATATATATATATATATGCAGTGGGGCAAAAAAGTATTTAGTCAGCCACCAACTGTGCAAGTTCTCCCACTTAAAAGATGAGAGAGGCCTCCAATTTTCATCATAGGTATACCTCAACTATGAGAGCCAAAATGAGAAAAAAAAATCCAGAAAATCACATTGTCTGATTTTTAAAGAATTTATTTGCAAATTATGGTGGAAAATAAGTATTTGGTCACCTACAAACAAGCAAGATTTCTGGCTCTCACAGACCTGTAACAACTTCTTTAAGAGGCTTCTCTGTCCTCCACTCATTACCTATATTAATAGCACCTGTTTGAATCCGTTATCAGTATAAAAGACACCTGTCCACAACCTCAAACAGTCAGACTCCAAACTCCACTATGGCCAAGACCAAAGAGCTGTCAAAGGACACCAGAAACAAAATTGTAGACCTGCACCAGGCTGGGGAGACTGAATCTGCAATAGGTAAGCAGCTTGGTGTGAAGAAATCAACTGTGGGAGCAATTATTAGAAAATGGAAAACATACAAGACCACTGATAATCTCCCTCGATCTGGGGCTCCATGCAAGATCGCACCCCGTGGGGTCAAAATGATCACGAGAACGGTGAGCAAAAATCCCAGAACCACACGGGGGGACCTAGTGAATGACCTGCAGAGAGCTGGGACCAAAGTAACAAAGGCTACCATCAGTAACACACTACGCCACCAGGGACTCAAATCCTGCAGTGCCAGACATATCACCCTGCTTAAGCCAGTACATGTCCAGGCCCGTCTGAAGTGCTAGAGAGCATTTGGATGATCCGGAAGAGGATTGGGAGAATGTCATATGGTCAGATGAAACCAAAATAGAACTTTTTGGTAAAAACTCAACTTGTCGTGTTTGGAGGAGAAAGAATGCTGAGTTGCATCCAAAGAACACCATACCTACTGTGAAGCATGGGGGTGTAAACATCATGCTTTGGGGGTGTTTTTCTGCAAAGGGACCAGGACGACTGATCCGTGTAAAGGAAAGAATGAATGGGGCCATGTATCGTGAGATTTTGAGTGAAAACCTCCTTCCATCAGCAAGGGCATTGAAGATGAGACGTGGCTGGATCTTTCAGCATGACGATCTCAAACACACTGCCCGGGCAACGAAGGAGTGGCTTCGTAAGAAGCATTTCAAGGTCCTGGAGTGGCTTAGCCAGTCTCCAGATCTCAACCCCATAGAAAATCTTTGGAGGGAGTTGAAAGTCCGTGTTGCCCAGCGACAGCCCCAAAACATCACTGCTCTAGAGGAGATCTGCGTGGAGGAATGGGCCAAAATACCAGCAACAGTGTGTGAAAACCTTGTGAAGACTTACAGAAAACGTTATTGACCTCTGTTATTGCTAACAAAGGGTATATAACAAAGTATTGAGATGAACTTTTGTTATTGACCAAATACTTATTTTCCAGTATAATTTGCAAATAAATTCTTTAAAAATCAATGTGATTTTCTGGATTTTTTTTTTTCTCATTTTGTCTCTCATAGTGGAGGTATATCTATGATGCAAATTGGAGACCTCTCTCATCTTTTAAGTGGGAGAACTTGCACAATTGGTGGCTGACTAAATACTTTTTTGCCCCACTGCAAAAACGGGGTAGCTTAAAACAAGTTAAAAATACTGCATTTCAAGATAAAAATACTAAAAACTAGTCAAATTATCTGTCCATGCAGCAAGATAATTTTACTTGGCTAGAAATCTTAAAACAAGACAATTTAATCTTGAAACAAGCAAGCACTCAAAAGGTCATTTTAAGCTCAAAATTCTTATTTTAAGATTGAACTGTTAGAAAAAATTACTTAATATAAGCAAATAAGACTTGATTTAGCAATGAAGTTCTCTTATTAGTGAATAATACTAAAAATAGGTGGAAAGTGAACAGTAAGCTATATCTTGAATCAAGTTAATACACAGGTGTCAAACTCATTACATGGAGGGCCAAGACCCTACAGGTTTTACCTCCACCCAGTGTCTTCAACAGGTGATTTCACTGAATTTCTTCCCACTGACTGCTGATCAGTGAAAACACCTGCTGAAGACCCTGGGTAGAAGCAAAACATGCAGGGTCTTGGCCCTCCGTGGAATGAGTTTGACACCCCTGAGTTAATACATCTTGAAATGAACCCCCAAAACTAGCTACAAAAAATTGAAATTAGAGCTTGTTTTAAGAACCAATATCTGGACCAGTGAAACAAAAACCACAAATGAAAAACTGAAATATAACAGCATTTATTTAATTTCAACCCATCAGTCAATATGGACTGTATTTACCTGTACAACTCAAAAATATGACTCTTGACAACTTTCCAAAAGTGAGTATCACATCTTTTAGGCCTTCAAAGAAACACATCCAAGCCTCTTTAACCATTATTAAATAGCTTTAGCAGAAACAAGGGTATCACAAGCACAGCTATTCAAAATAGAACAGACATTCAAAACTCGTGGACACTTATTTTTCAATTAACCATTTCCATTCAAGTAATGCTCTCTTATATGCACTAGTGGCATCTTGCTTATCAATAACATCACTTACAGAGAGAGGCCTTCAGGAACCCACTTTGGATGGTGTAGTATACACACCATTCCACCACAAACGTTTTAACAGTATGAACAGTATGAAACATTACGAATTATATAAAATATTTTTGAATGTTCTCAGATGCAACAAAAGTGCTTTCACAAGAACTGCTATTAAAGATAAGCAGAACAAACATTACGAAATGTGTGGTAGGGCTAGATGATGATAGAAAAAATGACAGGACTAAACCTGGATTAAATAGTTACTAAAATAAGAAGTAAATCAGACTAAAGGAGATTAAAAATTACGGTATAAACCAGAAGTAAAAAGGACTAAACCAGGGGCTGACTGAGATGGAACTCTAATACAAACCCAGAAGAACGTGATAATTTCCCAGGACTAAATGAAAGGACTCTTGCAGGCATAAACTGAGAGAAAACTGCCTAAATCAGGTCTAAAAATCAGACAATATGACAAACTGAACCAGAATTAAACCAGCACTAAACCATGGAGGGAATAATGTCCACATCATGCAAGTACTGAAGCTCAGAGTAAAGCAGATTTTAATTAAGACTATACCAGATCTAAACCCAAAAAGAAGCAGATAGCTTCAGTTGCCTCTAAAAGAATAATGCACAGGGAATGTAACAAAATGAAAATCGTGATTTTGATAGGATCCTGTACCATATTGCGCAGCCCTACTGTGTGGTCACTTACTTTGCAAAGAATGATTTCCATTCAGCTAATGCTTTCTTATATGCACTAGTGGCATCCTGATCATGAATAACATCACTCAGTCTGGATGACAGAGAGGACTGTTGCAACACACTTCGGGTAAGTCAGGTGTAATGTGTAATAATACGCCATTAGCACCAACATTCCATCACAAAAGTCCTCCTTTGGTAGAGTGCTCACAGGCATGTCTCCTACTGCTAATATGCAGGTTGTACCATCAAACAGGAGCACTGGGGAAAACAGAGTACGCTTCTTCAAGTACAATGCAGGGTCCTCCCCTGGCTAGAATAAAGCAAAAAGGGCAAGGGTGAAACCAAAGTTTAAGAGTACATCATACATGAAAATTTGCTGCAAAAGTTTGCTGCAAGCCACACACAGTAAAGTCTTACTTTGAGGATGCGAAGAAGTGCCTCGCTTGCACTTCCAAGTCGCTTCGGAGGTAGTGCTGGTGATGGGAAGAGTGACGGCAGTGCACTGAACAGGGTGATGGTGAAATCCACTGTAATAAAAAAAAAAAACATAACTTAAGTGGTTTAGCCATATAATCTAAATTGGATGACAAAAAAACAACTTACCTCCTCGTACATCCAAGGGTACAGGTGGTTTCAGAACCTTTTTCCAGATCCCATAAAACTGCACATTGGCACAGAACGTTGACCATCTTGCTCGAGTTTCTTCAATAAATTTACGGTTGGTGCCACCAACAATTCAGCTCAGTTCATCCATTGCCTAAGACAAATGTTATTCAGTTAAACTACTAAACCTTTGCAATGGAAGCACTAAATCCACAAAACACTTCCTTACATGTCTAATTTCTTTGAAGCATGGATATGCTGCAAAAAATTTTGCTGGCCTCTCTTCCTCCCTTGTAATATCTGCATCAATAAAAGCCCGTCTAGCTTTGAACTCAAGATTCAAAACTTGGACAACATCAGTTGGGTTGGGTTTTGCATTGGGCTTTTTGTACATGTTGCTGAGAGTCTTGTAGTGTCTGGCCTGGATCTTTAGACTGTCTTGGTTTGCTAAAAAAAAAATGTTTAAACACAACACAGTCAGAATAGACAAAAACAGCTTCTATAATACAACATTGATTCTTTGTGTCTAAACTACAACCTCTAGTAAATAACAGTGCGCAAACTGCAAGAAAATCAAAATCTACAATGACCAGTGTTAATTTTGACATTTTTATTAAATTTTAGTCCTAGTCTTTTGAATGAATATAATTTAGTTTTAATCAAGATTTTAACTTTTTATAAATTAAGTTTTAGCCAATTAAAATATGTGTTAATTTAGCAAACTAACATTAAGTCAGCTTTACAATAACAACTTCAAACTGATTTATTCATATTGTAGGACTTCACAGAACTTCTCAAACACAGAGTTGTTCCTTTGACTTTCAACAAAATGAGGCTCTTAAAAACAAAGTTCAAGTGCTTCTGTCTGTTTTTTCCATTTGTATTCAATTTTAATTAATCAATGAAATGATCTTGAAAGTTTAGTCACAATTTTTGTCTCATGAACTGCTTTAATTTTACTTTGTCTAAATTTAGTCAGCAAATGCTTCCTTGACTAAAATTGTGGCGAGATATTTTAATTTTTGAAATTATGACTGTAAATGACACTAGGCTTCGAGAATGTGGAAAGCGCAAATGACTGCCTTACCAGTAGCATTATCTGGAGACACTTGTAGCGTTGTGTCTACTCTCTTTGAGGAGCCAGGGGGTGATGAGGATGATGGTCTGTTTGAGGAGCCAGGGGGTGATGAGGATGATGGTCTGTTAGAAGAGCCAGGGGGTGATGAGGATGATGGTCTGTTTGAGGGGCCAGAAGCAGATGAGGATGACGATGTCGCACTGCGGGATGTCTTTGGTGAGAAACCCTTCTCTGAAGGAAAAAAACAAAACAATCATACCATTACCATACTAAGAGATTGGAAATTGACGTAATGATTCAGATAACATCTTAATGAATGTAAAGTGTGTACCAGGAATTTGGCTGTCCTCACTGAGGTCATCATGGCTTTCAAGAGGTATAGTGCTATCACTGAAACCAGCAGTGTCACCGCTCACGTCACTAATAGTCTCACCGCTGATGTCACTTTCTGCTCCATCTTCAGTGTAGTTTGAGCGAAACAGTGTCTTTTTTGCTTTGCCTCGTTGTGGCACAGAACCTTGCATCTTCTTTGGAGATCTCATATTTTGTAGTCGCTTGAACAACTTGGTGTAGATAGTCAACTGTGATTGTAAAAATCAAGATAAGACAAAGACTGATAGTTTCAAGTTTTCCCTTATATGGAAAATAAATACTCACATGTGGCATATGCTGGTCAGCATCTCGCAACATTGGGTAATAGTCAACAATTTTCTGTGCCATTGTCCGAATTTCAAGTTTGGAAGGGTATTTCACTTCTTTCCCCATTGGACTTGCATGCAGAATGGCAACCATGCTGGTGACAGTGTTGCGGACAAGTCTGCAGCAGAGCTCCTTAGACATCTTAAAGTCTTTAACATTTCCATTGTGGAGCAATGAAAAGTACTGGCTGCGCACCATTTCCAACTCTGAATCGGTGTACAATACATATTCAGGTGGGTCTGGCAGTTTTATGGTTTTATCATTTTCAGGCATGGGAGAGGAACTTTTTAGCTGGCATGGTGGCACAGGACTGGTTGATGGTAAAACTTCACCTGACGTAGTGTTGGGACTCCCAGCAGTGTTGGCAATCTGCTCAACAGGTCTTTGCTGTAGTAGTATTGGAGGAGGCAAAAAAGGATTAAGCATGGGCAACAAATTATGCAGTACAAAATGTTGAAATGGTTAAAAATTTTACTACACCATTTGACTGATGCAATCCCAAAGCTTCTTGCGTTGAAAGAAATTTTCAGCACCAGGGAATAAGTCCCTCAGGTCGTCACGATTGATAGTTGCCAGAGACTCCTCATCAATGTTGGCAGCTGTTAAGCAAAAGAACAAAACATGTATATAATACCATGTTTTAAATGTATCATGTTAATAAGGGGCGCTAACCCAAGCACATTCAATGCATATTTTTCTTCTAATATACAAATAAGGGTTAAATGTCACAAAGAGTTGAAAAGCTTGCACGTAGATAAATAAGGAACGCTCATAATTTTACTGTTTGATTGATATTTAGTAGGTATGTGGACAAATCAAAACACTGTGGCCATCATATTGCCCCAGAGCGCTTTGACCAGTGTTTCACCTGATAGCTTTGAGTGGGGTCGGTAAATTAGCTGTATTCAATGGCTGACCCTAGGAATCTCAGCTTTTTTTCAGCTAGTCTTTTTTACCTTCAGGCCCGTGTTCATAAAATGCCAATCAAGCACCATATATTCCGCAACTGTGGTTTTTACGAAATGGTACGTTTAGCGTCAACAAACCGGTGTTTAAACACTTTGGCCACTTCTGAAAGGTAGATGGACACAAAGAATATCTATAGAGTTTTTGCGTAGACTCATAAAATTCATGTGACTCACGGGGATAAACATAAACACGCCGTAGGTGCCGCCATCTTGGATGGCAAGAGCAGCAGTTGCACTGTGACAACCCAGGCGTAACTTGTACTGTTTAGCGATAAGAATGAGTGAGGAGAACACACAGTCACAGTCTGACATAATAACATCCCTATCATCCTCTTCAACAACTGACACTGTGGCCTCTGACACTGTCTGCGATGTCTGTGTCAGATTCAGTGGAGTCATTGTCAGCAGTCATAACAGCAGACAAGTGTTTTTAATCTTGCTCCCGTGCGCTCCTCTGGTGTGCCGAAATGCCTCAGTTGGACGGAGGTGGCGGGTGTGGGGTAACCCCCATAGCCACGGACAAGCAGAGCGCACAGCTGGAGCAATTAGCAGAACAATGACTGCCAGTAATCTGCTCAGCGGGGATGATTTGGGGGCAAACGATGAGATGATATCTTTCAAAGACGAAGGGGGAGCAGGAGGAAAAGATATCGGAAAACGTGTCAGCGGAAAGGGATGTGGATGATGTGAAGTCTTCGCTGGTGAACGAGTCAGAAAACAACAGCAGCTCGTCGGACTCGGAGGTGAGTGAAGCGCACTGCGTGTTTTTTTTTTAAAAGGCTCTCCACGGTGCGCCGCGTTAAAACGTACCTCATTTTATGCACATTTACAATAGTTTTCTCCCCTTTCATGTGTGCATTGTCCTTTGTAGCAAGCAGAGAGGCGCCCCCAAACCAGACCCGACTCAGAAAGTTGTTTTTTTTTTTGTTACTTATTTGTACCCGTAGGTAGATTTGGTTTGCAGTCTGGTGACAAGCCACCAGCTGCTGGTCGCTGCGTGCGCGAGCTAAACCTACATGTTTTTGGTATGCGGGAGGAAACCGGAGAAATCCCGGAGTAAACCCACGCAACACGGGGAGAACATGCAAACTCCACACAGCTCACTGTTGGTCGGGGGCTGTGATCGAGCCCACGGTCTCATGATCCCCGCGATCCCCCGGCCGAGGGTAAACTGTGCTGCCACAGTGCTAAACCACTGCGCCACCGTGCAGCCCGTTATGAGAAAGCGAGAGATTATGTCAGTGAAGGTAATTATTCAAAAATCCAACTTTTTTTTTTTTTTTTTTTTGCATTTCACACCGACCATTTAATTCCCCGCTTATCCCCTTATCAGGGGGAACAACAGGAGTACACCATTTTGCCGAGTTTGTAGGTACACGTGAGCTATGTGGTTTGTTTCACCCTGCTGCTGCTGTTGTTTCTTGCCATCCAATATGGTGGCACACTCTAACGGGCCAGTGCAGCACGCCCCCTGACGTCATACGCAAAAACTCTATTAGTTGTGTGTTGTAAGACGTTTCATGGCTGTCTGTACTCTGCAGAAATTTGTATAACTCCCGGAAATCACCCCAGTACAAGTGCAGACAACCGCGTAGGATGCATTTGCAAGGGATTGAAACACACCTTCAGCTCCACTTTTTTGTTTCGTCTTTCTGTCCTCCAACATTAGTATTATTTACTCTATCCACTTGCATAGCTGGCAACATAATAATTAAACTCAAACTCCATACTTTAAATGAACAAAATAATAATAATTATTATTGTTATGAGTATTATTACTGTGCACTTGTAAATTTGGTTTAGATACATGAACTCAAATGACCTCTGTTAAATCTATATACACGGAAAAATTTCATTAAGATATCTATTAAAAAAGTTATGGGCATTTTTGTGAAAACACTCGTTTTTGGTCACACTCATTTCTATTGTTTTCATGGAAATAATGGGACAAAAGAAGGTGCCCGTTTCAGACACAAAAAACACCATCACTCTATTCATACTGAACATAATCACATAATTCTTTTTTTTTTTACTTTAAAGGGGGGGTCCAAGGTCTTTCCACCTAGCATGTCTATTAATACATTTGTTGTATTTGAAATTTGTGTCCACATACTTATATATAGTAGATGGTGCTTACTGAATGTAAATTTTCATTACGTAGTGAGCATTTAGGAAAAAATACATATTATTGTTGCACAGAAAGAACAAAACTTCAGTCTTTACCAAGTCTTTAAAACCCAGAGTGAACCGTTTTATTGTGGCTGACCACTACATACATTTTTATCTTAAAATACTACAGAAAATTACTGTAGAAAAAAATGTCACATGTTTGGAATAAAAAAAACATTCAAGCCTTAATAATAAAGCAGGCATTTGTTGGCTAAGAAGTTAAAACAACCAAAAATTATCCCTGGCTTTGAATCACATTTCTTCTGAAAGGCAACGTCGAGATTCATGGTGGGTTTTTGCTGCTAACACGAGTCGGCTAATGCTAAGCTAACCGCTAAAATATAAGTTAAACAACCACTTACCCTCCAACACTGAGCGTATACTGGCATCCAGCCCATCCATTCTGATCTTCTACGCGACTCAAAGTGTTAAACAGAACCTAGAGAAATGACCAGAGTTAAAATATGCAGGTAAAAAAAATAATGTTAGCTAACTAAGCTAGCGCATGTTAGCGCGAGCTAGCACAAACCATAAATAGCATTATGCGTTTGATAGCACTGTCTCTGTACCAATGCAAATTGCAGATATATCTATGTTTGCAGAAATATTATGATACTGACCTTCACACTTTGTGCTGAAGAGAGAAATTCAAATCAAAGTCAGTCCTCTCTATAGTCAAACAAGGCTCGACTTCGAAGTGACTTGCACACCACTGCGCTCATTCTGGTGGCATTGCGCATGCGCAAACAACGAAAACTTCGAAGCCATGGCGGTGTGGAGATGCATGATTTGTCTATTATTTGTTGCTTTGTCGCTCAAGGTACTACTCAGCCACATCAATGCAGTACATGGGCGTAGTTCAGAGTTTTGGATTTATTGTGGTATTGATGATTATTATTGGCCAGAGAAATCATCCTGTGGTCTAGCCAGGTGCTGGCTTGTTGCTGGTCCTTAAAAGTGGTAACTTTTTCTAACTGCAAGTAGTTTTATTTGTTGAAAATTTACTATAAAACTTTAATAAAGCTTTGTTTTTTAAAGCTGTATGTTCCTTTACTGTTATTGACATTGTTAGTGTTCTAATGCAAAATAGCCTGAAGTTACTCACCTTCCTGGATTGAAATTGGAATATGTATGGTAATGATGGAAATAGCCAAATTAGTAAGACATATAATTTGCCATGCATTATGTTGAAGTCACACTGTATGGCCTGTGTTGTATGACCAAAATATTGTTTAAGGTGCCTTATGTTTTGACTTGAATGGCCAATGGGCGCAGTCGGGCATCCGGGCATTTGGCCTACTTCCGGTTAGCAACCCACATGGCAACGCCGTACTAGGTGAAAACAATTCAGTGGCGACCTATTCCCAAGCAGCTGCCGTGACCCAGTCAAGTTTGTCCAGCCCGTCATAGTGCATTATATTCAGCTCATCACGTCCTATATCAGGTAATTGAGTAATATTGTGTTAGTTTAATTAGTTGCCACTTGATGGGTCACGTTTTGAAAATGCTAGCTGCCGACACAAGCCTCTGTGTATTGTAAACAGAGACGGACATTTCGTCTATGGAAATGCACGACTGATTCCCTTTTCACTCAACAATACAGACCTCTCTATGTGCAGTCAGCCTGACTAATTTAACTGTAGACTGTAGTAAATAGTGCAACAAAGGGGCTGGCCATTAATGAAAGAGGTGACAAATACGGTTTCGCCGTATTTTAATACGGGGAAAATGCAATTTTAGCAAATACGGGCGTATTGCCATTTCTGTACGCCAAAAAGAAAAATATACGGGAAAAGAGAACACCACCGTGTGACTCCCACAGCGAGCTGGCAGAAGCGCTCAGCGTGAGTAATTACTGATCGTTATAGAAGCGCCTCGCACCTTCTGCGGCTCTGGAACAGAGAGGAATCCCGGCGCCAGTAATGCTGCGCCTGATATGTGTGACTAATGCAAATGTATATGCTTTCCTGCTGTCTACTGTGATAATGTGCCATGCATGCATTAGCCGGGTATATATGTTGACTGTCTGCATGAAGCACCCTTTTAAACTTCACTCGTGTCCGCCTACACTTATTTCGATCCAACACAAGCACACCTAAGCAGTGTTTAGCATCAGTGAACATTTTCTTGTTTAATTATTTCTTTTAAGAATTACTCCTGTGCTGCCCTGATATTTAATGGATTGGTCATGTTACCCATAGGGGCCTTTCCTTAAAAACATTCAAAACATGTAAGAGGGTTAATCATGTTAATATGGGTCGAAGTAAATATGCTTACCAGGGGTGTCGATCAAGTAGCTGTACACGTCCGGCCACTGCACAGCTGGCCACCTGGTCGGGTCATTAACCCATTTTCCGGCTGGTAGCTTGCATGGGCAATCTGTCAGTCCACTTGCTGTCAGCTTCTCCTGATAACGTAGCCTGGCTGACTCATCAAGCTTTTCTACGTAGTCACATGCCATGAGAAAAAGTCAAAAAACTGCACTCGACAATGCTTGGTAACGGGTTGTTTTCACCGAGTTAAGATGGCGGCGATGTGTTACTAACCGGAAGTGACGTACCCCGACTGCGCCCATACAATGTCTTGAGCTCATGTCTCTGTCTCATACTATGCTGGTAAATAAACTTCTCCTGCATAAGACAGTTGGTCTCTAGCCATTTTCTTCCAAAATTAAGTATTATGTAAGCCAAGACACTGACACAATGAAAATGACACTAATATACTGCAAATATTCTCATAAATTGCTTTTTGTTACCCTTTAAGTCAGCCAACCTATTGAGTATAATTATTTCTTAAATCAAGAGTTTTTAGACATTCCATAATCTTAAATTAAACAATTCAATGTTGACATCAACAATATCTTATTTTAAGTCTTATATATACTGTGTTAAGATTTCTGAACTAGATAAGTCAAATGATAATGGCTTTATCTAATAATAAGACTATACTACAAAGTCAAGGGCTTAAAATAAGTAACAAAATCTTAAAATTAGAGGAATTATCTTGCATGTCTAAAAACAAGATTTTAAATCTTAGTAGTAGATTAGTTTATTTGACAGGGACAGTGCAATAAACATAGACAATTAATCAAAGACAATCAATCTGATGTGTTGCACATAGAGTGTATAGCTATTAGCTAATTTGCAACTCTTGTCCCTGGATGGGCTTTAGAAAAAAGAATCAAGATAAAAAATATACACAATAACCACATACATCAATGCAGAAAAATTATAAATACACAATTATAAATATTATAAATATTATAAATACACAAATATAACAGCCTGACTCACATTTAACATAAATATTATAAATATTATAAATACACAAATATAACAGCCTGACTCACATTTAACACATATAACATAACTCACATTTGCCTATTTCAGGCCTTCCTCCCTCCGTCACTCACTATAAACAAACACATTTATTCCTTCCCTTCATTCACTCTCACTTTGCAGACAATTAATTCATACATGAGTACATTCTTGTTTATTTTTCAGCCAGTTTTTAACATTTTTAGTGAATGTTTTAAAGTCCGTTATTATTTTAATTTCATTTGGCATTGTGTTCCAGATGTGACTGCCCTTTATAGAGAAAGCTGTTTGTCCAAATGTGGTTCTGCGGTGGAATATTTTACAGTTATTGTTAACAGAACTCCTGGTGGCTCTGCTGCTGTCCTGTCTTTGGACAAAACCAGCAAGTGGCTCGGGTGCTGATTTATGAAAACATTTGAACGTTAATTTCAGAAGACAGAGGTCAATGAAGCTCTCAAAACTCAATAGGTTGTATTTTTTTAAAACATTACAGTGATGCCACCTAATGGGCTTTTTGTCCAAGATTTTTAGGGTTTGATTATATAATGAACCTATATGTCTTATTGTGGAAGGGGCTGCTTGAGCCCAGACTGTCAAACAGTATGATATATGAGAAAAAACCATAGAATGCATATACAGTGCAGCTGCTTCGTAAGGTATGTAATATCTAATTAATTTAAAGCAGTTCAGATTTTTTTTTACTGTTTTTGAAATTTTCTTTATATGAAGATTAAATTTGAGTTGAGGATCTAGTACAATGCCAAGGTATTTGAATTCTGTAACTAAACTGATGTCATGATCATGTATATTAACTTTAAAATGTTGCAGGTTACATTTTTTGATTGAAAAGCACATTGAGACTGTTTTCTGAAGGTTCAGCAATAGATGGTTCTTGAGGAGCCACTCTTGGACATCAACCATACTTGTAGACAGTACATCTGCAGCCTGTGCTGGAGTCTTGGCAGCTGTGTAAATAACTGCATCATCTGCATAAAGTTGGCATGTTGCAGCTGAGCAGTGTAACGGCAGGTCATTAATAAAAATGCTGAAAAGTAAAGGACCAAGAATGGACCCTTGTGGGATACCCATGCGGTTGTTTAAAAATGAGGATTTATCCTGGTGAACTTTTACACACTGTTCTCTATTCTGGAGATAAGATGCAAACCATTCTAATGTATTTGGGGAGAAGTTAAAAGATACCATTTTGGATAAAAGCAAACTGTGGTTTACAGTATCGAAAGCCTTTTTGAGATCTAGAAAAACAGCTCCTACCACATTACCCCTGTCCAAGGACTGTTTGACGTTTTCAATAAGGCAACAATTTGCTGTTTCTGTTGAGTATCCTGGTCTAAAACCAAATTGATGTGGATGAAGAAGTAGATTGTCTTGTAAGTAGTCTATCAGCTGTGTAGCTACAACTTTTTCAAGAACCTTAGATAGGACTGGTAAGATAGAGATTGGGCGGTAATTGCATATATCGTCTTTACTGCCTGATTTATGAACTGGTATGACGACAGCTTTTTTCCAGCCAGATGGAAATGTACTAGACCTAATGGAGAGATTAATGAGATGAGTCAGTGGTTTGATTAATATTTTGCTGTGCATTTTGAGAAAGGAGGTGCTCATATTGTAGATATCATTAGTTTTTGAGTTTGACAGTGTTTTAACAATACCAGCAATTAACTTTTTACAATTACCAAGTATTGGAAAATTTGCAGTGTATATATATATATATATATATATATATATATATATATATATATATATTGTAGAGGATGCTTTTCACAGACGAGACTGAGTTTATTTCTCAGGGTTGGTTTATTGAGAGGTCACATCGTCTAACAAGCACAGAATCTCAGAAAAGAGACAGAACAGTCATCTTCCACAGTTCTTATACTCTCTAAAGCACAGGTGTCAAACTCACTCCATGGAGGGCCAAGACCCTGCAGGTTTTACCTCCACCCAGTGTCTTCAGCGGGTGATTTCACTGAATTTCTTCCCACTGATTGCTAATCAGTGAAAACACCTGCTGAAGACACTGGGTGGAAGTAAAACATGCAGGGTCTTGGCCCTCCATGGAATGAGTTTGACACCCCTGCTCTAAAGTCACAAACCCCCAACTTCAAATAACACACCCCCAACCCACAGTCCTTTAGTAAACATACAGCCCCTGAGACTCCTTGGCGTCTCCATTGTCTCTTATCCTTCTAGCCTCCGGGGCTCCTGCTGGGGCAATCTCTCCAACTTCCCATCTCCTGCCAGACCAACTTCACACCTCCCGTAGGTCTCTGCAGGGTCAGGTCCTCTTTGTCCATTAAGACGTGAAGCTTCTAGAATATGCACCGTCATGCCTATTAAGTATATGTGGGGAATATGGATACAATATATGCGCCATAATATATATATATATATATATCAGCCATTCCATTAAAAAGCAACTGAACTGAAATTCAACGGAAAGCCTTGTTAAACAAAAAGGTTTTCAGCTGCTTTTTAACAGTCCACAGAGTCAGCTAAACATAGCTGGAGTGGGAGATAGTTCCAAAGCCTGGGTGCTACAGATTGAAAGGCTTAGTCCCCACTTGACTTGAGCCTCATAAAAAGAACAACCAACTAGACCTGGGCTTCAGATCTAAGAGTGCGAGCAGGAGTATGTTTGAGAAGGAGATCAGATAAGTAGGGTGGGGTTTGTCCATGTAATCTTCTACAGTGGATATTAAAAGTCTACACACCCCTGTTCAAATGCTAGATTTTTGCGATGTAAAAAAAATGAGACCAAGATAAATCATTTGAAAACTTTTTTCCACCATTAATGTGACCTATAACCTGTACAACTGAACTGAAAAACAAATTGAAATCTTTTAAGGGGAAAAATAAAAAATGAAAAACTTACAATACTGTTACTTACTGTTTGCCTAAATATGCATACCCTTAAACTAATACTTTGTTGCAGCACCTTTGGCTTTTATTACAGCACTCAGTCTTTTTGGATAGGAGTCTATCAGCGTGGAACATATTGATGTGGCAATATTTGCCCACTCTTCTTTGCAAAAATGCTCCAAATCTGTCAGATTGTGAAGGCATCTCCTGTGCACAGACCTCTTCAGATCACCCCACAGATGCTTGATCAGATTCAGATCTGGACTCTGGCTGGGCCATTCCAAAACCTGAATCTTCTTCTGAGGAAGTCATTCTTTGTTGATTTGGACGTGTGCTTTGGGTCATTGTCATGCTGAAAGATGAAGTTCCTCTTCATCTTCTACTTTCTAGCAGAAGTCTGAAGGTTTTGTGCCAGCACTGACTGGTGTTTGGAACTGTTCATAATTCCCTCCACCTTGACTAAGGCCCGAGTTCCAGCTGAAAAAAAACAGCCCCAAAGCATGATAGTAGACCACCTTGCTTCACTGTAGGTATGGCGTTCTTTTGGTGATGAGCAGTGTTGTGTTCGCACCAAACATACCTTTTGGAATTATGGTCAAAAAGTTCAACCTCGGTTTCATCGGATCATAACATATTTTCCCACATGCATTTGGGAGATATCAAATGTTTTTTGCAAAATGTAGCTGGATATTTTTCTTTGTAAGATAAGGCTTCTGTCTTGCCACCCTAGATGGGAGATTGTTGTCACGTGTACTAAACAGCCAGTACTTGCCAGAAATTCCTGCAGATCTTTCAATGTTCTTGTCAGCCTCTTGGCAGCCTCCCTGACCAGTTTTCTTCTTGTCTTTTCATCAATTTTGGAGGGTTGTCCAGTTCTTGGTAATGTCACTGTTGTGCCATACTTTGTCTTGATGATGACTGTCTTCACTGTGTTCCATGGTATATTTAATTCCTTGGAAATTCTTTTGTACTCTTCTCCTGACTGATTCCTTTGATGCTTTGGAAGCTCTCTGTGGACCATGGCTTGTGCTGTAAGATGTGGTTAGAAAAATGTCAGGAAAAGCCTACTAGAACAGCTGAACTTAGTTTGGGGTTAATCAGATGCACTTAAAATGGTGGCAGGTGTGTGCTGACTCCCATTAGCATGAGTTTGAATGTGATTGGTTAATTCTTAACACAGCCACATCTCCAGTTATAAGAGGATTTGCATATTTATGCAAACAGGTTAACAAATAAGGTTTTTTGTTTGTTTGTTTTTCCCCTTAAAAGATTTCAGTTTGTTTTTCAATTGGGTTGTACAGGTTATAGGTCACATTAATGGTGGAAAAAAGTTTTGAAATGATCTGTCTTGGACTATTTTTTTAACTTCATTGTATGCAGCATTGTGTTGCTTTTTGTGCCCTTTTTCCGGATCCTATTTCATTCATCCTCAAACAAAATCTTGTACTTTTTGATTTTTAACCACCTTGGCGACCTCAGCCCCTGTGATAGGCGAGTCCTCCCCCTTGTCCATAAGCCCTGCTTCCTCTGTGGAAGGCATGTCAGTGGGATTGAGGAGCTCCTCAAAGTATCTCTTCCACCGCTCGACAATATCCACAGTCAACATCAGCAGTGCCCCATCCGCACCATACACAGTGTGGACAGGGAGCTGCTTCCCCCTCCTAAGCCACCGGACAGTTTGCCAGAATCTCTTCGAAGCTGACCGAAAGTCTTGTTCCATGGCCTCACTGAACTCCTGCCATACCCAAGTTTTTTCTTCAGCAACCACGTGAGCTGCACTTCGCTTGTCCTGTCGGTACACCTTAGCTGCTTCGGGAGTCCCACAAGCCAACCAAGCTTGATAGTACTCCTTCTTCAGTTAAATGGCCCCTCTCACCACTGGTGTCCACCACTTGGTTCGGGGGTTGCCACCACGAGATGCCCCAACGACCTTCCAGCCACAGCTCTGGGCTGCCGCTTCAACTATTGAGGTGGAGAACATGGCCCATTCAGACTCCATGCCTCCAGACTCCCTCAGAATGTGGTTGAAGTTCTTCTGGAGGTGGGAGTTGAAGACCTCCCGGACAGGGGCCTCAGCTAGACGTTCCCAGCACACCCTCATTATACATTTGGGTCTACCAGGTCTGAATGGCATCCTCCCCTCCACATTGGATCCAACTCACCACCAGGTGGTGATCAGTTGACAGCTCTGCACCTCTCTTTACCCGAGTGTCCAAGACATATGGTCACAGATCTGATGACATGATAACAAAATCGATCATCGACCTACGACCTAAGGTGTCCTGGTGTCAGGTGCACATATGGACACCCTTATGCTTGAACATGGTGTTTGTTATGGACAAACTGTGGTTTGCACAGAAGTCCAATAACTGAACACCACTAGTGTTCAAATCCGGCAGACCGTTGCTCCCAATCACCCCCTCCAGGTTTCGCTGTCGTTGCCCACCTGCGCACTGAAGCCCCCAGTAGAACAATGGCGTCACCAAGAGGAGCACTCTCCAGCACCCCAGTCAGATACTCCAAAAAGGGTGGGTAAACTGAACCATCATTTGGTGCATAGGCACAAATGATGGTTAGATCCCATTTTCCAACCCAAAGGCACAGGGAAACAACCCTTTCGTCCACCGGGGAAACTCCAATATTGATGCAGCAAGGTGGAGAGATACAAGAATACCCACCCTCGCTTGTTGTCTCTCACCCGGGGAAACTCCAGAGTAGTCAAAGCTAAAGGAAATCCTTTTTTTTTTTTCCATGATGGGTCCCCCCTAATGGATCGTCACCTTATCGTGGTGGGGGGTTTGAGTGCCCTAGTGATCCCAGGAGCTATGTTGTCCGGGGCAATTTGCCTCTGGTAGGGCCACCAAAGACAAACCGGTTCTGGGTGAAGGGCCAGACTAAGAACAATCCAACTAGGCCGTGAGCAGCTCCCTCAAAATGTGGCTAGAAAATGATTTCCGTGGCACCCAACTGGGAACTACGGGATCTTTGATGATTTCTATGTAAAAAAAACCTGCTGAATCCGAAAATCGATGTTCCAACTGTCAAAGGTGTGGATAGCTATGTCAAATTTGCATAAATCCAAGATGGCTGCCACGACTAACCAAGGGAATGAATGGCCTAACATTTCAACCAGTCTACCTAGAAACACGTTGGAGGCCTCTTTTTTGGATAATGTTGAGCCGAGGAATCAATTTCTGAGGTCGACTGTGTGATTGAGGGTCAAAGAACCACGCTAATTTGCATAAATCCAAGATGGCTGCCATGGATGGACTAACTTTTTAGCCATTCTACCTAGAATCACGTTGGAGACGTCCTTTTCGGCTAATGTTAACCTGAGGAATCGATTTCCGAGGTCATTAGTGTGACTGAGGGTCAAAGAACCACACTAATTTGCATAAATCCAAGATGGCTGCCATGGATGGACTAACTTTTTAGCCATTCTACCTAGAATCACGTTGGAGACGTCCTTTTTGGCTAATGTTAACCCAAGGAATCGATTTCTGAGGTCATTAGTGTGACTGAGGGTCAAAGAACCCCGCTAATTTGCATAAATCTAAGATGGCCACCATGGGTGTGGATGGACTATATTTTGAACCACTCTATCTATAATCACGTTTGAGACGTCTTTTTCGGATAATGTTAACCCGAGGAATCGATTTCTGAGGTCAGATATGTGATTGAGGGCTCCACTAATATTCCTAAATCCAAGATGGCTGCCATGAATGGCCTAACTTTTTTATCAGTACAACTAGAATCACGTTTGAGACATCATTTTCCGAAAATGTTATGCCCAGGAATTGATTTCTGAGGTCACTTTTGTGATTGAGGCTCAAAGAACTCCACTCATTTGCATAAATCCAAGATTTATGCAAGCTGCTTGTCTTAAAAGACCTGTGTGCAAATAAATCAAAAGACATTAAATTAATAGTAAAACTCAGTCAACCTCCCTGTTCTATTCCATCACTAATGGCTCACAAGTATTTCAGTATCAAATATATGAGAAATAACATACCAGTAATATAATATGTGTTAAGATTAAATAGACATTATTTTTCTTTAAACATTCACCACTCGAAATTGTAAGATCTACCAATTTTCTTACCAGCATCACATGTCTCAGCTTGCATCAGTTTTACAGTGACACGATTTGTCCGTGGCCCTTCTATGAGCGTTTCCTTCTTGCAGATGATGCAGATGTTTGGCTTCACATTGCTTGACCTTGCAGATGCTTGGCTGATGGTTGCTGCAGCATGGTGAGATCGCAGTCGCTTTTTAGGAGATAGTGTTGGGGGACTAAGTTCTGGTCCGCTTTGCTCCTGAGGCTCAGGAATGTGGGCTTCGGCCAGTCATTTTTTACGAGCTTCAGCACGTTCCACTCTTGTTTTGTCCGTAAAACGGCTATAGCACACACGATGGTAGCCAAATGTTGGATCAAGGTTGTTTAGATCTGAAAACATATTATATGGACCATAGGGTATTATAACTTTAGGCCTACCTTGTACCCACATAGATATAAAACATATATAGATTGCAGATAATTTTCACGTTAACAGTGAGCTTATAATAGAGACCTTGTGTTAGGAATCTCTGAAAGCACTTACCTCAATAAAGATTCAAGACACAAGAATATTCTTTCTAAAAGCTTTACTTGTATATATGGTATACAAGGAGCACCAAACTTGAATACAGGAAGTCATTGCTGAAGGCTGGCTTCAGCAAGCAGGCTTATATATGAGAGACAGTTGCAATACACATACGGTTTCAGCTGAATATATCACAGACAAAGTTCGTTAATCTGGAACCGGGTGTATTGACCTTCTTAAAGAACAAAGGGGGCCCTGCTCCCTTTCTCGCTCTGCAGGGGGCTCTTTGTGTCCTCTTGCTCTCCAGGGGGGCTTCCTGTGCCTTTCCGGCAGAACTGGCTTCTTAGTGTTAAAACAGAGGAACACACTTCTCCGGTACTTTTCCACACTTCTACACTTGTATAAGGCTTAGACATTAAAAATGATAACATGTGTGTACATTTTTCTGACAATTCCCTCCTGTTTTATCATTTTATCATTGTTGTATTCACATGCAAATGTCAGTACAATGTATCTTCTCATGATTTTCTACATTGTCATCATTGAGCATCACTTCCAAATCTAAACAGTAGTTTTGTCATCACAATCGCCATCACTTCATTGTCTCAAGGCAGTATATTGTACAGGACCTTCCCTTTGGAGCATAACAGATTGTAACATGAAAGTGTGTTGAGCAAGAGCTCTACTTATCATGGAATGACACACATGAATAGTACACAAGATAGAATCAATGCAACTGTTACTGGGGTTAACTACTTCAACAGAACTTGCCACCATTGACCAGAAAGGAACCAAGAGGACAGGTCCCAATTTTGTGGCACATCCTTCAAGCCATTCAAGTGTTGTTGCAGTCCTCTCAGCCAATCAATTATGCCTCCTTCCTCTTAGTGAGGTCCTCCAAAGCCCAAAACACATCATTCATTCTGCGACTCAAATAGGCCACTCCAAATGAGGGGAATGCTGTCATAGGCTGTCGCCTCCCTCTTGGTTTTAAAGTTGGCGTCGGGGGAAGTGATCCATACTATTGCTGCAAACACACCTGTCACACCAGCGGCAAGTAGCAGTGCCTTCATTTTTACTTCCACCTGAGAGAGTACCCCTCCGGGCCTCTGTCTTCACCAGGTTTGAGACGGCCGTGTTCTTAAAAGGACACGTCCCCCTTTGTAACTGGACTTACTCAGGGAAGCAGGTTAGTTCACTTGCAGGCACTTTTAGTCTCTTCACGTGTGTCAGGTGGATCCAGGATGGTCGTTCAGTGACCCTCACTGAGCCTCAATGCTGCTGGTGATGATTTTTCATGAAGATAGTCACCAGGCTGCAGTGGGTTGATCACTTCCTCCTGTGAAGTGGAGAGAGCTCTATCAGAATCAATGTATTAGTAGTGACAGACCCGGCAGTCCATAAGGGCAGTGAAAGGCACAGTCCCGTTTTCTTAACTGGTATGGTATTAATTGTTTAGTTTCACTATCTTAAGAGCTTCAGGCCACGTAATGGTCTTACCATGGTTCTTCTTCCGGCTCTGAGAGAGAGCAGTCGCATTTTTCTTCCCTCCTCCTGTCTGCCTTCCTGACCTATTCCCAGCTTTGCAATGTTGCGTTTTTGTCTGTGTTTAGTCACTCTTCTTCTGCTGAATCTTAATCTAAACGGAAATTATGGATTTGGAAGCGGCTTAAATGTGCTATTGTCACTATTTTTCAACAAGAATCGGGCCAAGGGGGAGCCCAAGAATTGGAACCTGCTGAGTGTATGATTCGACTGGAGATGCAGAAGACATCTATTGGCTACGACACAGGATTCTATTTTTGGCTCTGGAGTTTCCTGGTGTTTCAGAAATTGAGGAAGGTGGAGAGCTGTTCAAAATGCGGATCCAGGCAAGCTCCTTCACCAATTCGACCAGTTGGGGAGTGCACGAGGCGGCATGGTGAACTGAATGGAGATTCAGATGGTGGAATACATCTTGAAGTCGCCAGTGCTCTCCAGAGAATGTTAAAGTTTCAGTCTGCACATGGAAATTATGAAAGCACAGAATTGCACGGGTGAGGAAAAATCTATTCTCTGAGTGCACTGTGCAGATTTGACCTTGTCTTTGGTGCCCTGTATTTGCATTCCTCCTGATGAAGATAAGCGGAAGGAGCGGCTCTGCCTGCTAACCCAAACAATCGACACAGTTGTTGTTGTTTCAGCAGATGAACGCTCAAGGACAGTACACCATATGACAATTTACCATCTGCAAGCAAGAACGAGAGACTCTGGACTGCTTAGATCACATGACTTTAACATCTATCCACTGCCAGGAGGCGCCCTCTGCTGTTCACTAGCAATTGACACACCTACACTACTGCATTCAACATTACACTACTGATACAATTACTGATACATATTCACAATACACTGACTCTCTCAACTACTGCTTTGTCATTGTGTGATCTATTGTCTGCTAATTGTGCATTTGAGAGTTTTTTTCTTGTAATCAAAATTTTGGTCATAAAATGAGCTCTATTTTGATCAACAATGCTTTTTTCTCTCTCCTATTGTGTTTTTCCCTATCGTTCCTCCCCCCCTCTTTACCCCCCCTATATGACAGGCGCCTCGTCATGGCTGCCGCGTCATTGGGATGCCCCTTTCGTGTGCGCCCAATGTCAAGTCAAATTCCTCGCATGTTTACTTGTTTACTTGTAAATGTGCTTGACAATAAATCTGATTCTGATTCTGATTCTACCATGCGTGGTTTTTGCAAGCATTTGTCTGATTGTCTGCATAAATGATCTCTGGTATTCCAAAAGTTGGGAATATACTATTTTGCAACAACCTTACAGAAAAAAACTTTTGCATCTGCCTTATCAGTAGGATGTATTTCTGTCCATTTTGTGAATGTGTCAATGAGAACAAGGTAGTGTTGGAGTTGACCCACTATAAAATCCATGCACCATTGAGAAAAGGGTGCTTTTGGTAGTGGGAAACTCCTCTGTCTAGTTCTCATTGCACCTTGGGCATTATTTTGACTGCAAACTTTTTCATTTCTTTTAGAATTCCTGGACAGAAGAAGTGTTTTTCAGCTATCTTAATCATATTCAGCTATCTTAATCATATGAAGAAGTGTTTTTCAGCTATCAGCTATCTTAATCATATCCCTCCTGTTGGCACATGGCGGAGCCAGTGCCACCCAGCGGTACAGTGAGGGAGGGAGAACAATTTTGTCATTGGCAGTGCAGTAAAGTTTGTTGGCATTTAAGTATGTGTGGGGTGGCATAGTCATGTTTTTCAGCTCATACTAGCATGCAAATTTCCTTGTGGGCCCTGAAGTAGTGCGTACAGTGGAGCCGTGTGTTGTGAGAGGTTTGGCAACCACTGGCAGCAGTAGTTCAGGGTACCTAATAGTGCCTTTTTTGTTGTAAAGTTGCCACTTTTTCACATGAATCTGCTACTTATTTTCATAAATCTGCAACTTTTTTTCTCATACATTTTATTTTGTGTTGTAAACATGTAGCTTTTCTCCTCATAAATTCACACATTTTCTCAACATAAATCTACAACTTTTTGTTGTAAATTTATGACTTTCTTTTAAATTTGCTGATCAAGTTTGCCTTTTTGTCTGTGGCAAAGGTAAGTTTAAAATGGTCTTTATTCTATCTGGTTCCAGTGTTTTCCCATTGGCAATGAACCTATGGTCAGGGAAACTGCAGTTTTTTCTTGCTACATTTTAATCCATGTTCACACAGGAAGTGCAGCAGGGCCAAAGAGTCCTGTCGACATTGTTCCTCAGTGGGGGAGGCAACCAAAATGTCATCCACATATAATTTTTGAACCAGCTGGTGGGCTAAATTTGGTCATTAGAGCAGTCATTTCCTGTGTGAAAATGGTCGGACTTTCACAATAACCTTGAGGTAATCTGGTGTATGCGTATCTTTGTTCCCTTAAACATAAATGCAAACCAAAACTGGCTTTCTTCATGCATAGGGATAGTAAAACATGCATTACTCAAATCTACCACAGAGAAAATGGGTGAATCGTGACCCAAAGGGTCATGATCACCTGTAAAGGCGTCATAAATAGTCCTGTGGATTGTGAGTATTGCACATTTTGCTTAGGAGTTTTCACCCAATCGGTTACATGATTTGTCTTCTCAACCATTTGTCCACAAGCAGCCCAAAAGTAATTGTCTGGTCCCCATAGGGAGTGTTAACATAATGCAAGGAGGTAACATCTTCGGGCAATTTCACCGACAGTGCAGCTGCTCCTTGCTCATTGAAAATCAAATTGTCCATCTGCACTGTGATGACATCTTTGTCATACAATTTGTCAGCCAAGGCACAATGAAAAAGTTCAAAACATCTGATATATTTCATAATAATGTGCAGTGGCTGTGGACTTCCTAGTCCTTCAAGGATATGACCTGGCAGTACAGCAGCCATGAGGGCGGTGGTTTTTGTACACGATGTCGTGACTGCTGCACTGTCTTCTTTTAAGTCATAGCCAAACAATGTGCCTCACCCTTGATCATTGGGTTTGTCATTGTCTGCCAGAAATGTCTGCTCTGTTCTTAAAACGGTATAATCATCTTTTAATTTATATAGAAAATCTTCTAGAAAGGATAAAACAAGTCATTGTCAGTTATTGATAATTTTTATTTATTACCTATTTTTCTGAGTGTTGCTAATTATTTGCTAATTAATTCCCCTGATACCCCCTGTTTTGCTACATGGAGGCACACATGCAGCAAAATTACACGGTATTTGCTTGATTCTTCTGCTGAAAGTAAGTGTGCTACCATTTTTAATTTTAGATGAAATTTGTGGGTAGCCCAGTTCCCTCAAAAATAAGATTTCAATAGTCACAGCTTAACTAGTTTACAAATTTCATTTAAGAAAAACAAAATAACCACCTGTGCATTTTTGATATGCTTCAGCATTGATAAGTAAGATCAGTTTGTCCAGTTGAACACAGACTGGTTGAATTTGAATAAATGAATAAAAGTTGCATCACACTTTCAGTCAACGGAAAGGTGGACGTTTTGCTTAATTAGAATTTGATTCAAATTTTTTCCTTGAATGCCTCATTTTATATATTCCTTGGTAAATTGTGGAGTGAATGTAGTTTACCCTGACCCAGCTTGGCCACCGCCGAATCAGGAAAAAACACATTCCTCATTACTGTCATTTTCCTGAAATATGACGTATCATATATCACATATATCACATATCACACCATTATGTGGTGCGTAACATCAAATGCATACCCTCTGTTGGGGAGGAACATAACTGGGGTGTTAGATTGACTTTAAATAACCGAGTATATAGTAAGGCTATAATCTTTGCTGTGAGTATTTGCTCATTACTAAATAAATGTTAATATTCACAATTAATGCTCTGCACTGTGTCTGTGTGTGTGTGTGTGTGTGTGTGTATATTTTATAGTAATATGTACATATGTATATTAGCTGCTCTTGCTTGCTTGTTTTTTTTTTTTCTTGCCTTCTGATTGTTGCTCTGAGTGTTGCTATCCCTGTGCTGTTGCAATCCTGGAATTTCCCCGTTGTGGGACTAATAAAGGCTTATCTTATCTTATCTTATCTTATCTTAAGGAAATGCACTGAAAGAATGGACACCTAATGCCTCATTGCTGCTTTAAGTATTTGGAAACATTTAAGACGGCTGCCTGCATTTGTGCCTTCTTCCTGGCACTCTTAGCCAAAAATTTAATTTATTTATTGTTGGTTTTCTGTTTGTTTGTTTTTTAAAGCTACAGCTTCAAATCTTACCTGGATCTTTATTTTTCTTTGGTTACACATGCTCTGCTTTCATTTCTTTTTCCATTCCCATCTCAACATCAGAAATATTTTCTACACTTGCTAAACCCACCGTTCTTCTTCTCTTCCCCTACATACCTTTTTCCATCAGAAACACTCTCTCAATTTGTTTCCATCCACTATCCATCTGCACCTCTCCCTGGACTGGCTGATGAAACATCTCACATCTATAATCTCTTTCAGTATTTAAAACTTCCTTCATCCATTTGGTCTCCGTTCTCTTTAGCCTTCATCAACATTCTGTTACCACCTGCTTGTCTTATTCATGATTCACTGTCCCATCGTTCATACTACTGACTACTGTCCACAGCAAATGCTCCATGCAAGATCCTAAACATAAAAGTGATCGGTTTCATTCTGGAAAGTCAGCTTTATACCAAACCAACATGGCTCAATTCAAAATTCTGTTTTGTGGCAAAACTCATCTCTTGATTTCTACCCTGGCATTGGGTGTTTTCCCATTACTGACCTTTTGAATTTGTTTTGGAATTAAATAATGCCTCTGGGTCTGAACACCTGCCTTTCTTGTAACAGATAACTCCATATGAGCTAACACCATGCCTAGAAAACTATAACCTGGTGAGAAGAGTCCTTAATTTTTTCACTACCTTCAGACAGGCTTCCCCTTAGCTGTTTGTGATGGCACATTTTTAATCACCATCGGGGGGGGGCATTATTGTGGGTGTTGATTGCATAGCCAGGTCCCCCTGGTTGGGGGAAGGGGGGGGCTGTTTTCACATCCTGCAAACATTCCTCTGTCCTGCATTTGTTTGACCCATCTGGCAAATCTCTTCCTTCCTTTCTTTTGATCTATGACTGGGACCTTTGTCTGATAATCCATAGCCTCTGGCAGATCATACGCACAGACACATTAATTATCAATCTCTTTTGAACCTCTGTGCTCTAAATCTCACATTGTCACATGTCAGTCCTTCCTATAAAGTGCACTGTCATGCTTCAGTCAAAGAAAAAGGTCAGTTACAGCACTTCAAATCGCCTCTCTGATCATTCTGAAATCTTCTACCTCTACTTGGTATCCTGCTTCCAAATCTACCTCTTTGGCCAAACCTGCAATCACTGGCCCAGTGACCAGGTTTGCCACAGTTAAAACAAACATCCCAATTTCCATCATTCACTTGCATTGACCTGCCTGTCTTGGGTCTAACCCCACAGAGTTAAAATTGAAAAAATAAAAGCCCAAAACCTTGTAAAAGTACCCATATTTAGACCACTTTCTTCACAGATCAACCACACACACACAAACAGAGAACAGAGGAGTTTTGTTCTCTCTACACTGCTGCTGCCTCTATCTAAGGCTCACACACAAAGAATAGATAAAATAACTGTCTCTCATTGTCCATTTTAACGTTATCCAGTTTTGTTGCCATTTAATCCATCCGTCTTTAAATATTATGGTCTAATTATTATGATTTTATTTGTTTCCTCCTTTTCCCAACCTCTTGGGCTTCTTTTAATAATTTGCTGTATGGACCCTCCTTAGGATCGGGCATTGATAAGTTGGGGGAGGATTATCTTTTTTCATTTAATAATGGTTCGATGCTTGGTTGGTTTTGATATTTATCTCTTTTTGTTGTAAGTTTTTTCCGTCGACGCTAAGACTGTGCATTCATCCACATCCAGTGTGGGTTTAAGGGAATAATCTTTTTCCCCATTTGTTTAAATATTTTTCAGGATCCTTTATCTGATCTTTTTCTTTTAACCGGTTATTGTAATTTTTTACCGTTCGGCGCGCAGTTTCCTCTTTTTACTTTTGCTTATTTTTCGCTTTTTTCATTTTTCCTGTACAGTTACCCATTTATATATTTTTTTTGTTAGTCAGGGACGTTGCTCTTTTTTTTTTTTTGAAGTGCGCTCACTTGTTGATTGGGACTAGATCTTACGCCTTCAGGATACGCTCACTTGTTGTTCGGACTAGATCTTATGCAACCTATATTTCAACACTATTACTCTTTTGAAGCACGCTCACTTGTTGATGGGGCTAGATCTTACGTCTTCAGGATACGTTCACTTGTTGGTGGGACTAGATCTTACGTAACCTATATTAAAACTCCTGTAATTTCTTACAGGGTCATTACCTGGTATGATCAGATAGGAAAAATATACAGTGATCCCTCACTTATCGCGGTTAATGGGTTCCAGAACCGACCGCAAAAAGTGAAAAACCGCGAAGTAGCGTCACCCCTAATGACGCCATCCATAAACAATACGTACGTTCATTCTCCCACTCTCTCTCTCTCATATGATACGTGTGTGTGTACGTGTACATACATACGTAGATGTAAACAAAGTGTACTTAAATATGTTTTTAGAACTCTTTTATTCTTATAACAAGATACGTAACTCAAGATGAAAATGATTTACTGCACAGGTTAATGAGAGCTTTACTGCTCCTCAGGTGACGCCTCATCGTGAGGTGCTGGAGGCTCAGGATCATCGAGGGCAGCTTCCGATAGAGCTGAAGCTGCAGGAGGCGGCGCAGTGGCTCGACGGGAAGACTATTTCGCACAAAATGGCACAAGAGAACAGCAAAAAGTTCCACGCGGCGAGACTAAGTAACACGAGCGATAAAAAGCAATGAATGCGATCTTCCTTCCCTTCATGGGTGCTTGGCAGGGAGAGGAGGTGGGTGAAACGTCTTGGCCAATCAGCTTGCGGGGTGACACGTCTCGGCCAATCAGCTTGCGAGATTTCCGAGCCGAGCAAACACGAGAACAGCGAACAGAGAGTTGTGCTGCTCTCCGTGTTGACACCTGATGGTCTAATGTAGTCTCCCTGCCTTCTGCTAGCGCCCGCCCATTATTTCTCAATTTTGAATTTTTGATGAATATTTTTGAAAAATCCGCGATGCACTGAGGGCGTGAAAGGTGAAGCGCGAAGTAGCGAGGGATCACTGTATAGGACGCTGCCTTATATTACCATTACTAGCTAAAGCTTGACCAATCAGTCAATACACAGCACCTTTTACTCTTATTACTCTTTTGAAACCTGACTCTTCGGCCGGAAAACAACACAAATGGGACTTTAACCCGGACAAAACTTTTTTCCTCGTTGCAACTACTCGTCTGCGCGCTTCGTCCACGCGCTTCACTCTCTTATTGCGTTAGTCAATCGTGGTTGGGTTTAGGAGGATCTTGTAACATATTTAGGAGTGCATCCTATGTTACATTAGTAATATGTTGGAGCGGCCTATTTCGTATTAGTAATATTTTTAGGAGCGCATCCAATTTCTCATTGAAGCGGCCTATTTCATATTAGTAATATTTTTAGAAGCACATCCAATTTCTCATATTGAAGCGGCCTATTTCATATTAGTAATATTTTTAGGAGCGCATCCAATTTCTCATATTGAAGCGGCCTATTTCATTAGTAATATATTTAGTAGCGCATCCCATTTTTACATTAGTGACATATTGGAGCGGCCTATTTTACGTTACTCACTCTAGGCTGGATTTGGGAGGATCTTCTAACGCATGTAGTATATACTATATCCTTTTTCTTTAATAATAAAAAGACGTCACTTACTTTATGACCCTACTAGTGAGGATGACCATCACTTAAGACAGAGTCAGGAGCCAGTCTCCTCCCCGGTGTTCCCTGAAGGTAGGTTTTTCCAAAACTGACCGTTGGTCAGACCATGCGCATGGGTTTGAAGACCGGGGAAGGCTTGGTTGTCCTGGCCAGTCTATGGTATTGGTCAACCGGGTCACAGCACCACGTATGTCAGGAATCTCTGAAAACACTTAGAAAATGATCGTATATTAGTTCATTACCTCAATAAAGATTCAAGACACAGGAATATTCTTTCTAAAAGCTGTATTTGTATATATGGTATACAAGGAGCACCGAACTTGAATACAGGAAGTCAATGCTGAAGGCTGGCTTCAGCAAGCAGGATTATATATGAGAGACAGTTGCAATACACATACGGTTTCAGCTGAATACATCACAGACAGAGTTCGTTAATCCGGAACCGGGTGTATTGACCTTCTTAAAGCACAAAGGGGGCCCTGCTCCCTTTCTCGCTCCGCAGGGGCCTCTTTGTGTCCTCTTGCTCTCCAGGGGGCTTCCTGTTCCTTTCCGGCAGAACTGGCTTCTTAATGTTAAGACAGAGGAACACGCTTCTCCGGTACTTTTCCACACTTCTACACTTGTATAAGGCTTAGACATTAAAAATGATAACATGTGTGTACATTTTTCTGACACCTTGTGCAGCCTAGTCACTGCTTAATGTAAATTTGCAAAATGGCAAGCAGAGACTGTGTGCCCATATTTATTGAGAGCATAAAGTATACAGGCGACTGCTGCTGCCATGAGTTTAACCTTTCTTGGGTGACACATCACAAACATATGGGCTTTCCTTAACAGGCCATTTTCCATCCGCCTAAGGCTTGATAGTATGGGTGTGACTATGTGCAAACTATATAAATGTATGCCCAAACTTGTTCCTCCCTCACCTACTAGTACACTGCACCCCTTGGGCTTGGGCTGAGAAGTACATCCAACCCTTAGACTCAGAGTTAAGCTCATTGGGATTGCTACCCTTTTCCCATTTGAACTACTTTGTGGTAGTGGTATATTTTGACTATAATTCAGGCCCAGGGTGGGTTCTGGGGATAGATGCATCATCAGAGTGAGTCGATCTGCATCATCTAGATCAGGGGTGCTCACACTTTTTCAGCATGCAAGCTACTTATAAAACAACCAAGTCAAAATGATCTACCTACTACAAAAATGCAAAACAAAAAATATTTATAAATTTTCAAATGTATTAAGGATTCTTTGTATGTACAATGTATGTTGATGTACCTTGCATAACTGAATAAGCCAATATTGCACAACACACATAATAAATAACTATTAACATTTTTTGTAATTACCTGAGTTTACTTTGATGACTTGCACTGAATTGAATCAGCCAGGGATGCATAGTCCGGACAGTAGCTGCTGACAGCCAGCCTCAAGCACATTTCCAAATGTCCCTTCTTTGGTATTGCGATGGTAGACTGGCAGATGAGGCAAACACACTTCGAAAATGACATTGTGAAAAAAAAGTCCACCTCCCATTCCGTATGAAAGTGATATGTTTTTGCCTTCTTACTTGGTCCAGCTTTCTCACTCATTTTGATCACCATATGTTTTAGCAAGGGCTTAAAATCTGAGGTAATTCACTGACTAGCTTGTAAGTTTTGCTGCGCTTAGCGCCGTTGTTTACGCATGAGCGGTGACCTAAAGGTCAAAATTCAGTTGTCATCTGAATGGTTGCCCTGTATGTCAATTAAGTGACGGGATGTTTGATAGGCTGACAAATATTTTTTTTAATGTCACGCTGCGATCGACCAGTACTACCTCCACGATCGACCAGTAGATCGCGATCAACGTAATGAGCACCCCTGATCTAGATCTATACTAGGACTATGTTACCTGGCACCCAGAGTCACTTGGTTATTAGCCTCCACACCCCCAGATCGGCCTACTCGGAGTCTTAGACCAGGACTAGGTCACCCTGTGAGTGGTTGACAAAGGTTTTAGACATCTAGGGTTCCATTTTAGTTCACATTTAGAGTTACAAATGATCGGAGCCAAACGACTCCAGGGCACACGCAGTACAACCATAAACAATGGCTGCCACTCACCTTTCTCGAACAAGTTGCGACATTGTTCTGCTACTTTCTGTTGGGGTCTGTCAAGTACAAGCCATTTTTGGGCACACTCACGTACTTTTGCCCACGATGCTTCAGTAAAATGAGTGATACTGCCCGAAAATGTATCGGAAATGTGAATAACACAGGAGATGCTTTCAGCGCACGCTACCCCTGTGGGTGCTGCCATTTTGTTGTCACATGACCAAAGGGACGACACTGATTGTTTAAAACGTCCCGGACTGGGCCATGTTTAAGGTAGCCAGACAATTATTACCGACTGACTTCAATCGCATTTTTCATACAGCTATCCACACCTTTGGAAGTGGAAACATCAATATTTTGTCTTACAATAATGTAATCTTAATTTAGAAACACTAAAATTTTAGTTCCCCGTTGGGTGCCACGAAACTGAACAAAAAGTGGCAGCTGCTCACGGCCTAAACAGACTCTCACAATGAATACTAAAACAAGGATTCAGTGTACCCCGCCCAATATGGGGTTACCGGGGCCCCACCCTGGAGCCAGGCCTGGGGGAGCGGCTCGATGGTTAGAGTCTGGTGGATGGGATTCCGTGCATGGGACCCGGCCGGGCTCAGCCCGAAGCAGTTACATGGGTCCGCCCTCCAGTGGGCTCACCACCTGCAGGAGGGACCATGGGGGTCCAGTGCTATGTGGATCAGGTGGCGGTCAAAGGCGGAGACCTTGGCAATCTGATCCCAAACTTCCTAAACTGGCTTTTGGGATGTGGAATAAATTAAATCCTTTTTTATGTATTTATTTATTTATTTTAACATATCTATACTTCATTCATCATTATGTCTTGCAGCTATCTTTTGTGCTATTATTTTTAAGACTTATTTTACTGTAGTGTTGCACCATTATATTTCTAATCAATTAGTACTATGTTTTTTAAATTGTTTGTTTCCAAGCTTTTATAGTCTGCCATAAAGTATTGTCTTTATCATAATGTTATGTGTACATAAGATAATGTCATGCATACATAAGTTTGTCATAATTGACTCAACACACCTTCTAAAATTATCACTCAGTATTGCATAAATATATACTGCAACGTGGCTGTTGAGGCAAGAGAATTTCCATTTTGCATCCAGCCATGGCTGTTCAGATAATGTAGAATAGATCCACTAACATGTCGTTGTTAGCAAAGCTAGCCGTTACTTAGCACTAGCTTTGTTGGAGCCTTGTTGCCGTTTTCAGGCACTTCCGAAGATTACAGTAGGTCTCAACCGGCACTTTATCTTGCAACTCATCAATATGCTTTTGTCCTTAACCATGCCAAGGGAAAAAATAATATCTATTTCCACAAAAACAAAGTAGCTTCATCTTTTCCTCTGCTCAGTAGTCATAGTCTAGTGGCTAGGAGGGGTTCCCATGCACCCCCCGGAAATCAACTTTTAACCAGCATTTCTGGAATGCTCTGGATAAGCTGTTAACGAAATGCCTTGTTCTCAAGCTTGCAAAATGTCCCACGTGACTTTTTTATGCTAATGTTATGTAAATTATTGCCGCCATTACCAGAAAATGCATTTTTTGTTATATCTCTTTAAATGTTTGAGAAAACTCCTTAATTATGGCTTCTACACCCATGTTATGAAGGTCAATTGTCACATTGAACCTATTTTCAGAATGCCCATATTTGTATAGAACAAGAAAATAGGCAAATTAGGTCCGCCATTGTGCAAAAATCTTTATTTCTCTATATCTCTACCAGTCTTGAACATAGCCTCACCAAAATGGTTTCTACCTCCCTTATTACATGGTCAAACAGTATGATAATGTTATCATTGTTGTGAATACACGTGTTACTAGTATGTTATGAAATCCTGTAATTACGGCTGCCATTAAGAAAAAAAATAGTTTTTTCGCCCTATTTTGGCTCCTTTTAGAGATAAACGTTTTCTGGGAGCTTCTACCTCCCTATTAACATGGTCAAGGAACATGATAAAAACTAATCATGTGTTCATTTCTAACATCCATCCATCCATCCATCTTCTACCGCTTTTCCGGAGGTCCGGGTCGCGGAGGCAGCAGTTCAAGCAGAGAAGCCCAGACTTCCCTCTCCCCAGCCACCTGCTCCAGCTCTTCAGAGGGGATACCAAGGCGTTCCCAGACTAGCTGGGAGACATAGTCTCTCCACCGAGTCCTGGGTCTGCCCCGGGGTCTCCTCCCAGTGGGACGTGCCTGAAACACCTCAAGTGGGAGGCGTCCAGGAGGCATCCTAATCAGATGCCCATACCACCTCAACTGACTCCTTTCAATGTGGAGGAGCAGCGGTTCTACTCTGAGCCTCTCCCGGATGACTGAGCTCCTCACCCTATCTCTGAGGGTGAGTCCAGCAATCCTACGGAGAAAGCTCATTTCAGCCGCTTGTATCCGCGATCTCGTTCTTTCGGTCATTACCCAAAGCTCGTGACCATAGGTGAGAGTAGGAACGTAGATTGACTGGTAAATCGACAGCTTTGCCTTAGAACTAAGCTCCCTCTTCACCACAACAGACCGGTACAACGTCCGCATCACTGCAGATGCTGCTCCAATCCGTCTGTCGATCTCTCGCTCCATTTTCCCCTCACTCGTGAACAAGACCCCAAGATACTTAAACTCCTCCACTTGGGGCAGGAGCCTGTCCCCAACCCGGAGAGGACAATCCACCTTTTTCCGGCTGAGGACCATGGACTCGGACTTGGAGGTGCTGATTCTCATCCCAGCCGCTTCACACTCAGCGGCAAACCGTCCCAGCAAGAGCTGTAGGTCATTGCTGGATGAAGCCAACAGGACAACATCATCTGCAAACAACAGAGATGAGATCCTGTGGTCACCAAGCATGACACCCTCCATTCCCTGGCTGCGCCTAGAAATCCTGTCCATAAAAATTATGAACAGGACCGGTGACAAAGGGCAGCCCTGGCGGAGTCCAACTCTCACTGGGAATGACTCCGACCGAGTGTTGGCAATGCGAACTAAACTCTCACAACGGTCGTACAGAGACCGAATAGCTCGTAACAACAAGCCCGATACCCCATACTCCCGAAGCACCCCCCACAAAAATCCACGAGGGACGCGGTCAAATGCCTTCTCCAAGTCCACAAAACACATGTAAACTGGTTGGGCAAACTCCCACGAACCCTCAAGAATTCTCGAGAGGGTAAAGAGCTGGTCCGATGTGCCACGGCCAGGACGAAAACCACATTGCTCCTCCTGAATCCGAGGTTCGACCAACGGCCGGACTCTCCTCTCCAGTACCTTGGCATAGACCTTCCCAGGGAGGCTGAGGAGTGTGATCCCTCTAAAGTTGGAGCACACCCTCCGGTCCCCTTTTTTGAAGAGAGGAACCACCACCCCGGTTTGCCATGCCAAAGGCACTGCCCCCGACCTCCACGCAATGTTGCAGAGGCGTGTCAACCATGACAACCCAACAACATCCAGGGCCTTGAGGTACTCGGGGCGAATCTCGTCCACCCCCGGGGCCCGGCCACCAAGGAGATTTTTAACCACCTTGGCGACCTCAGCCCCTGTGATAGGCGAGTCATCCCCCTCGTCCCCAAACCCTGCTTCCTCTGTGGAAGGCGTATCAGTGGGCGGCTTTCACTTTCATTTCTAACAGTAATATGTAAATATTACGCATCAACATCATCATCATCATCATCATCCTCTTCTTCTATGTCGTCTTCTGCTTCATCTTCAGACTCTTCTTCTTCACTGTCGTCTTCACCAGCAGTATCTAGGATATCTACGAGTGAAGTAGGTAGCGCCTCTCCATAGTACCAGATGGGTTCTAGTACTTCCTGGTCTGTTCTTAACCAACCCTGACCCTCATCGTGTGGTTTCGGCTTTTCGAAGATAGCTTGGTGAGCTCGTTTGTACAGCGCAACCCGGTAGTTTGCACGCTGGATGTGTGGCTTGAGCGCAGAGCGGCACAGAGGGAGACGTGACAGGTCGACTTTTGACTTGGTAGTGAGCCTCTCACCTTCACCGACCATCTTTCGAAGCAGTTTGACACGTACGGTATCCACAGACGATTCAGGAGGCTGCCCATACATGATACAGGTGAACTCCTCCAGCTGCGTAACCACTTCAGGGTCGACGTTCCAGTTCTCTCCAAGCTGACGGAATGCCTCATGAAACCTTGGGCTCTTCTCAAATTTTTTCAGAGGACCGACTTTTCCTTTTCCTTTAAAGGAGCTTGTACAATCTTCTCCAGTGAACACGCCAAGTATGGTGGAACAGTAGCTGCGTCCCAAGGACTCAGCAATTTCCGAGAGATTGAGTAGCTTGCGGTGTTTGCCAGATCCTGTGTCCAAGTAGACAGTAAGGTTTATTGTATGGGCATGGTAGAGCAGAATCATGAAGATGTCCGTGTCTGGCGTACGGATCACAGCATTCTCATAGCCAATTCTGGTGGCAAAGTGAAGGTATAGCACCACCCTTGTGTCAGTTTCTTCCTGATCACTGTATATTTCGGGGAGTTCTCGCTCTTCCACCTGAAAGCAATAAAATACAAACAAAGTTTTTTACTTCAGTAATTGCATGGGCATAAAAGTAATTGAAATGTTATCGACAGACCTCCCCGTTCGAAACGACCAGTTCATGGGCCCATCTTTCAACAATAATCACTGCTTTCTGCGTGTTTTGGAGCCTCGATGCTGCTTCTCGGCCACTCCAAATGCGTAGTAGTAAATTACATAATTGCTTTTCGCATGCAATTATAAAATAAAAGCACATTTCAAAACAAATGCATCGCTATCTAAGAAATTTGGCAAACTGATTGTGATTTTAAGTGATTTTCATAATTCACTACCTCATTTGTAGTATTTGTGGATGGGTGCTTTAACCATTTATTATGAAAATGCATAAGGTGAGAAAGAAAACTTGAATAGCACGATCAATCTTCGTGTTCCTTGACCATGTTAATAGGGAGGTAGAAGCTCCCAGAAAATGTTTACCTTTAAAAGGTGCCAAAATAGGGCGAAAAAAACTATTTTTTCTTAGTGGCAGCCGTAATTACAGGATTTCATAACATACTAGTAACACGTGTATTCACAACAATGATAACATTATCGTATTGTCTGACCATGTAAAAAGGGAGGTAGAAACCATTTTGGTGAGGCTATGTCCAAGACTGGTAGAGATATAGAGAAATAAAGATTTTTGCACAATGGCGGACCTAATTTGCATATTTTCTTGTTCTATACAAATATGGGCATTCTGGAAATAGGTTCAATGTGACAACTGACCTTCATAACATGGGTGTAGAAGCCAAAATTAAGGAGTTTTCTCAAACATTTAAAGAGATATAACAAAAAATGCATTTTCTGGTAATGGCGGCAATAATTTACATAAAATTTGCATAAAAAAGTCACGTGGGACATTTTGCAAGCTTGGGAACAAGGCATTTCGTTAACAGCTTATCCAGAGCATTCCAGAAATGCTGGTTAAAAGTTGATTTCCGGGGGGGTGCATGGGAACCCCTCCTAGCCACTAAACTATCAAGACTCAGCTCTCTGCAACAGGTCACATCAACTGATGGCTATGTCTCAGCTATGGTAGGATCAGTTTGTATATTCATTTATTTACGCTATAAATATCTATCCATATTAATAAAAAGAGTAACGAGTAACGCAAATTTCAGTAACTGGAATGCATTACTGAATTTTGAAACACAGTTACGTTGCAATGCATTACTCCCAACACTGCCTATATGTGACTTGGCCATACTTGACCCTCCATTTACCCATGTCAACAAGGTCTACCTGGTATCGATCTTGAACTGCTTTGGCTGTGATAGATTTTGGTATGGGTTTGTTCCAGAATTTTGCCTTATGGAGGTCATAACATTGTGATCTGTCCAATGTATCTTTCACACTTGCTCGACTGATTCCCAAGTACTGTTCCCTAAAGTATATGTTTAATTTTCCTTACACCAGAGCCTTTTTTACAACTGCAGAGATTCTTAGTGATGTCTCACACCCTCTGCATAGGGAATATGAGTTAATGCCATCAGATCAAAGACTCAGGGCAACACGTGTATGGACTTCTCAAGCTCAGAGGACTTTTATACCTTTAAGTGTATATTTGTTGAACAAACTTCATTATAAGAATGGGTGTTATCTACATAGGTTTTTGATTGTAGGTGACCATATAATGCTGTTGCCTCCACCAAGGAGGTTATATAATTAGGGTGGCTTGTCTGTCTGTCTTTTAGCAGGATTATGCAAAAAGTACTGTACAGATATAGATTAAATTTTAACAAGAGGTAGCCCTTGGGCCAAGGATGAACACAAAATTTGGTGATGATCTAGGAGTGCATACCTCCACCAAGGACCTTGTTTGTATTTGTGCAGCAGGATTATGCAAAAACTACAGCATGGATTTGGATGAAATTTTCACCGGAAATGGTCCTTGGGCTAGAGATGAACCCATAACATGTTGATGATGATCCCAGAATGCCTACCTCCACCAAGGCTCTTATCTTCTCACACTGTGTTAGCAAAAAATCCTGCAAAACAAACCCATTACATTTTGGAAGTTATCCATGATTGACAGAAGGAGCCTTGGTGGAGGTATGCACTCTTTGAGTGCTTATCTAGTTTTGTCATGGGATGTTGTATGGATTTAATGTTTGTTGTTTATGTTGTGATTGTATTTGTCTGGGGCGGCGCGGTGGCGGAGTGGTTAGCACTGCGGCAGCACAGCAACTCACCCTTGGCCGGGGGATCCTGGGTTCGATCCCAGCCCCCGACCAACATCACTTAATCTTATCCTACACTTTATTACATGTATAGTTTATTTCTCTTATCTTATCATGTTTAATGTTGCAGCATTGTACCGAGACAAATTCCTAGTTTGTGTACTACATGAACAATGGCAATAAACCTGATTCTGATTCTGATTCTGATTCTGATTCTCCCCGTGTCTGCGTGGGTTTACTCCGGGATTTCTCCGGTTTCCTCCCACATGCCAAAAACATGCAAGTTAGGTTAATTGGCATCAAACTGGGGATTCTAAATTGTCCTTAGGTATGACTGTGAGAGTGAATGGTTGTCTGTCTCTCTGTGTTGGCCCTGCGATGGACTGGCGATCTGTCCAGGGTGTACCCTGCCTCTCGCCCAAAGATGCTGGGATAGGCTCCAGCCCCCCCCCCCCCCCCCCCGCGACCTGAAAAGGATTAAGTGGAAGAAGATGAATGAATTAATGTATTTGTCTGGCTGTAGCCACAGACACAAGGAAAATTTCTCAAAGAACAATAAAGCTAACTAGAGATATTTGACTATATGGGTACCAATCTCCCATCGAATGTAATTGACTGACCATCCTCACTGAGGGTGTATTGCTACCTATTCTCCCACATTTGAAGAAGGGCAGAGTGCTGGGTCCTGGATCTCTCTGCTACAGGAGTATTAAATTCCCCCTTCACTGCCTTGAGTATGACATAGTAGGTCTCATCAGACATTTGTCTGTGTCCATGTCCTCTGCATTCCAAAATGATGCAGGAGTGGACAAAGATTGTTTGTATACCTGCAATGGTGTTAAAGACAAAGTTATTCCCTTTTTCAACTCTAAACATAGGCTAATATGACCTACAAACCTACAAAAGAGGGTTTTAAATAAAGTGTACAATACACAGACCCAATGCACTGTTAAAGTTGATATTTCACAGTAAAGCATGCTGATGAACTCCGCTGACTGAACACATTGTTCAATAAGCTTTTATTTTGTCATTTGAAACCTACATTTCATTTGTACATCAAGTTTAGCTAATTGTTATTAGCTATTTCATTCTTTATCCTACACTGCCGCCTTGAATAATTCTGGAAAAAAATCATAATTGATATAAACCTCAGCTCATTCAGCTGTCTAATTATAGCAGATATTCCGGTGCAACAATATACAACAGCTTATACAAAAGATTGCAAATGCCACAATACATACTGAGTTATAAATCTATAACTATATGTAACCCAGCTGAGAAAATGACCCCTTTTTTTCTCAGATGTCAATTGTATTAATACAATTGTGTGATTTTATTTTGAAAACCAATAATTTTGGGGAAGAGGAAGTGTAATCCTTGTTTTCCAACTTTTAAATTCCCATTTCATGGTCACGTTGGGTGATCTGGGTCTTTCCATTTGTTAAGAGCGACATTAGCCCCGCCTTCCGAGTAGAGGCAGCAGGCGCGCACTCGGGTTTCGGTCTTTCATGATCCGAGAGCGGACGAGAGAGGTTGTGGGCGGTCTGGTTCATACTGATACCTCTTCTTGGTGAGTTAATTCAGAAAGATGCTATAAATGGATCTAAACACTCTCCAAACGCTAATTTGCAACCCTTATTATCCTAAGTTGACAGGAGCACGAGCTTGAGAGGCCATGAAGCGGTGACTTTTGCTGTGTTCACACTGAGACCTCATCTTGGTGAGTGAAATACATACTAATGTTAGCGTTATGCTAATGCTAATCGCGAGTGGATTTTTTCCTGTTTAAAAGCAGTGAAAAAGGCTGTCTTTTTGTCTGTATGGTTTTCCTAAATGTGATTTCAGTTCCCAACAGTATGCTGAAGTACTTTCAGTTCTTATGCACTATTTCTGTCAAATGTAATGTGTAGTTTGATGCTAAAAGCACATGGTGTTTGTCCCCTATGTAAAAGCATAGGTTATGCTAAACCCAGTAGCTCAGACCAGGTTTTACTGATTTTAAAAGGGAATATTGGAAGTAATAGGACGGTATATTCCCTGGTTATGTGATAGATTAATTGTATTTCATTTCATGATTTACAAAGACAAGGTTAAGAGGGATTAATCATAATTTCATGGTTAAATGATGTAGAGATAAAAGGAGAAATCCATTTAATTGGTTACATGAAAAAGGGTATTTCATGTGCTACCAGAGAGATTGTGAGAAAAGAACACATGCATGTAAGATGTAAGATGTGAAATGTAAGATATTACTATATTGCTGGATTGTAATAATAGTAATATGAGAGAAGAATTTAAACACTAAGCTATGATGTTAAATAAGAAGGGATTGGAAGATGAATTACTCTAGCTGTAAACAATAATACCATTATTGAATCAGAATCAGAATCAGAAAAAGATTTATTGCCAAGTACATTAACAGATCACTGATAACATACGAGAGAATTTGACTTGACACAGAAAATGAACCTGCATTTCCAGTGACACGGCTGCATCAGGAACGCGCCTGCCAACAGGATGGTACAGATAAGAAATCATACAATGGGAAGGAGCAAAAAAAAATCATTGAATTCAGAATATTGACCATAAGTAATCAATATTATGATTACAAAGACAAAAAAAGCCCACGATGCACATTCAAGACCAGAGTTCACAGGACACAAGGAGAGCAGTGAATGTTATCTTGTTGTCAGTTTCTGGGTCAGTGTGGATGTAGTGTTGAAGCAATGTTGTATCAATATGAGCACAAGGACACTTTGGCAGAAGATGTTTTGTCTGGCTGCAGCAATTGTCCTTGGCAATTGTCCCAAGCAGCTACTGTCCAGAGGCCGTGTGCTCAGTGTTTTGAAAAACAAAGACTGGGGATTATCAGGAGGATTTTTATAAGGGAAATTGAGCCAAATAGACTGATCACAGAGAAAGAATTTTATTTTCTTCTGCAGATTCAGTGCTTAATCCTTCATTGTGGGGCTTTGAATCCGTCGTGGATAGACTTAAGCGTAACCATGATGTAATCCACCTTCCGAGACAGTTCTCCATTTGTCGCTATCAAAGTCTCCTCCATTTTTCCAATTTGATGGATGCACCTCGCGTGGCCAGCATTTTGATAGGTTGTATCCATCTTCAGCAATTTGCGGTACACCAGGACAATCCCAGTTCCAATCAGAGCGATCCCAGTCACCATTATTACGAAGATATACAAATCTTCAATATCTTCGATAGAGAGATTACTCAGGCACAAGATCCTCCAAACACTTGTCACCCGTAAATAGCCCGCTGGAGCCGTCCCTGCGGGGCAAACAGCTTCCCCCGGAGCATTATTCCTTGTTGAAAAAATAGTGTCAATTGCATTCAAAGCCCAGCTTATCAATTCCATAATTTCTTTCGATAATCGGCAGTAGACGCAGACAGACAACAGCAAGCTGAGATCCAGTTAATAGGGAAGTGGGGAGCTAGAGCAGAGAGAAAAGAGAGAAGCGTCTACTCTCCTTGAAGAGCGGAAGTGAAGATGAATTGTTGTGCAGGCTAGGTTTTTTTTTGGTTGCCGACCAAAAACCTTCTGGATCCTGGATTCTCTCCGAATGGAGATGGCGAGCCTGACCCGAGATTGAACCGAGATTGAACAGAGGTCTGACCAAGGTCTCGATTGAAGGACATCCCTCCTCTCTCCAGTGCACAACATTGAAGTGGTAACAATTCAAGCTGCCGCTTTAAAAGAGGAAAAGAAACCTGAGCCGGGAGATACAGGATATCTTGGCTGGTCAAACGGCTAAACCAAACGGACAAACAAACACTGAGCTCAGTAGGACATTTTTGGGGTTTTATTTCATGCCGGCCGTTGTTATATTTGTACATTGTTTGTATATTTTGCTCCTTTTATCTTTATTAATAACAGATATGAATTGCTCATTTCTTGCTTCCAGCTATTTCATTCCACACTCACTCTAATTCCCTATTGTAACCCTTACGAGCCTAGCAACTGGTCTACACTTAATAATTTCCCTTACCTAATTAACATAAGGCAAGGGTTACATATACAACTGTGCATGTATCATGCTATCAATTTCCTTATGGTTTGACTAGTTGTTTGTCTGTTAACTTTCATGTTTCTCAATTACATACAGTGCATCCAGAAAGTATTCACAGTGCTTCACTTTTTCCACATTTTGTTATGTTATAGCTTTATTCCAAAATGGATTAAATTCATTTTTTCCTCAAAATTCTACACACAATACCCCATAATGACAACGTGAAAAAAGTTTTTTTGAGATGTTTGCAAATTTATTAAAAATTTAAAAAAAAACTAAGAAATCACATGTACATAAGTATTCACATCCTTTGCTCAATACTTTGTTGATGCACCTTTGGCAGCAATTACTGTCAGGGCATGAGTTGAGCCCATCTTCTGTTATAAATTGTATTTTCTTGTTTCTGGACATGAGTCAACTCATGCCCTCCCCTTTAGTTCCCCTTAAAGAGTTTTTTTATGAATAATAATAATAATAATAATAATAATAATAATAATAATAATAATAATAATAATAATAATAATTATTATTGGTAGTAGTAGTAGTAGTAGTAGTAGTAGTAGTAGTAGCAGTATTAGTATTAGTATTATTACGTCCTTGGTAATGTATTTATTTTTTGTCCACAGCTTCGGGTTTCTCCTTATTATTATTGCTGTCTTTGCCTTAGTTTGTTATCATCATCCGTTGTATTATTTTATCATGATGTCTTGTAATTTATTTCTGTCATGTTGGTTTGGGATCTTATTTTGACAATGTCATTTGTTTAGTTCCATTTTTCACCTAGCTTGTTTCTTGTCTTGTTAAGTTTCTGATTATTCTCAGCTGTTTATTATTTTTGTAATTATTTATTGTCTTATTTAAGGAGCGCCGTCCTGTAGTTTGGGGTGACAACTGTCATGCTGGAGTGGACCACACGCTTCTGTCCGTCCTGTCCTGCCTAAACCCGTTTGTTTGTATCCTGCCTGCATTCTGCCACATCTTGTGCGTTTTCTGTTCTAGTTTTCAGTCCTGGATTATTTTGTGTTTCATTATTAAAACTGCAACTGAAGTCCAGTGTTTGGGTCTTATATTATATCCCAGAGGGGCTCATTTATGACAATTACAGCCTCAAATCTTTTTGAATATGATGCTACAAGCTTGGCACTCCTATCTTTGGGCAGTATCGTCCATTCCTCTTTGCAGCACCTATCAAGCTCCATCAGGTTGGATAGGAGGCATCACTGCACAGCCATTTTCAGATCTCTCCAGAGATGTTCAATTGGATTCACGTCTGGGCTTCTGCTGGGCCACTCAAGGACATTCACAGAGTTGTCCTGAAGCCACTGCTTTTATTTCTTGCCTGTGTGCTTAGGATTGTTGTCCTCCTGAAAGATGAACCGTCACCCCAATATGAGGTCAAGAGTGCTCTGGAACAGGTTTGTACATTGCTGCATTCATTTTTCCCTCTATACTGACGAGTCTCCCAGTTCCTGCCAATGAAAAACATCCCCACAGCATGATGCTGCCACCACCATGCTTCTCTGTAGGGATGGTATTGACCTGGTGATTAGTGGTACTTAGTTTCCTCCAAACATAATGCCTGGCATTCACACCAAAGTGTTCAATCTTTGTCTCATCAGACCAGAGAATTTTGTTTCTCATGGTCTGAGAGTCCGTCAGGTGCCTTTTGGCAAACTCCAGGCAGGCTGCCATGTGCCTTTTAATAAGGAATGACTTCCGTATTGCCACTCTGCCATATAGGCCTGATTGGTGAATTGCTGCAGAGATGGTTGTCCTTCTGGAAGGTTCTTCTCTCTCCACAGAGGAATGCTGGAGCTCTGACACAGTGACCATCGGGTTTTTGGTCATCTCACTGACTAAGGCCCTTCTGCTCAGTTTAGATGGCCGCCCAGCTCTAGGAAGAGTCTTGGTGGTTCCAAACTTCTTCCATTTACGGATGATGGAGGCCGCTGTTGTCATTAGGACCTTCAAAGCGGCAGAATTTTTTTCTGTACCCTTCTCCAGATTTGTGCTTCGAGACAATCCTGTCTCAGAGGTCTACAGACAATTCCTTTGACTTCATGCTTGGTTTGTGCTCTGACATGGCTGGCAGCACTATGGAGTGGTGGTTAGCACTGTGGCACCACAGTAAGAATGTCACAGGATTGATTCCACTCCTGAACATCACGGGTTCGATCCCACTCCCTGACCATCGGTGACCTTTCTTTGTGGATTTTGAATGTTTTTCCCATGTCTGCGTGGGTTTACCCCGGGCACTCCAGTTTCCTGCCACAGGCCAAAAACATGCAAGTTTGGTTAATTAAAGACTCTAAAGTAGGCCTAGGTGTGAATGGTCAAGGAATTGGTGTCGTACCGTGGCTGCCTCATCCACCCAGGTGGATACCCTGTAATTTCCCTCTGGGATTAATAAAAGTATACAAAATACAAAAAAATAAAAAAATACATACACTGTAAACTGTGGGACCTTTTATAGACAGGTGTGTGCCTTTAAAGATTATGTCCAATCAACTGAATTTACCACAGGTGGACTCCAATTAAGCTGTAGAAACATCTCGAGAATGATCAGTGGAAACAGGATGCACCTGAGCTCAGTTTTAAGCTTCACAGTAAAGGCTGTGAATACTTATGAACATGTGATTTCTTAGTTGTTGTTTTTTTGTTTTTTTTTTTAAGAACAATTGCAAAAATCTAAAAAAAAAAAAAAAAACTTTTTCATGTTGTCATTATGGGGTATTGCGTGCAGAATTTTGAGGAAAAGAGCAGAATTTAATCCATTTTTGAATAAGGCTGTAACATAACAACATGTGGAAAAAGTGAAGCGCTATGAATACTTTCCAGATGCACCATATGGCTTACAACTAATAAAATCCAAAATTCAGTTTCTCAAAAAATTTGATTACATAAGATCAACTAAAAATATATATTTTTAATAGAAATGTTGGCAGACTGAAAATGTGTCCATGTACACACTCAATACTTGGTTGTGGCTCCTTTTGTATAAATTCTTGCATCAGTGCAGTGTGGCGGTCAGCCTATGGCACTGCTGAGGTATTATGGAAGCCCATGTTTCTTTGATAGAGGTCTTCAGCTTCTCTGCATTGTGGGGTCTGGTGTCTCTCATATTCCTCTTGACAATAACACATAACGTCTCTATGGGGTTTAGGTCAGGAGTGTTTGCTGGACAGTCAAACACGGTGATACCATTTACAAGCATTTACAAGCATACATTTTTAAGCCAGATATTGGTATGTTTAGCAGCTTGGGCAGGTGCAAAGTCCTGCTGGAATATGAAATCAGTATCTCCATAAAGCGTGTCAGCAAAGGGAAGCATTAAGTGCTGAAAAATTTCCTGGTACATGGCTGTGCTAACTTTGGACTTGTTAAAACAAAGTGGACCATCATCTCCAGGATTTGGCACCTGCCCCATACTGCCAAAAGTACCAATACCTGGTAAGATGACCATTGTATCACTTTGCTTGACTGACCAGAGATCTCGAGCCTACCTTACTGACAATGTGAATTGAAAGAGGCCTGTGGTGTAGAGGGTTATATACCCAGTTTATACAGGGATTGACATCAATGAAACATTATTAAGAGATCTGGCCAGTTTTTGGTCTATCAGTGATCTTCAGTGATCTCCACAGTTGCCACTGTCTCCTCAAAATTTTGACCTAGTCCAAAACATATAAGCATCTCCCAAATAATCCCAAAGATCAACAACTGGCCCAATCTCTCAATGATCTCTGTGGTGTGTAAAATGGCCATTACAGCCTTCTTCAACACAAATTGTTCATGGCAAGCCTTAAAGACTCATCATAAAGATGATTTGTCGCAGACACTATGAACAGACTTGCATGAACTTTGGTTTGATTCTGAAGAATACTGTTGTGAATGTGTAGCTCTATTAAGTTTAGATGCCTACATAAGAAGATAAATCAGAAAATGAAGGAAAAATAAAAACTCTACAAAATCACTGATCTATAAAATAAAAAAAAACAAATGACATTTTTTAATTTGATTTGATTTTTTTTTTTAGTTAATTTCAAGCAATTTGGATAAATTGCTTTTGAGGTGTTCATTTTCAGTGTTCTCACTCAAATTACCCAATCTAAACAAAAGCAATTTTGTGGTTGCCTTCTCTATGGAAGCTCTACATCACAAAGTTTTGTCAGATAAAAATCTTGTCCAATTTAGCTTTCAGTCTAGCCTGTTAGTCTGCAATACTGGGTTTTATTCGTCCTTTTGGAGTTCAATCAGTAGTCTTTTGAAGAAGATGATTCTGATTCTGAAGAGTGTTGTAATTCTAATGCAATTATAGCTTTATCACAGCACAAGTAAGGTGACATACACATTATTATCCACTCAGAATAAACCTAATTTAATGATATTGACTTGGAGTCTGTTAGATGCTCAAAGCCTAGCAAATAGATAGAGCAAATGTGGGCATTAGTTTGGTGTTGGTGGATGTATGGAGATGTGTCTATTGAACATTTCATATTTAAAGTATAGATTAATTAGGTATTTTTTCGTAAAGATTAAAAGTTTGACAGCACATGCAGAGGATTGATGCTTTTGATAACGTTCAGTAGTTTCAATGTATTGTATCTATGGCAGCACAAAAGGTGAAAATCTTTAATTTGGTCTTTTTAACACTTTTTACTCTTTAAAAGACAAGGGGATGTTAAATGTCTAAACAAAAACCATCCTAAATAAGTAGGAAAATTACTCTTGTTGTATTAGGAATTGTGACACTTTGATGTTTCTAATTCTATCTCATAACCAGGATGAAAATAAAATGCTTTTTTCTCACAAAGTTAATAGTGGGGTTCAATGCATATGTATTTTTTCACTTTCATTTTAAGTTGAGGCAAAAGTTTCTCTTTTATTGTTAATTTGAAGTTTAGGTTCCATAGAACACATTTAGTTCAAGTGTCAAGGCAGACCCCAAATGGGGCCTCTGAGTGAGTGGAGCAAAAATGAGGCCCCCAGAAGCAAATGTACAATATGAAAATTATTCTAACTTTTGACTGAATTATTGGGTTTGAACATACAAGACATCTATGGATTCAGAATCACGAGAGACAACTTGTAGTCCATTCATTTTTGCACATTAGAACGATATTTTGTCAGATATGGGATCAATTGTTCAAAAATAGGACCATGGGTCCGGTAGCTCACTGGCAAATTTGGTATTCAGAAGTGACTGCATGGATATTAAACATAAATTTATAAATTCATAGAATGTTGGAAAATTGACAACTACATTTTAACCAGTGTGAGGGTACTTGCCCATAAAATAGAAGCTTAATTTAAGATTAAGTCAGATTCTTCCCACCGTTAACTTAAATACAGTAACTACTACAGCTCCTTCAACTGATATCTGTTTGGATGAATTATACTCCAAATGACCTTTTAAAGTTAGATAAATTTCCTCATCCAAGCCTTCAACTTGTCTTTTAGATGCTACTCCTCCCAGGTTATTTAAAGAACTTTTCCCATTTATTGGTTGCTCTTTTCTTTAAATAATCAATTCTTCATTAACTTTAGGCCAAGCACCACAAGCTTTTAAAACTGATGTAATTAAACCTTTGCATAAAAAGCAAACTCTGGATCCAGGAGTTTTAGCTAATTATTTACCAATCCCTAATCTGCCTTTCATTTCAAAAACCTTAGAAAGAGTTGTTGCTATGCAATTATTTGACCACTTGCAGGGAAATGGTTTATTTGAACAGTTTCAATCTGGGTTTAGAATCCATCATAGTACTGAAACAGCTTTTGTGAAGGTCAATAACGACCTCCTTATCATATCTGAAAATGGACTTGTTTCTGGACTTGTCCTTTTGGACCTTGATACTATTGATCATAATATTTTACTTGATAGATTAGAACACCTTGTTGGACTTCATGGAACTTTGTTGCAGTGGTTTAACCTATTGACTGCCTATGGCGCTCCATTGCACCCTCAGCCCCTAGCGGTCAAGGGTTTTTTCAAGAAAATATTCAGTTCAGATCTCAGAGATTTCCAAAGCAATAACTTAAAAGTGGTAAGAGATAATATCTTACTGTCAATTGGAAAGATGTAGAAAATGATCCAAAGTTTGAGATAGGTGTAAATTTGTGCACCTAATTTGCATAATGCCATGGCAGCCATATTGAATTACATAACTTTCAGTAAAAAGTGGACTTTGGACATATTTACACAAAGAATGGTTTTGGTTTTTGTCACTGTTTCTTGTTTTGGGCATTTTGTTATCTTATCTTGAAAGTATCATCGTCGGCTCCAGCTCGTATCCAAGCATTGGTTTTGTTTTAGTTTTCAGGACGTTGCCATCTGTGATCAATGTCAATGGCGGCTGTGGCTCTGAAGGCCCAGCCTATGATAGAACTGTCATGGGCAGAAGTCACATTTTATTGTGGGTGGGGGACATGGTTGGTTTTGTATTTCTTGTCTTCATTTGTGTTTATCATCATCCTGTTGCTTTCTGTGCCTCTCAAATGAGTCTGTGCCTTCCCAAGTTCTTCTTCTCCAGGCTGCTCTGTCGGTGGCAAGTTGTTCCCAAGATCTTTTGTCTATGTTGGCTTGCTTCAGGGAACATTTTAGTTGGTCCTTGTAGCGCAGTTTTGGCCTACCATGTGGTCTTTTTCCTGTCTCAAGCTCCCCGTGGAGCATGAGTCATGGTAGTCTGGTGGGGTCCATCCGTACGACATGTCCTGTCCATTGAAGGTGGTGCTGCAAGATGGTAGCTTCCACACTAGGCAGCAGAACACGCTTGAGAATCTCATTGTTTGAAAGTCGATCCTCCCAACGAATGCCAAGTATTTGTCTGAGCTTTCTCTGTTGGAAGTTCTCAAGGCGCTTGATATCGTGACGGTACAAGGTCCAGGCTTCACAGGCGTAAAGAAGGGTGGAAAGAACAACGGCCCAAAAAACCATGATTTTGGTGCGGATGGTTATTGCATGATTATTGAAGACTCGATGACAAAGGCGTCCATATGCGGAGTGTGCAGCTTTTATGCGGTATTTGATGTCCTTTGCACAAGTTGGTATTTTTGAGAGGATGCTACCAAGGTAAGAGAAATGCTCTACTTCATCGACAGGATTTCCGTTAATCTTAATGTTGATCCTTGAGGAAGTTTGACCAGGTGTTGGTTGGATGAGGATTTTGGTTTTGTCAGAGTTAACTTCCATTCCAAAATGCTCATAAGAGTCATTATAAATGGTAGCTATCCTCTGGAGGTCATCAACAGTCTTAGATGGTGTGGCATTATCGTCTGCAAACTGCAATTCATGAACACTGGTGACTGAGGTTTTGGATTTTGCGCAGAAGTGAGCAAGATTAAAAAACCCCCCATCCAAGCGGTATCGCAGATTGATACCAGGGGTTGTTGGTGATATTTCAGTTAGCATCGCAGCCATATACAATGAAAAGCAGGTTGGAGCAAGGACACATCCTTGCTTGAAACCACTAGTGATGGGAAAAGGGTCTGAGAGGGTATTCTGGTGGCAAACCCTACCAACCATGCCATCGTGGAGAGCGTGAACGATAGCGATGAAATCATCTGGACATCCAAAACGAGCAAGAACAGCCCACATAGCAGGGAGAGGAACTCAATCAAAGGCCTTCTTGAGGTCCCAGAAGATGAACATAAGTGGTTGTTGTTGTTGTTGGCTCTTTTCCTGGAGTTGTCGAGCACAGAATATCATATCTACTGTACCACGAGAGAGTCTAAAGCCACATTGGGTCTCAGGAAGTACATCCTCGGCTACTACAAGAAGACGGTTGAGAAGGATATGAGCAAAGATCTTGCTTGCAATGCTCAGTAGTGAGATGCCGCGGTAGTTACTGCAGTTCTCTCTATCTCCCTTCTTGAAAATGGTGACTATATTTGCATTTTTAAAGTCACTTGGTACTGTCTTGGTTTCCCATATTTTAAGGAGAAGCTGCATTAAATAGTTTTTCACCTCGGGACCTCCATGAAGATAGAACTCCAGCGGGATGTTATCTGGTCCTGGTGGTTTACCTGTCTTCATGTGCTTTATAGCTTTATTTAGCTCATGTAGTGAAGGTGGCGTAGACATCCACTCGCGAATGGGGTGTTGTGGGGTCTTGCAGAGGCGATCACTAGGGGTGTAAAAGTGACTATTTAATAGACTCTCAAAGTGGCACTTCCAACGGTCAAGGATCCCCTTGGTGTCTGTGATAATGGTGGAGCCATTTACATCTTTTAGGCTGCCCACAGATGATCTGGTGGGGCCAAAGATCTCCTTCGTTGCAGCATAAAAACGGCACATATCCCGTTGGTCGGCATATTTTTGCAAATCTTCTGCTTTTTGCTGCCACCAAGTGTTTTGGGCTTTACAAATCCCTCTCTGGCATGCCGCTTTTGCTTGCTGGTGTTTCTGTTGATTCTTTGCAGACGGATCATTTTCAAACGCAAGACGTGCATGGCGTTTAGCCTCTATGAGGTCGGTGATTGTTTCATCATTCTCGTTGAACCAGTCTTGGTTTTTCTTGTGTTTGTGACCAATTGTTTCTTTGGCGGCAGCAGTCAATGCATCACGGAGAGTGGTCCATCGGTCTTCAATTGAGGCGTTGTCTGGAAGGCTCACTTCATTCATGTTTCTACCAATGGCCTCTCTAAAGGACTGCAACATTTGGGGATTGCAGAGCTTGTCACAGTCAAAGCAATGGTGAGGAACGTTTGCCAAAATGCGCTTTGGTGGTCGCCGGATCGTAATATTGAGTCAGGAGATCAGGAGTCGGTGATCTGTCCAGCAGTCATCTGCTCCTGGCATGGATCTCGTGATGTGGACATCATTTCGGTCTCTTGTTTTTGTGAGGACATAGTCGAGGGTGTGCCACTTTTTGTAGCGAGGGTGTTTCCAGGTCGTCTTCCGGTGATGGGGGGGTTGGAAAAGGGTGTTTGTTACAATAAGATTGTGTTTGGCACAAAGGCCCAGTAAAAGTTCCCCATTTGCATAGCATTTTCCCATACCATGGTGGCCTATGATGCCTTTCCACAGCTGGTGGTCACTGCCAACTCTAGCATTGAAGTCACCCAGAATATCAAGCTTGTCAGATTCTGGGACTGTCAGAATGGTATGTGTCAGCTGTTCATAGAAGGAGGTCTTGCTTTCATCTTCAGATGTAAGTGTAGGCGTATACACTGAGATCAGAGTGAGGAAACGTTTTTGGGTGAGCGGGATTCGGATGGTCATTATTTGCTCATTGATTGCAGTTGGGACAAGGTTGTGTTGGTCCACAAGCTGGGATCGGATGGCAAAGCCTACACCATGGATATGTGGATCTTCTGTATTCTTTCCCTTCCAGAAAATGGTGTATTTTTTTTTCTGGTTCCGGTTCCGCCGGACCGGCGGCGCCACACGAGTTGGCTGCCCGTTGCAACAGCCTTTTTTTATCTTCCTTCTTCTTTCTACACCTTTCACTCTATATATATATCACAGACACACAGATCGCCCCAAAGGTCTCCCGAGTCGGCGGACGGAGCCACTGTTTACAGCAGGAGACGTTTCAGCAGGGAAGAGCTAGTGCTAGCTAGCACTCAGCCGCCACCCGGTGCTAACGGAGAAACTCGACATACCGGGAACTGTAGCGAAAACGACGTGGGTGCCGGGCTGGAGTTTAGGCGGCGTGCAAGAAGTATAAGACAGAATAATAAAGAGCGATGGGGCGTCGTGCGCACTGCTGAGAAGGTGATCGGCTGCAAGCTCCCATCTCTCCAGGATCTGTACATCTCCAGGACCCGGAGGCGTGCTGGCCGGATCATAGCCGATCCCTCACACCCTGGTCATGTACTGTTTGCCCCCCTCCCCTCTGGTAGAAGACTTCGGTCCATCCAGACTAAAACCTCCCGTCACATGAACAGCTTCTTCCCCTCTGCCATTAGACTGCTGAACACTAAGTGACTCTCGTGCACCATGTACAGCAGCTCAACCAGACTCATGTCAATCATCACTGTTTTCTTCCTGCATTACCGACTGCACTATATAGTTCTCCACAGTATCTGCTGCTGGCTAATATATATTTTAACTGTTGACCAGTATCACTTAATCTTATCCTACACTTTATTACATGTATAGTTTATTTCTCTTATCTTATCATGTTTAATGTTGCAGCATTGTACCGAGACAAATTCCTAGTTTGTGTACTACATGAACAATGGCAATAAACCTGATTCTGATTCTGATTCTGATTCTGATGGCAAGAACCAAGCAGACCGCCCGTAAAATCTACTGGAGGAAAAAGCCCCCCAGGAAGCAGCTAGCCACCAAGGCTGCTCGGAAAAGCGCTCCGGCCACCGGCAGAGTGAAGAAGCCTCACCGTTACAGGCCCGTGGCTCTGAGAGAGATCCGTCGCTACCAGAAATCCATGGAGCTGCTCATCCGTAAGCTGCCCATCCAGCGCCTGGTGAGGGAGATCGCTCAGGACTTCAAGACCGACCTGCGCTTCCTGAGCTTCGCCGTCATGGCTCTGCAGGAGACCAGCGAGGCCTACCTGGTGGGTCTCTTCTTCGCTAAGAGGGTCATCATTATGGCCAAAGACTTCCAGCTGGCCCGTTGCATCCGTGGAGAGAGAGCTTAGACTTTCTGCTGCACATTCATCAACCATAATGCTCCACACTGTGTGCCTATATATATATATATATATATATATATATATATATATATATATATATATATATATATATATATTTATAGTAATATCTACATATGTTTACTAGCTGTTCTTGTTTTTTCTTGCCTTCTGATTGTTGCTTTGAGTGTTGCTATCCCTGTGCTGTTGCAATCCTGGAATTTCCCCATTGTGGGACTAATAAAGGCTTATCTTATCTTATCTTATCTTATAGTTTGATCCAGTTTCCTTGATGTTGCCTTCCTCAGCAAGTCTAGTCTCACTTAGAGCTGCTATGTCGATGTTAAAGCGTGCAAGTTCTTTACATACCAGAGCTATACAACGTTCTGGGCGCTCGCTGCTCCTCGTGTCCTGCAGTGTGTGGATGTTACAAGCACCCAGGATGAAGGGTTTTGTAATGAGAGATCCAATCGGTGGTTGAGAATCCAGGCGAGGGTCGAGAGCGGTTGAGTTTGAGTTTTTATGCTTTTGATATGTAGGTCGACCGCTGTGATGGGTAATCTGCCAGCCGCAGCATGCTAGCCAGATAAGTCTGCAGTATCCGATGTTTGCCCCACCTTTTCTATGGGCCTCCCCGTATGGGGTGGGCTGCGGGAGTCCTAAAGAGGCCAGCCCAGTCGCAGATCCAGCTACCGAAATCCAATGTCACCGCAGAGTTCATTGGAAGGTGATCATCTTAGATCCGCCACCAATATGTGGCTGCGGGATCGTCCTAGTTGAAGATGAAGGCCAATCACTTGTGAATTTGTTTAAGGTGGTCGTGGCTGCGCGAGGGCCACGCACACGCACTTGGCCATCAGCATATCCAACGCAGTTCAGCAGGCCGAAACGTGCGATTTTCATGAAGTTGGCTGCAACGGGCTGCCGGGTGCTTTGTTTATCAAGGCCCGCCTCTCTAGCACCTGCCCGCCAGGCACTGCCCTCATCCGCCGAAGTAGTAGACTACTCGCCGTTGGGGACTTTCCTAACGGACTATGTAGTCCGTATACTATTTAACCCATAGTTGGGGATTTGGTTCATGGGTATCAGGGCATGTCCACATGCTGGTGGGCCGTGAGTAACGCAAGTCTGGGGGCCAAACCTCCTCCGAGTCCCTGCATTTTAGCCTGGGGCCTCACGGTACCCAGTTTCCATCCATTACCACAAGGAGGTACGCATGGGGCTTGCTGTGGAGAGGCTATGTACTAGCAGAGGAGACTTACGCACTCGGCTCCCTTTTTGCTTGCTGTAAACAGCAGGCTAGCTAGCGGCGGGACAGAAGTGTACACTTCTATAACGCACTAGACACATCACACAGCCTTTTAATGGACCTTGAAAGTATATGAACCAGAAAATCAGTACATTGTAAACAAACAAACAAATTGGTTACTTACCGCTGGCCCCCTCACGTCCAGAAACTGTAATGATTATTCCACCTCAATTTAGCTTTTTTCCTGCCACTATTTATCTTATACGATGACACAGAATGGTCACGATTGTTCTTTCCAGTCACATGGTGCTGGGGGCAATGGCAGGTGAACATCAACCAGCTTCGCCCACCCTCTGTTATAACAAAATGTATATATTTACCTTCATAAGCTAAATAATCTCTTTTTAGAATCATAGTTGGCAAATCTGGGAGCAAATGCTTCCTCTGTCTTGCGACGGCGATGGCGAACATCAACATTCGTTTACAAACTCTTCTTCCGTGGTGTCCAGATGTAGGTTTTAGGATGGTTCTATGCCCGCCATCAGTCCTCCAAGGCAAGAGCAGTAAGTTATATGTGTCTGCCACCTTGTGAGGTGGAATTCTTAGTATAACTGGGGAGTTTATATTCACGTCACATGACATCACATGACAGGCACAGCACTGCGCCATCATCATCATCGGCGGTCACTCGTAGTCGAGTATGACTGTCCTCCCTCTTGGTCCTTGTGAGTCTTCAGGTGGGCATAGAGGCCAATTCTGGACCCGATTATTCTACTGCAATGTGGGCAGGGGAATGTGATGGTGGTGGATTTGGGTTGGTCCTGTTTGTTGGTTGCTCTCTTCTTCCTGAGTCTGTGTTTGTCTTGTACAGCATGATGGAGGTCAGCGTTGTACTGTGCGGCACCCTCACAGACAATGTTTCTCCAGGTCGCCCTGTCAGTTGCCATATTTTCCCAAGCTTTTAGGTCTATGTGGCACTTCTTTAGGTTTGTTTTTATGTTGTCCTTAAATCTCTTCTTCTGGCCTTCTGGAGCCCGCTTCCCTTCAGCTAGCTGGGAGTACAGGACTTGTTTTGGGAGGCGAGAGCCAGGCATTCGGATAACATGGCCAATCCATCTGAGCTGGTTTTGGGCAATGGTGACAGTGATGGTGGGGAGGTTAGCCTCCTCCAAGACGCTGGTGTTGGTGTGTCTATCCTCCCAACTAATCCTGAAGATTTTTCGGAGGCATCTCTGATGGTATGCCTCAAGTGCCTTTAAATGCCTGCTGTATGTAGTCCAGGCTTCTGATCCATACAGGAGAGTGGGGAGCACCACCGCTTTATAGACCAGGATTTTGGTATTCACTTGGAGATCGCGGTTCTCAAAGACTCTCCTCCTTGAAAAAGCCCCACTGGCACTGCTGAGGCGGTGATGTATTTCATCATCGATGACGGCTTTTGAGAGGAGGCTGCCAAGATATAGGAAGTGGTCCACATTTTCCAGTCGAATGTTATCAATGGAGATGTTTGTGGGTATGGCAAGTGTACTGCAGTTTGGTGATGGCTGGTGGAGTATTTGTGTCTTTTTTATATTGACGGCCAGACCGAGCTGTTTGTATGCTTTGGCAAAGGCAGACAGGATGCACTGAAGGTCCTCTTCTGAGAGGGCTATGAGAGCGTTGTCATCTCCATGATGGATATGGTGGTGGTTTGACCTTTAGCTCTAAATTGGTTGATGTTGAGAAGTTGACCGTCGATTCTGTACATGATTTTGACTCCCGGGGGCAGATGTTGGTTCGTGAGATGGAGAATAGCAGCAATATAGATGGAGAATAGCGTTGGAGCGATGACACATCCCTGTTTGACTCCCATGTCAACCCTGAAGGGTTCTGTTTCGTCTCCACTGCCACTGAGTGGCACTGATTTTAGTTGAAAGGCTCCTGCAACAATTTGATTTAAGCAATAATCTGGTGGGTTGGATTCTGGATTTCTTAACCAACAGGACGCAGAGAGTAAGGGTCAATGGTACATTGTCTGACCTAAAGTGCTCTTCTACTGGCTCTCCTCAGGGGTGTGTGTTGTCACCACTACTCTTCATCCTGTACACAAACATGTGTCGGAGCAGACATGACAACAGACACATTATAAAGTATGCTCATGACTCAGTCATTGTCAGTCTCCTCCAGGATGGTGAGAGTGGCCATGGCCCAGTAGTTGATGACTTTGTTCACTGGTGTGAGGATTCCTACCTGCAGCTGAATACAACAAAAACGAAAGATATGATTATTGACTTTAGGAGGAAAACTCCCAGGCACAAAGTCACCATACTAAAAGGCCAGACCACCGAATGTGTACAATCGTACAAATATCTTGGGACGATTATTGATAGTGGATTGAACTTTGAGGTGAACTGTGAAAGGGTGTGCAAAAAGGGTCAGCAAAATTTGCATTGTTTGAGGAAACTTGCACGCTTCCAAATTGACCGAACCATAATGACTATGTTCTATCGGGCCTTTATTGAATCTGTTTTATCCTTTTCTTTAATGTCATGGTTTGGTCAGATAAAACTGAAACAGAGGAAATCCTTGGATCAGGTAGTCAGATGGTCCAGTCGTTTGCTTGGTGAGTCACAGCTGAGCCTGACATCCCTGTACACCAGACAAGTACAGAGGATGGCCGACTCGATTTTAAATGATGACTCCCACCCTTTGCACTGCAACTTTCAGCTTCTTCCCTCCAGACGGAGGTTTGCTGTCCCAAAAAGTAGAACCCAGCGCTACAAAAACAGCTTTGTCCCTGCTGCTGTCAAAGAGTTGAACAAGCTATAAAAATTATATTGTACATATTTTATATTTACCTATTTTGTAAGATGTGTGCCTGTGTTTGTGTCTATGTTGAATGTAATTGTGGCTTGTAAATATGGATGTCACCAACTGCAAAACAAATCTACCTACGGGTACAAATAAAGTAACCTGAACCTGAACCTGAACCTGAGTACCGTGGAAGACATATTGTCATGCAGCAGTCTCAGTACCCGGATGTATTTTTCTGGGCAGCCAATCTTTGCCAGAACCAGCCAAAGGGCCTGACGGTTTACTGAGTCGAAGGCTTTGGTAAGGTCTATGAAGGCCATGTATAATGGTAGATTTTGTTCCTGGCATTTTTCTTGCAGTTGGCGAGCAATGAAACTCATGTCTGTGGTGCCTCTGTTTGGGCGAAAACCACTCTGGGACTCAGGAAGAATGCTCTCTGACAGGGGGGTGAGTCTATTGGCCAAGACCCGGGCAAAGGCTTTCCCTATGGTGGACAGGAGAGAAATGCCACGGTAATTCCCACAATCTGCCCTGTCCCCCTTTTTAAAGATGGAGACAACCAAGGCATCTCTGAGCTGTGCAGGGATTTCCTCTACTTCCCATATTTTCAGGAGCAGGCCATGGATGTGCTTCAGAAGATCAGGACCGCCTTTCTTCAGGACTTCTGCTGGGATGCCGTCAGGTCCAGCAGCCTTGTTGTTTCTCATCTTCCTGATGGCATCCTGTACCTCATCCAAGCTAGGTGGTTTCCCCATGCTTTCCTTTATGGGCTGTTGAGGGAGTTGATCAAGGGCCTCCATCTCAGGAGTGGTGTCCCTGTTTAAGAGGTCCTTATAATGCTCTTTCCACCTGTCTGCAATTTCTTCCTTGTCCTTCAGAAGCAAGAGCCCATCTTTGGAGCGAAGGGGGGTTAGGCAGCGGTGGCTGGGGCCATATACCACTCTTGTGGCATCAAAGAATCCTCTCGTGTCTCCAGAGTCAGAAAGCTGCTGGATCTCCAGGGCCTTCTTTGTCCACCACTGGTTCTTCAATTTCCTAACAAGTGTTTGTACGGCTGCCTTTTAACCTTGCAGTGAATGTTGTTTTGCCAGGTGATAAAAGTTTGCCGCTTGATGTCGATGAGCTGTTGGATCTCACTGTCATTCTCGTCAAACCAGTCTTGATGTCTCCGCTTTTTATGGCCGAGGATGCTTTTGCAGGAGTCCACGATGGCAGTGGAAAGTGTGCTCCAGTGTTTTTCAGTATCCTCTGGGTACTGTTTGGGCAAAGCTGCCCTAAGTGTATCCTGCAGCTTTTGTTGGTAGATAATGTCATCCAACAGCACAATGTTAAGCTTTGGCCGGCTCTGTCCTTTCTGCAACCTTCTTTTCCGCATTAAGCGGATAGACATGATAGAGCGAATGAGACGATGGTCAGTCCAGCAGTCATCTGCACTGGTCATTGCTCTGGTGTTAAGGACATCGCGGCTGTCTTTGGAGCGGACTATGATGTAGTCAATGAGATGCCATAATTTGGAGCGGGGATGCATCCATGATGTTTTGAATTTAGTTTTCTGATGAAAAAGTATGTTGGTTATGACCAGGTTGTGCTCTGAGCACTTAGTTAGCAGTAGTATGCCATTGGAGTTTGTGTTTCCAACCCCTTCTCTCCCCAGTGTGCCGCTCCATAGATGATGGTTTCGTCCCACTCTGGCATTAAAGTCTCCAAGCAGGATTAACTTATCCCCTTTGGGACTTCAGATAGTATTTTGTCCAGGTCAGCATTGAAGGCCTCCTTTACTTCATCCTGTGCATCAAGCATTGGAGCGTAGGCACTAATAACGGTGGCCATTTCACTGCAGGCAAGCATCAGATGAATGGTCATTAGGCGCTCGTTGATGCCCACAGGGAGTTCATGGAGGTGGTTGATGAGACAGTTCTTAATAGCAAATCCCACACCATGGATTTGTGGCTCATTTGCAGGCTTACCGTTCCAAAAGAAAGTGTACCCGCCTTTTTTCCTCCTTCAGCTGCCCTTCATCAGCCAGTCAGGTCTTGGAGAATGCTGCGATGTCGATCCGGAACTTCCTTAGCTCTCTGGAGATAATGGCAGTTCGCCTTTCAGGTCGATCACTGGCTTGGTTGTCCATAAGGGTTCGCACATTCCAGGCTCCAATATGTAGTTTTGTATGTTTCTATTCAAATCAATTCAATTCAACTTTATTTATAAGATAAGATAAGATAAGATAAGCCTTTATTAGTCCCACAACGGGGAAATTCCAGGATTGCAACAGCACAGGGATAGCAACACTCAGAGCAACAATCAGAAGGCAAGAAAAAAACAAGCAAGCAAGAGCAGCTAATATACATATGTACGTATTACTATAAAAAATATATATATACACACACACACAGACACACAGTGCAGAGCATTGTAGCTGGATGGAATAAATATATGAATATATGAACACACAGTGCAGAGCATTGTAGCTAGATGGAATAAATATGTAAATATATAAACACCCACAGTACGGAGCATTGCAGCTAGGTGGAATAAATATGCAAGTATATAAACACACACAGTGCGGAGCAATGTAGCTAGATGGAATAATATGTAGATATATAAATATATAAACACACCCAGTGCTGAGCATTGTAGCTAGATGGAATAAATATGTAAATATATAAACACACACAGTGCAGAGCATTGTTGCTAGATGGAATGAAACAGCATAACCGTCTACTTAGTTATCCTACATGTTATGATTATGTGCCCATACATATTCTCACCCTCCATAGCGACCGGTATGTTCCTAGTTGTATGCCGGAGGGGACCATTGTGTAAGTCTATTGCATCTTTTGCATTCAAAAAATGCAATGTATGTAGCGCCATTTCACAACAACAGTCATCTCATAGCACTATCAACAGTAGGGGGAACCCCCACAGTTGCAGAAAGACCCCAGCAATCAGGCGATCCCCTGTGAGAAAGCACTTGGCGACGGTGGCAAGGAAAAACTCCCTTTTAACAGGAAGAAACCTCCAGCAGAACCAGGCTCAGGGAGGGGCAGTCATCTGCTGCGACTGGCTGGGGGGTGAGGGAACAGAGAAGATGAAAAGAACAGACATGTAGAGAGCAAACAGCATGATGGGGACTCAATCTATGGGAGAGAACAAACAGATGTTAATGACCGGCAAAAAAAAAATATTTCATTGAGAGTGAAGAAAGGAGTGAGGCCCAGTGCATTACTGGAGGTCCCCCGGCTGACTAAACCTATTAGCAGCATAACTAAGGGACGGTTCAGAAACACATGATCCCTCCCTAATTGTAGGCTATATCAAAAAGGTAGGTTTTAGCCCTATTCTTAAAAACAGAGATCGAGTCTGACTCCCGAATCCAGATTGGAAACTGGTTCCAAAGGAGAGGAGCTTGATGACTGAAGGCTCTGCCTCCCATTGTACTTTTGGAGATTCTAGGTATTACAAGTAATCCTGCATTTTGGGAGCATAGAGCTCTGTTAGGATAATACGGTAGTATCAGATCTTTTAAATAAAAAGGGGCCTGATTGTTTAGAGCTTTGTAAGTAAGAAGAAGGATTTTAAACTTAATTCTAAACTCTATCGGAAGCCAATGAAGGGAGGCCAGAACCGGAGAGATATGATCTCTCTTTCTAGTACCTGTTAAAACTCTTGCTGCAGCATTTTGGATCAGCTGAAGACTTTTTAAAGATGTTTTAGGACAGCCTGATAATAAAGAATTACAATAATCTAATCTCAAGCTAACAAACGAGTGGATCAGTTTCTCAGCATCACTCTGAGACAAGATGCTCCTAATCTTGGCAATATTATCCGATGGAGGAGATAGGAGAGAGAAGGACGGTGGCTAAACTGTCATCTCTGCTGGAGTCCGAGTTCCACCCTATGCAGGACATACTGGATGCACTGAGGAGCTCATTTAGCAGCAGACTACATCATCCCAGGTGCACAACCGAGAGGTATCGCAGGTCCTTCCTACCAACGGCTGTCAGACTGTACAACCTAAGCAGGGCTGCTCGCAGAGATAGCAAAAAGACGTAACAAACTAATAGTTTTTTGAATGCAAAAGATGCAATAGACTTACACAATGGTCCCCTCCAGCATACAACTAGGAACATACCGGTCGCTATGGAGGGTGAGAATATGTATGGGCACATAATCATACCATGTAGGATAACTAAGTAGATGGTTATGCTGTTTCATTCCATCTAGCAACAATGCTCTGCACTGTGTGTGTTTATATATTTACATATTTATTCCATCTAGCTACAATGCTCTGCACTGTGTGTTCATATATTCATATATTTATTCCATCCAGCTACAATGCTCTGCACTGTGTGTCTGTGTGTGTGTGTGCGTATATATATTTTATAGTAATATGTACATATGTATATTAGCTGCTCTTGCTTGCTTGCTTTTTTTCTTGCCTTCTGATTGTTGCTCTGAGTGTTGCTATCCCTGTGCTGTTGCAATCCTGGAATTTCCCCATTGTGGGACTAATAAAGGCTTATCTTATCTTATCTTATCTTATTACGCAAATGATAGAAGACAGTCTTAGAAACAAATTTAATATGTGAATTGAAGGACAGATCTTGATCAAAAATAATTCCAAGGTTCCTCACAGAGCTATTAAGAGAAAGAGTAACCGCATCCAAACTGAAAGTTTGATTTGGAAAGGTATTTCTAAGGTTTTTTGGACCAACAAGAATGACTTCAGTCTTATCTGAATTTAATAGCAGGAAATTACAAGTCATCCAAGTTTTGATTTCCTTAAGACAGGCTTCTAACTTGGCTAATTGATTACTGTCATCTGGCTTCATTGACAGGTATAATTGTGTGTCATCTGCATAACAATGAAAATGTATACAGTGCTTTCTAATAATGTTGCCTAACGGAAGCATATATAAACTTATTGTTTATACTTGTTATACTTTTTTTGTTTGAAATAAACTATCTATCTATCTAAACTAAAAAGAATAGGACCAAGCACAGATCCCTGTGGAACTCCATGACTAAGCTTTGAGTTGAAAGAAAACTCATTATTTACATGAACAAACTGGAACCTATCAGATAAATAAGATCTAAACCACTGCAATGGAGTTCCATTAAATCCAACATAGTGTTGTAATCTATCAAGTAGAATATTATGATTGATAGTATCAAAAGATGCACTAAGGTCTAAAAGGACAAGTACAGAAACCAGTCCATTATCAGATGCGATGAGGAGGTCGTTAGTGACCTTCGCTAAGGCTGTTTCAGTACTATGGTGGATTCTAAACCCAGATTGAAACTCTTCAAGTGAACCATTTCCCTGCAGGTGGTCAAATAATTGCGTAGCAACAACTCTTTCTAAGATTTTTGAAATGAAAGGGAAATTAGAGATTGGTCTATAGTTAGCTGAAGCTCCTGGATCTAGCGTTGGCTTTTTGAGTAAGGGTTTAATTACAGCCATTTTAAAAGCCTGCGGTACATGGCCTAAAGTTAATGAAGAATTGATTATATGAAGAATAAAGCTACCAATAAGTGGGAAGACTTCTTTAAATAACATGGTAGGAATAGGGTCTAATAGACAAGTTGAAGGCTTGGATGAGGAAACTATTTTGTCCAGCTCACAAAGGTCAATTGGAGTAAACTCATCAAGACAGACATCAATTGAAGGAGTTGTAGTAGTTACAGTATTTAAGTTAACTGTGGGAAGAATCTAATTGATTTTATCTCTGATGGATGGAATTTTATTATTGAAAAAGTTCATAAAGTCCTGACTAGTAAGCTCTAAGGGAATGCTAGGATTGACAGAGTCCTGACTCTTTGTCAACCTGGCTACAGTGCTGAAAAGAAACCTGGGGTTATTCTTGTTCTCTTCTATTAATGCAGAATAATAACTCATTCTAGCTTTTCTAAGATATTTTTTATAAATTAAAAGATGATTTCTCCAAGCTAAATAGATTTCATCTAAATTAGTGGAGCACCATTTTCTGTCTAATTGACAAGTCTTCTGTTTTAAGCTACGAGTTTCTGTGTTGAACCAAGAAGTTAGAAATCTCTGATTAGACTTTTTCTTTTTTAAAGGGGCCACCAAGTCTAGAGTCTGATGCAGAGAAGCTGTAACACTATCCACCATGCTATCAATTACAGAAGGAGCAAGCTGTCTATAGCTTATTTCCGTTGTGTTGACACATGGCATAGAGGAAACAATCTGCATAAATTTGGTAACAGCATCATCTGAGAGGCATCTACTGTAGTAATATTTTTCTTTAGGAGCCAAATAGTCAGAAATAGTAAAATCAAAGGTTAACAGACAATGGTCTGACAGTACAGGGTTATGAGGAGACACTACAAGATTTTCTATTTCTATGCCATATGTCAGAACAAGGTCCAATGTATGGTGGAGGCAATGAGTAGAATTTCCTACTTTCTGAGAAAACCCAATTGAGTCTAATATTGAATTAAATGCCACATTAAGGCAGTCACTATCTACATCCACATGTATATTAAAGTCCCCTACTATAATTATTCTATCAGATTTCAGCAATAAATCAGCTAAGAAATCAGCAAATTCGGATAAATATTCTGAGTAGGTTGATGGGGGACGATAAACTATGGCAAATAAAATTGGGTTTAACCTAAAATTGCTAAAGTACCCAATACTGAGGACCAGAAAGGAATTATAACGTGTTTTTTGCTTTACATTAACTAGTAATTTGGAATGGCAAATTGTTGCTACTCCTCCTTCACGACCAGAACTTCTGGGATTTTGACAGTTTAAATAACCAGAGGGAGTTGATTCATTTAAACCAACATAATCCTCTTGCCCTAACCAAGTCTCTGTAAGGGATATTAAATCAATCTGATGATCAATTAACAGATCATGGACTAACAGAGACTTGGGAGTTAGAGACCTAATATTTAATAAACCACATTTAATTTTTAAATTATGAGGAGGAACAGGGGCCAAATCATTCAGTTTAGAGGCTTTATGTTTAATTTGAGTTTTACCAATATTTTGCTTAATCACTTTGGGATGCTTATATATTATATTTTTATTTACTTTGGAGGGAGCAGACAATGATTCTCTGATGGGGAAGTCAGGGGCTAAGTTGAGGGGTGGCGGATGAAGAGGAGCTGCAGAGAGGCGTGTAAGACTGCAACTCTGCTTCCTGGTCCCAACTCTGAGTAGTCAAGGTTTTGGAAATTTGGATAAAAAAAGATGCCAGATTGTTAGATAAATGAGAAGCACCATCCAAAGTGGGATGAATGCTGTCTCGTCTCATAAGACCAGGTTTTCCCCAAAATGAGCTCCAATTGTCAATGTAGCCCACGTCATTTGCAGGACACCACACAGACAGCCAGCGGTTCAAGGATGACGAGCGGCTAAACATGTCATCACTGGTCAGATTGGGGAGGGGCCCAGAGAATACTACAGTGGCAGACATCGTTTTTGCAAAGTCACACACCAATTCTACATTAAGTTTCGTGACTTTCAACTGCCGGAGACGGATGTCATTAATGCCAGCATGAATAACAATTGTTGAGTATTTACAGTTACTTTTAGGCAGCATTTTCAAATTTGACTCGATGTCGCCTGCTCTGGCCCCAGGAATGCATTTGACTATGGCCGCTGGAGTCTCTAGGTTCACGTTTCTGACTACAGAGTCGCCAATGATCAGAGTTTTTTCCTCAGCGGGTGTGCCGCTGAGTGGGGAAAAACGATTAGAAACGTGAACAGGTTGGAGGTGTACCGGGGCTTTGCGACTAGGCTTCCTTCTCACCGTCACCCACCCAGTCTCCTCGCTGCTGAGGAGAGCCAGATGACCGCTAACGGGGTTAGCTATGCTAGCTAGCTCCACTGCAGCTAAGGGGTGTCCGTCAAGAGTAACTGGCGCAGACGGTGTTTCAATGCAGCGGAGCCGGGATTCCAAATCAGACAACCTCACCTTGAGTGCCTCAAAAAGACAACATTTACATTTACAACATTATTACATTTACCGTTATCACTAAAAGAGGCAGAGGTGTAGCTAAACATCTGACAGAGAGAGCACACCAGAGGAGGAGAGGAAGGAGAGCTAGTAGCCATCACTAGTGGCTAACCCAAAAGCTCAGGAGAGTGAGGAGAGCAAACCACACAGACAGACAGCAAAACAGGAAGTGACAATACGTTACCACAAGGAAATGACGATCCGCGTGGTGGTGATCCCTCTGGATGGGATATCCCAGACAGGATTTTGTGAGGCAGGCTATGTTTGGGGTACCTTTTCTAACCCCTCCCCTACTGGGGTGAGCAGAATGGATCCTGAATAGGGCTGCTCAGTCATGAGTGCAGCTGCCGAGAAGCTCTTTCTGCCTCAGTCCAAGAGCTTAACGACTGTATCAAGCACCCATTGCCTGTGTGCCAGGTCGTGGCTAAGGACTCCCAGACTTCACTGTCCTTTCCCTGTTACCACTTCCTGATCGCCAGAGGACTTTGTCTTGTCCAAGATTTAAAGTGGATGGGCTCCCTTCGGGAGCATCTTTTATCGTGGGGAGACTAATGCGCCTGCAGCCACCACATGGTCCTTGGCAGAGAGGGGCCTGAATCCAGTGGCATGGAATCCAAGACGACTGGAGACCACTCTCTGTTGCAGCCTTCATCCGCCTTCAGTGCCGTTGTGACTCATGGTGTCATTCTCCACCACTCCCGCCGTTGAGGTCTTTCTTTCTTTCTTTGGATCGCTCTTGGTCTGGGACCTCCCCCTCGATCTTACCGCCATGGGTGACCCTACCAGGAGCCAAAAGGCCCCTGACAGCATCGCTCTAGGGATCATTGGAACACACAAGGGCCTCCACCGCGACAAGGTGGCGATCCATGGAGAACACGGCGCCATAGGCAGTGGGGGAACTATCTGTTCAGGCAATCAAGGATGTCAAAGGGTTAAATCTTATTTATCTGATAGGTTCAAGTTTGTTCATGTCAGTAATGAGTTTTTTTCCAACTCAAAGGTCAGTCAGGGAGTTCCACAGCGATCTGTGCTAGGCTCTATTCTTTTTAGTTGATATATGGTTCCGCTAGGTGACATTATTAGAAAGCACTGCATACATTTTTATTGTTATGCAGATGACACACAATTATACTTGTTAATGAAGCCAGATGACAGTAATCCATTAGCCAAATCAGAGGCTTATCTTAAGGAAATCAAAGGCTTGGATGACTTGTAATTTCCTGCTATTAAATTCAGATAAGACCGAAGACATTCTTGTTGGTCCACAAAACCTTAGAAATACCTTTCCAAATCAAACTTCCAGTATGGATGCTGTTATTCTTTCACTTAATAGTTCTGTGAGGAGCTTTGGAGTTATTTTTCATCAAGATTTGTTCTTGAATTCACATATTGTACCTCTTTCTAAGACTGCCTTCTATCATTTGCGTAATATTGCCAAGATTAGAAGCATCTTGTCTCAGAGTGATGCTGAGAAACTAATCCATGCTTTTGTTAGCTCTAGATTAGATTATTGTAACTCGTTATTATAAAGCTGTCCAAAAAAATCTTTAAAAAGTCTTCAGCTGATCCAAAATGCTGCTTCAAGAGTTTTAACAGGTACTAGAAAGAGAGATCACATCTCTAAGGTTCAAGCCTCCCTTCATTGGCTTCCCATAGAATTTAGAATTAAGTTTAAAATCCTTCTTCTAACTTACAAAGCTCTAAATAATAAGGCCCGGTTTCATTTAAAAGATCTGATATGATCCTATCATCCTAACAGAGCACTATGCTCCCAAAATGCAGGATTTCTTGTAATACCTAGAATCTCCAAAAGTACAATGGGAGGAAGAGCCTTCAGTTATCAAGCTCCTGTCCTCTGGAACCATCTGCCAGTGTGGATTCTGGAGTCAGACTTGATCTCTGTTTTTAAGAATGGTATTAAAACCTTCCTTTTTGATATAGCCTATAGTTATGGTGGGATCAGGTGCACCTGAACCCTCCCTTAGTTATGCTGCTAATAGGTTTAGACAGCTGGGGGACCTCCAACGATGCGCTGGGCTTCACTCCTTTCTTCACTCTTAACGAAATATTTTTGCTGGTCATTAACATCTGTTTGTTCTCTCCCATAGATTGAGTCCCCATTGTACTGTTTGCTCTTTACATGTCTGTTCTTTTCTTCTTCTCTGTCCCCTCACCCCCCAGCCAGTCACAGCAGATGTCTACACCTCCCTGAGCCTGGTTCTGCTTGAGGTTTCTTCCTGCTCAGTGGGAATTTTTCCTCTCCAATATCTCCAAATGCTTGCTCACAGGGGATCACTTGATTGTTTGGGTCTTTCTGCAATTGTGGGGGTTTCCCCTACAGATGAAAGTGCTTTGAGATGACTGTTGTTGTGAAATGGCACTATACTGTATAAATAAAGTTGAATTGAACTGAATTATCTGTATTCAAAATTAAGATAAGAAAATTTCAAGATAATTACAGCAGTAAGTGGGCTGCTTCAGAGTAATCTTGATATAAATGTAAGAATTAGTAAAAGGAAGAAAGTGGGAACAATGCCAATGCCAGACAATACATCATACCAATTTGTTATCAAGCTTCAGCTTAAAAACAATCCCATGTTGATATAAAATTGTGCTTTAATGGCTTGGTAAACCATAACATTGCAATTTAGATATTTCTTTCATTTTAATTACCTTAAATACTTTAAACAGAAACAGCAATAATTGCTCATTGACAGTTTTTTTTTAATACAAATTCAAGCTATTCTTTTTGCATTTACAATTGCAAAGACAAGTGCATTTGAGGTTGGCTTTCATGCACTTTTCATGCACAGAGAGGATTGGTTTGTGCTAGGGTACTTAACATCCAGATGGAATATGTCCTTGGTGGGGGTCAAAAGGGTCCAAACTGGAAACACCCATGATCAGTGGAGTTTTTGGCAGGAACCACAGACATATAGGCTGTTGTTCAGATACTGGCTTGGTAAACACTTCTCATGAGATGTAAGGATAAGGATAAGCCATCTTTTTTGTCATTCAAATCCATACAGCCAATAATGTACAAAAGAACAAAATTATGTTTCTCGTATCTACAGTGTTAATCACACATATACTGTACAGTGTCTCACAAAAGTGAGTACACTTCTCACATTTTTGTAAATATTTTATTATATCTTTTCATGGGACAACACTGAAGATATGACACTTTGATACAATGTAAAGTAGTCAGTGTACAGCTTGTATAACAGTGTAAATTTGCTGTCCCCTCAAAATAACTCAACACACAGCCATTGATATCTAAACCACTGGCAACAAAAGTGAGTACACCCTAAGTGAAAATGTCCAAATTGTGCCCAATTAGCCATTTTCCCTCCCTGGTGTCATGTGACTCATTAGTGTTACAAGGTCTCAGGTGTGAAAGGGGAGAAGGTGTGTTAAATTTGGTTTTATCACTCTCAGACTGTCTAATACTGGTCAGTGGAGGTCCAACATGGTACCTCATGACAAAGAACTCTCTGAGGATCTAAAAAAAAAAGAAAGAATTGATGTTCTACATAAAGATGGCCAAGGCTATAAGAAGATTGCCAACACCCTGAAACTGAGCTGCAGCGCAGTGACTAAGACTGTACAGCGGTTTAACAGGACAGGTTCCACTCAGAACAGGCTTCGCCATGGTCAACCAAAGAAGTTGAGTGTACATGCTCAGTGTCATATCGTAGGTTGTCTTTTGAAAAAAGACATGAGTGCTGCTAGCATTGCTGCTGAGGTTGAAGGGGTTGGGGGGGGCAGCCTTTCAGTGTTCAGACCATGCGCCGCACACTGCATCAAATTGGTCTGCATGGCTGTCATCCCACAAGGAAGCTCCTTTTAAAAATGATGCACAAGAAAGCTTGCAAACAGTTTGCTGAAGACAAGCAGACTAAGGACATGGATTACTGGAACCATGTCCTGTGGTCTGATGAGACCAAGATAAACTTATTTGATTCAGATGGTGTCAAGCATGTGAGGCAGCAACCAGGTGAGGAGTATAAAGACAAGTATGTTTTGCCTACAGTCAAGCATGGTGGTGGGAGTGTCATGGTTTGGGGCTGCATGAGTGCTGCCAGCATTGCAGAGCTACAGTTCATTGATGGAACCATGAATGCCAACATGTACTGTGACATACTGAAGCAGAGCATGATCGGAAACTGGGCCGCGGGGCAGTATTCCAACATGATAATGACCCCAAACACACCTCCAAGAAGACCACTGCCTTGCTAAAGAAACTGAGGGTAAAGGTAATAGACTGGCCAAGCATGTCTCCAGACCTACGCCCTATTGAGCATCCGTGGGGCTTCCTCAAATGGAAGTTGGAGGAGTGCAAGGTTTATAACACCGTGATGTCGTCATGGAGGAGTAGAAGAGGATTCCAGTGGCAACCTGTGAAGCTCTAGTGAACTCCATGCCGAAGAGAGTTAAGGCAGTGCTAGAAAATAATGGTGGCCACACAAAATATTTACACTTTGGGCAAAATTTGGACATTTTCACCAGAGGTGTACTCACTTTTGTTGCCAGTGGTTTAGACATTAATGTCTGTGTGTTGAGTTATTTTGAGGGGACAGCAAATTCACTCTGTTATACAAGCTGTACACTGACTACTTTACATTGTATCAAAGTGTCATATCTTCAGTGTTGTCCCATGGAAAGATATAATAAAATATTTACAAAAATGTGAGGGGTGTACTTACTTTTGTGAGATACTGTATATAGAATCAGAGGGGTTGCTGCCATGCAAGGCGCCACCACAAATTTCCCTCCTCCTTTCCATTATTGCTGAGCACCATGCTGGATGGCAGGAAGTTCCGCTTTTATATGGTCTTCGGCATGACCCGGCTGGGATTTGAACCCTGGCCTCCCGGGTGTGGGACGGACACTCTACCAACTGAGCCACCACTCCGGTGGCTCAGTAAATCCAGAGCGTTGCAAGTTGAAGGAATTCTCTACACATTCATAGCTTTCTGAGAAAAGAACTTCATTCAGAGAAGGTCATTGTCACTGTGCTCTTGTAACTTGCTGGAGTAGAGCCTACTGACAAAGTGTGCTGCCACTTTTTTTAGTCGCTGTGATGCTTGGGATGGGATGTTATGAATTTCTGCAAACGCTTCCATGATTGAAGGTAGTTCTTGCTTCAACTTGAATATATCACTTTCCCTTGAACTTGAAGGAAGAGTTGCTGTTTGAGTCAGTGAATGCATGGGAGAAAACCATAGTTTAACACTGTGTTTGACTCAGTTTCATGGCTATGGTGTTGAGGGAGACCATTTTAGTTGACTTCCCTGCTTTGAAAGAGATCCAAATTGCTGCAGACAGATTCCTAGCCTGGATGTGGTGGAAATTGCTCAAAAGGATTAATACAACATCTGTGTCTCCTGTGTACACCATTCCACCAGATGATGTTTCAAAGGCATGCAGAAGTAGAAAGACACAAGCGTCAGCTTCCTCATTGCTATACAGTATAGTTGTATTGGTGAAATGATTCCAACATGATTGACTTTACTACCTGCAATGCTGTAAACATTCTCAGCTGAGAACTCTTCTGTAATCTTTCTGGGCAAATATGAGAACAATTTTTTCTTGTTTTTGGTGTTCATTCATTTTGGGGAATTTTTTTGCAGAACCAGATACTCATTGATGAGTGCCAGTTCATTGTTTTTCCCCTTGTTGAACCTTTAATTGTCAGTGGATGATTTTGGTCCAAGACAATGACTAATTTAGCCGATCACTTCAAGTCATGCTGAACTCTTAAACAGAAAACCTTTCTGAAGTAGGGATCAGAAATTTTTCCATGCACAGCTATACCAGGCAGTGAGTGAATCAGTATTCCAACATCAATGACAAATGACGATGAATTAATAAGCATCTGGTTCAGGTTCAGGTTCAGGTTACTTTATTTGTACCCGTAGGTAGATTTGTTTTGCAGTTGGTGACATCCATATTTACAAGCCACTAATTACATTCAACCTAGACACAAACACAGGCACACATCTTACAAAATAGGTAAATATAAAATATGTACAATATAATTTTATAGCTTGTTCAACTCTTTGACAGCAGCAGGGACAAAGCTGTTTTTGTAGCGCTGGGTTCTACTTTTTGGGACAGCAAACCTCCGTCTGGAGGGAAGAAGCTGAAAGTTGCAGTGCAAAGGGTGGGAGTCATCATTTAAAATCGAGTCGGCCATCCTCTGTACCTGTCTGGTGTACAGGGATGTCAGGCTCAGCTGTGACTCACCAAGCAAACGACTGGACCATCTGACTATCTGATCCAAGGATTTCCTCTGTTTCAGTTTTATCTGACCAAACCATGACATTAAAGAAAAGGATAAAACAGATTCAATAAAAGCCCGATAAAACATAGTCATTATGTTTCGGTCAATTTGGAAGTGTGCAAGTTTCCTCAAACAATGCAAATTTTGCTGACCCTTTTTGCACACCCTTTCACAGTTCACCTCAAAGTTCAATCCACTATCAATAATCGTCCCAAGATATTTGTACGATTGTACACATTCGGTGGTCTGGCCTTTTAGTATGGTGACTTTGTGCCTGGGAGTTTTCCTTCTAAAGTCAATAATCATATCTTTCGTTTTTGTTGTATTCAGCTGCAGGTAGGAATCCTCACACCAGTGAACAAAGTCATCAACTACTGGGCCGTGGCCACTCTCACCATCCTGGAGGAGACTGACAATGACTGAGTCATCAGCATACTTTATAATGTGTCTGTTGTCATGTCTGCTCCGACACATGTTTGTGTACAGGATGAAGAGTAGTGGTGACAACACACACCCCTGAGGAGAGCAAAGTAGAAGAGCACTTTAGGTCAGACAATGTGCCATTGACCCTTACTTTCTGTGTCCTGTTGGTTAAGAAATCCAGAATCCAACCCACCAGATTATTGCTTAAATCAAATTGTTGCAGGAGCCTTTCAACTAAAATATGAGGTTGGATTGTATTAAAGGCAGAAGAAAAGTCCACAAATAAAAGCCTGGCGTGTGTCCCATTAAAATCCAGATGTTTGAAAAGCATGTCAAACAGAGTGACAGTGGTATCCTCCACTCCTCTGTGAGGCCTATAGGCAAACTGCAGAGGATCCAATGCATGTTCAGTCTGCCTTAGGACCTCACATCTGACCAGTTTTTCAAAAATTTTCATTAAAATTGAAGTCAAAGCAACTGGTCTAAAGTCATTTACCATTTTAGGACAGCTGGATTTTGGAACGGGAACAACCACGGCATCTTTCCAGATCTTAGGCACATGTTGTGTCTGTAAGGACTTATTGAAAATGTAATGAAATATAGGACTCAGTTCATGTGCACAGGACTTTACCAGGCGCCCACATATATTATCAGGGCCCTGACTTTTGTTCACTTTTACAGCGCGGAACTCCCTTTTAGCATCCTGCATCTCAATATTAAAGTGCTGATTGTCTTTGAGTTTCTGTTTCAAATCTTGGATTTCTGTGCTAAAATCAAAGGAGTCAAAACGACCATAAAAACAATTAAGAGCATTAGCCAGCTCTGTGTCTGAACTAAAACCATCTAAAAACACACGATTACTGTGCTCTGTGCTCTGAAGGCCTGCAATAGTTTTCATACTGGCCCAGGCCGAACCAAGTTTATTTGCTGCCATCTTGCTTTCCAACTCTGATTTATAATTCTGTTTTTTTTGTTGTTTTTTTTTTTTGTTACTTATTTGTACCCGTAGGTAGACTTGGTTTACAGTCTGGTGACAAGCCACCGGCTGCTGGTCGCTGCGTGCGCGAGCGCCCTAAACCTACATGTTTTTGGTATGCGGGAGGAAACCGGAGAAATCCCAGAGTAAACCCGCGCAACACGGGGAGAACATGCAAACTCCACACAGCTCACTGTTGGTCGGGGGCTGGGATCGAACCCACGATCTCATGATCCCCGCGGTCCCCCGGCCGAGGGTAAAACTGTGCTGCCACAGTGCTAAACCACTGCGCCACCGTTTTGCTCTTAAAATTTCGGCCTTCAGCTCCTTAGTGGCAACCTGTAGCTCAGAAACAGACCCCTGTTTAAAGGCAAGAGCTTTCCTCTGTAAGCAGGATTTAACTGATTTAGTAACCCATGGTTTGTTGTTGGGGTATATTTTGACACGTTTACGTGGAACAATCTTATTTTGACAGTAAGCCATGTATGAGCATGTGAGTTCAGCCAGAGAGTCCAAGTCATCCCCGCAGGCCATTATGAACATCTTCCAGTCTGTACAGTCAAAGCATTCCTGGAGGCTGTGCTCTGAATCTTCTGTCCACACATCAGTGTCTCTCATCTCCACCTTGCCTCTTCTGAGAGCAGTTTTATATGTGGGCAGCAAATGAACACAGTTGTGATCTGATGATCCTAAAGGAGGAAGGGGGAGTGATTTATAGGCCCTCTCTATGGATCCATAGCACAGGTCCAATGTCTTTTTTCGCCTGGTTGGGCAGGAGACATACTGATGAAAGTTTTTAAGTGTCTTCTTTAAAGAAACATGGTTAAAATCCCCAAGAATGAAGTTTGGCGCCTCTGGAGAAATTGACTGCAGCCGCTGCACCACATCAGAGATGGTGCTGGAGGCTAGTCAGCGTCTGCCCTTGAATGAATGTACACAACTGTGATGAAAAGTTGGGGAAACTCTCGAGGCAAATAAAAGGGGCGTAGTGACACAGACAGCAGCTCCACGTCGGGTGTACAGATGCGCTCTCTGACCGTGACAGATGTGCAGTACTGCTTATTAATGTATAAACATACACCGCCCCCTGACGCTTCCCAGTTACCTCTTCCTGCCGATCCGAGCGCAGCAGGGCTCCAAAGCCATCAATCCACAGGTCTGCATCTCGATCATGCGCAGTAAGCCAAGATTCAGTGAAAGCCATGACGCAGCAGTTCTTGAAATCCTTCTGGTAACGTACATTGCCTTGAATTTCCTCCACCTTGTTTCTCACAGACTGTGCATTCCCAAAAATGATCGAAGGAAGAGGAATGTTACCAAACTGACGTCTCCTAAGGCGCAATTTCACACCTCCACGTCTTCCACGCTTCCTCCTGCCGCTTCTCTTTTCACCGCTGTGTCCGTCTCTCAAAATAAAGTCCGGCAGTTGAAGTTTGGGCTCAATCACAGGTGCTGAATCAGCTGTGTTAAAGCGTAGCAACACGTCCCTGGAATATTGTATTCTGCCCGCTATTCTGCTCGCCATGGGGCCGAATGCGTTTACCTCAGAGACAAAAAGCCAGAACACAGAAAGCAGCAGTGCGAGAGAGGAGAGGAATTCCATGATGTAAATACCAGGGAGCTCTTCGCCATATATTCCACAAACGCTCCAGGGCAGAAACGACACAGAGGATTTTCTAAAAACGTAAAAAAGTACAAAAAACACACACACGCACACACGCACTATATCACCAGCTGCTGGTCGCTGCGTGCGCATGCGCCCAAAAAAAAAGTGCAAGTAACTCTTCATCAAAAGAACTCTTCATTGACAGAAGCCAACTTTTGTAGGCATTTTGGAATGTTTAAATGCTCCAAACATGCAAGTGGAAGGAAGAACCTTATATTTTTGTCATGAATGCCTGGGTTGAGGCAAAGGAGGACGCCAGTTGCAGACAGTAAACTCAGCACATTTATTGACAAAGACAAACCAAAATCCAAAATACACAAACACATGACTTACAAGTGGCGTTGGGAACAAGACACAGACATCTCCATGTCTGGAAGGCAAGACTGCCGCAGTGAGACAACAACAGTGGTCTGCTTAAATAGAGCTTTACAGATTGTTAAAAGTGTGAGTGCATGAATTAAATGCAATCAGACTGACAGGTAATGGCTGTGCAGCCGGTGAGACAGTTTGACAGCCAAAGCTGCACAGCACCATCCAAATAACAGTTCAAACTAGAACTAAATAACACAACTCAAAAAGATATAAACAATACCATAACTGCAAAATCTTCTTCTTCCGGCTTCCAGAGACAGCGGACGCTTTTCTCTCCTCTCCTCTCCTTTCCTCCTCCCTGATACTGTCTCCCTGCTTGCGATGTCCTGTCTGTGTCTCGCTCTTCTTCTGCTGCATCGACCCAAATGAAAATTATGGAAATTGGAATTGTGGCTTAATGCTATTGACACCACTTTTTAACAGGAATCGGGCCAGGGGGGAGCCCAAGAATTGGAACTCGTGCTTCGACTGAAGATTGGCATGATCACAGGATTTTCTGTTTGGCCCTGGAGTTTTCCTGGTGTATCGAAATTATAGTTGGATGAGCTAATCAAAATGCGGACCCGGCGTAGCTCCCTCAACAAATTCGTTCAGCTGGGGGGAGCACTGATAACGGCAAATGGGATTAACATGGAATTTACCATCTGGCATGCACAGAAGAGAGATGGACTCTCTTGGACATGTTACCTCTGTTTCGGTAGGTGGATAACATCTGGAGTTGCTGAGTGCTCTCCAGGGAATGATTCTAAAGCCTGTAAATTGTGATGCACAGAATTGCATGAGAGGTGAAATTTTTATGCTCTCAGTGAACTGTGCCTATTGACCTTGATTCGGCGCCCTGAAGACTTCATTCATTCCTCCTGGGAAGATAAGGCTCAAGGGAGTTTGGCTTCTTCTCCCTAACATAAACAACCTGGCGTACAGTAATCTGAACTCTCAAGGACAGCGCCATGTGACTGGCTTAGAAATTACCATCGGACATGCACTGAGAGTTAGATCTCTTGAGGACATGCTATCTAATTTTCAGACACTAAAGACATAACATCCAACGTTGTTGTGAGAGGATTTTTGCTGTTCACCAGTAACTAATACACACACACTGCATACAAACATCACATGACTGATACACATATACTGACACACATCCACTCACACTGTCTCTCTCAACTTGCTCTTGTCAACGTGTGTATTGTTTGTCTGCTAAATGTGCATTGAGGGTTTTTTTTCTTGTAATCATAATCTCGCTCACTGAGCGCTATTCTGATAACTGTTTTTTTTTTCTCTCGCCTACTGTGTCATCCCCTACCCCTTCCCTCTTTACCCCCACTGTATGACTGGCGCCTTTGGGCTGCCGCGGCTCTGGGATGTGCTTATAGAGCGCGCCCAATGTCAAGTCAAATTTCAATTCTCCTGTATGTCTTGCACGTATGGTAGTATTGACAATAAAACCTTTCAATCAAATAACACACAATAAATAGAGAGGACCATAAGGACAGCCCCAGAGTCCCACTCTCCAAAACTAAACAGATAAAATTCAACAGATCATGATAAACACAGAAATAAACAAAAAGAAAAATACTAAACTAAGCTGAAGACTGGGCACAGTCCCCGCCCATGCACCTGATCATGACAAAGGTACGGTCTAATTGTTTTCAATTCATTTTCATTAAACTGGTCTCATATAAAAACTAAACCCAGATGTAAACATTATTAACCATCCAGTTTTTTAGTGCACCCGGACTAAGGAGGCATAAACTTGGCATAAATAACTAAGAGAAATGGTGGCCATCTAGAATTTTTACATACTGCAGTTCCTAAACTTATTGTGTTTTGAAGCCAATTTAAGAACAGTAATGAGTTTTGGAAAAATTTGAACATAATTCAGAATGTTTGATGGCTGCCATTTTAGAAAGTAATCCACAGAAATCACTATTTTGATCTGCATGCCCAAAACTTGTACTAAAATAGTTCGAAACATTCATATTGTCAAGTTCAGACACAAAACAAAACTTCTGCATCAACTTGAAATGACTGGGTGCCATAGCACCCACTATAACAGGACCGCACACACCAGTAAACATCACACACCAGTAAACATACAGGGAACAGACATTGAGATGGTGACATCCTACAAGTACCTTGGTGTTCATCTGAACAATAAACTAGACTGGTCACACAATACCGACGCACTCTACAAGAAGGGACAGCGCAGGCTGCTCCTACTGTGGAGGCTCAGGTCTTTTGGTGCACAGGGGGCGCTGCTAAAGACATTCTACGACACAGTGGTGGCATCAGCCATCACTTTTGGAGTGGTCTGCTGGGGCAGCGGCATTACAGCAGCCGATAGGAAGAGACTAAACAAACTGATCAAGAAAGCTAGCTCTGTCCTGGGGCAACGCCTTGACCCAGTGGAGGAGATAGGAGAGAGAAGGATGGTGGCTAAACTGTCATCTCTGCTAGAGTCCGAGTCCCACCCTATGCAGGACATATTGAACGCACTGAGGAGCTCATTTAGCAGTAGACTACATCATCCTAGGTGCGCAACCGAGAGGTTTCGCAGGTCCTTCCTACCTACGGCTGTCAGACTGTATAACCTAAGCAGGGCTGCTCGCAGAGATAGCAAAAAAACGTGACGACCTAGTAGTATTGAATGGAAAAGATGCAACAGACTTACACAAATGGTCCCCTCTAGTATACAACTAGGACAATATCAGTCGCTATGGAGGGTGACAATATATATGGGTACATATTCATACTATGTAGGATAACTAAGTAGACTGTTATGCTGTTTATTCCATCTTGCTACAATGCTCCGCACTTTGTATATATATTTATATATTTATGTGTACGTATGTATATCCACTGCTCTATTTATATTTTTCTTATCTTCTTAACTATTGCTCTGAGTGTTGCTATCCCTGTGCTGTTGCAATCCTGGAATTTCCCCATTGTGGGACTAATAAAGGCTTATCTTATCTTATCTTATCTTATCTTATCTTATAAGTCTTGAGCTGTGGTTGCTATACTTGGCCCAAACAAACCCACTTTCATTCTGATTCTGAACATGAATTGGAAGGATATGTCAATTATAAATTACATATTCTAGAGTCTGTAATTTTAATTATATACTAACTATTCAGATTATATTGAGCTGGCCCCTCTCCTTTAGAACACACTGCCAATCTGGATTCGGGAGACAGACTTGATCTGTTTTACAGAATAGGGTTAAAACTTTCCTTTTTGACAAAGCCTATAGTTAGGGTTGGATCAGGGGACCCTGAATCTTCCCTTAGTTATGCTGCTAATAGGTTTAAACAGCTGTGGGACCTCCCCTGTTGCACTGGGCTTCACTTTTTTCTTCAGTCTCAATGTAATATTTTTGCTGGTCATTAACGTCTGTTTGTTCTCTCCCATAGATTGAGTCTCTGTTATGTTGTTTGCTCTCTACATGTCTGTTGTTTTCTTCTTCATCTCTATCCCCTCAACCCTCAGCCAGTCGCAGCAGATGTCTGCCCCTACCTGAGCTTGGTTCTGCTGGAGGTTTCTTCCTGCTAAAAGGGACTTTTTCCTCTCCACCATCACCAAGTGGTTGCTGACAGGGGATCACCTGATTGCTGGGGCCTTTCAGCAGTTGTGGGGTTTTCCCCTACAGAGTGAATGCACTATGTCAGGGGTCACCAAATGGCGGACTCCGGTTCCCGAAGCCTTTTGATACAATTTGGTGAAAAGGGAGACTGTAATTTGGTGAAAGGAAAAAGCGGAACTGAACTGCTCCATCGGCAACCGCCAGACTGATTATGGCCCCAGCCCTTGCACACTGTCCTGCTGCTGGAGACTCCCCTCTTTCCTGTACCACAAACGCCACTCTCGGCAGAGACTCTGAGGCACCAACCGCTCCAGAGAGTATGCAATGGGTTGCAAAATTAGGTTTGTTGCGGGTGCACCCCCCACCTTCCCACGCATACATACAGACAAGGCCGAAAGCCAGGACATCCACCCTAGACAGATTGTTTCAGGTCTGTACCCACAAAAAGAAGCACTGTTTTGAAACTGAATGTATTGACCTTCGCTGGTATCACTTAAAACTCAATTAAAGTTCCGTGTGTTACTGAACATAAAATTTCCACCTCCCCTCTCCCTGTAACCATGGAGTTACAGCTCCATCCATGCTGTATCAGAGTTTACTGTTGAGATAAAAAAAAAAATGTTGGAGGAATTCTGTCCTGTAGAATTATATTTTGTATCATGGAATTATATTTTATTTTATTTTTTGTTTGTTTTTGGTTTTTTGTTTGTTTTAGCTTTAAACATTTTTTTCCGCACTGAAAATATCGTATAGAGGTGGACTTTTTGTGAAATTTATTTTTTTTTAGATATTAATCTCTTTTTTTCACTACAATACAATTTAGTTTGTGTTCTCCTGTAAAACATTTTTAGGATTTTCATTGTAGATTTTAAAATTTTAGACCTATTTGTTTGGAGTCAACAAAAGCATTTAGTGTTTTCCTGTATTATAAAATGTTATATTATGTTTTGTTTGAAAGTGAACAAAGAATTCATTTACATATTTTTTTTGTTTTAAAATTAATTTAGAGCTAAAACCAATTTAAAATATGACCTTATTAAAATAATGGTTGAAAGTAAGTTCAGTTATACTGGCCTGTCTGGAGACAGCTGTGGTCTTCTGAAGAAATGTCAATGAAAGGATGACAGATCTTAAAAGCACATTTTGAGATAAATTTATCCATGTTTTTTTTAACCTTTATTAAAATAGGGTAGTTCCACTGAGAGACAACCTCTCTTTTTCATGGACGGCCTGTTCACACTCACACCAGGAAGCTGCCCAGTACAACCACAGACTGACCTGCGGCCACTGAGCAGCTCCACTGGAGCAGTTGGGGTTAAGGGCCTTGTTCAAGGGCACCACAGTGGGGTTAAGGAAGGTGGGGCAAACACAAACACTGCTATGTTATCTGTCCCACCCAGATCTAATTCTGGGCCCAGGGATCAAACCTGCATCCCTCTGCCCAACAGTCCACAAGCCTAACCATTAGGCCACCACTGCCCATCATGTGTCAGATTCCTCTTCCATTTGTTTTGGGTCACAAAACATCCAAACAAGATGTTGGAAGTAAATTCATGGGTAATTGCAAATACTTTGCTTTAAAAGGGCCAAGTTGTCACACAGTAGGAGGGAAAGTTCTTGAATAGAAAAAAAAAATGCATCAAGATTCATTGAGAATTGTTTTAGACTCAAGTCAGAGTTCTGAATCATAAGGTGCCTAAAGATTCCCACACCTAGTTCGGACCTTGCCTGGGGAACAGGACTAAGTATTGAACGTTTTGCAGTTTATTTGGTGACCCCTGCACTATGGGATGACTGTTGTAAAATAAATAAAGGTTGAATTGATTATTAATGAAAATCTTTTTCTTCTTCTTTTTTTGGCTGTTCCCTTTAGGGTTTGCCACAATGGATCATCTGCCACCATCTCACCTTATCCCTTGGATCTTCCTCTGTAGCATCCACCCTCGCCATATTCTCCTTCACAACATTCATGAATGTTCTGTGTGGTCTTCTTTTTTTTACTCCTACCTGGTAGCTCCATCATCAACATCCTTTGTCCAGTAAATGTCCAGTGGTATAAAACATACAAAAATAAGTTGATATATATAATGAGATGTAGTAAAAGAGACTATTATATTAAAGAACTTGAGAAAAACAGAGATAACACTAAAAATACATGGACAATACTTAACAATATTCTTGGAAATAAAAACAGAAATACAAGCTACCCAACCAATCAAAAACAACAGAGTGTGAATGCAGTCTCACCTGCAGATGAATTTAACATATTTTTTTGTTAACACTGGTCCTATTTTGGCATGAGAAATACCCATTATGGCACCTACAGGTAATACAGTAAGTAAAAACATTGCTATAAAAGATTCCATCTTCATAAAGAACACGGATGAGAGAGAGGTCATTGAATTTGTTAAATTGTTTAAAAGTAAATCATCTACGGATTGTGATGGTATTGATATGCTTTTAGTCAAAACTATCATTGAATGCTTAGTGAAGCCACTGACATATATCTTTAACCTCTCTCTCCAAACAGGTATATTTCCCAATGCAATGAAAATAGCCAAAGTAATTCCGATATACAAGGCAGGTGACAGAGGGGAATTTTCAAACTATAGGCCTATTTCACTATTGCTGCAATTTTCCAAGATACTCGAGAAAATATTCTGTGAGAGAACTGACAAATTTATAATGAAGAATAATTTATTGTGTGAGCAACAATATGGGTTCAGACACAAGAGGACAACTGCATTTGCTCTAATGGAATTTATAGAAAAAAAAATCAACTGCTGTAGAAAATAAAGAGTATTCAGTTGGGGGTATTCCTGGATCTTAAAAAAGCATTTGATACAGTGGATCATAAATTATTGTTAAAGAAACTACAAAATTTTGGTATTAGGGGGTAGCACTGTCCTAGTTATGTAATTACTTAAAGAACAGCTATCAGTATGTACAGTTTGTGTTGGTAGCAAAAACTGGCAGTTACTGAAGGTTACTTGCGGAGTCCCACAGGGTTCAGTTTTGGGGCCATTGTTATTCAATATGTATATAAATGATACATGTAAAGTTTCGGAAAAAATGGATTTAATACTGTTTGCAGATGACACTAATTTATTATGCAGTGGAAGCAATTTGGAATAACTTTTGGATACACTCGGAAAGGAATTAGGAAAGCTTAAACTGTGGTTTGATTCAAACAAATTAACGCTCAATTTAAATAAGACAAAATTTATATATTTTTTTTTTATTTAAGTTTTTGTAAAGGGTATACATGTCATTACAGCATTGCATTGTTTACATTTTCATCACATGTTCCATTTTTTTTTTGTTTTTTGACAACATTTGAAAAGTAATTATTACAACACCCTTTTTTTAACTGAAAGAAAAAGAGAAATTAAAGAAAGAACAAAAAAACAAAAAACAAAATGAGAAAAAACAAAAACAAAAGAGCAAAAAAAAAAAATGAGAGTATCTGAGTAGCATTGGAACAAAGAGAGGTGCCATTATTGAAATGGTATTTGTCAAAGATTAGATCTAATGGAAGACACATATGCGTTCCAGGGTTGCCAAAAGTTCAAGAACCCATCCATGTCCTGTCTCAGTGCGAATGCCAACTTTTCCATCGAATAAATGTCTTGAATCACGTTAATCCAATCTTCAGGTGTAGGACAATCCTTCAACATCCATTTTTTTTTTGTTAGAGCTTTTTTACTTGCCAATACTAAAACAGTGAATAAGTATTTTTCTCCTCGTCTTTCCAGTGATTCCGGTAGTAAACCCAAATACAAAGTTACAAAAGAATAGGGAACTGTTATTTTGAATATTTTCCCTCACTTTTCCTAAACAGCTGGCTGGATTTAAAGCCCAGGTATGCATCTGGACAGTCATTGACCCAGCAAGAATTAAACCAAATGATTGCCAGATATGTCATGGAAGACATATCATTGTCACCAGTCAGTTGCTTTCATATTGCTGATTAGCAAAATATCGCTGACAACTAAAGAATGCGAGCCACTGCTGAAAAAGATTTTCCTGCTGCCTGGAAAATGATTATATCAAAATGGATTTTGATATCTGAAACACAATTGAGGGACTGGATCATGTCTCTAGCACGACAGACATTTGGACTAGGTATACGTTTTCTTTGGATCACTGCACGCTGAATTAATCTGTATCATCGGGGGGGGGGGGTTCTTATATAGCGCTTTTCTAGTCACAGAGACAACTCAAAGTGCTTCACTAGTATAGCTACACTAAACCTCTAATCTTAGGGCCTATCACAAACAGATACCTAGGGACAATTTAGTCACCAATTAATCTAACATACATGTATAGGGGAAAATATATGAAATTTAAAAAATATGATCAGGTATGAATTATTTAATTTATATTGATGTATTGGAGTCTGAGATCAAATCTCGTTTCATATACACCAGAAAAGTTAATAACACTCATAGGGGCACCAGCTTCTATCTTTAAGAAGCAATTTTAATTTTAATTTCACTTTATACCTGTTTAATCACTCAATAAATTAATTAATAATCAGTCTCAAAAATTTTCCGTGAATTCGATACCTGTGCTTGAAACAGACTCAGAATGAAATAAATTCTCAACAACTTCTATCATTTTCACATATTTATTAAACGAAATGATTAACAGACATTGCTGTAATTTCATTAATCATAAAACCAATCTTTTAAATGATAGATTAACAATGTCAATATTTTTGGAACCAGGGTTAACTGAGAAATGAATTTCTATCAGTTTGAGTTAACAGATTATGAAACAACGCAAATTTATGGGGAAAGTTTACTAATTATATGAAAAGTCCTGGATTAATCTTAAGAAAATAAAAACGGAATTTTAACGAAAAGAAGAGTTATGTTAATGGTTTCTTAATTTGCATCCGATTAGATATACAAATTATTACCGAACCTCAGATGTTTAATTCAGCAGATGAATTAAAGTTTGCAGCTCACGTGATTCCTCTTGGTGATGATTCTGGTCAACGTGCTTTCGTCGTCCTCAGCCCAAGATTTCGTGGATGTTAGGGGAAATATCTGCCCGCAGATATTTCAGGGTCCACAGTTCGACCTTTAAAGTCAAGCGGTCGAAGTGGCTGGATTTTGGCTGAATGACCCACAGTTGTAACTTGGATCGGAGCCAGATGGTGCCGACATTTCTTCAGCGTGTGATGAGAGCTGCGTGTTTTCTCCTTCGCAGACAAGAGGCTCCAGAGGTCTTCGAGAATAATTAGATCTGATCAGATCTCAAATTAGAAAAAAAGACTTTCGGACTTTAGATGAAATAATAGCTCCTGGTGTGTGATTGATCAGGAAAAATATTATAAAAAATAAAGTCAAGATTAAAGTTTACATTAAAATTAAACAAACGGTGGTTTTACAGAAAGTTTAACAAAGAAAAAGTGATAAATAAAAATTGGAGTTTAACTCCGATTAAGAATTGAGCTCAAAGAAATAGGAATTCCTAGGCATTTAAGAGAAAAAGAAAAAAGACATTAAAATGCAAAGTTACATAAACAAATTACGAGTTATCTGCTCTGTGTTCAGAAAAGCGACACGTGGTAGAGTCTTTGTTCTTCCCAAAGTTCTTTCTTGCTGTGTGTAGACAATAGACAAAAGAGAGCGAACGGAGCAAAAGTAGAGACGAAAGAGCAAGCCAAAAAAAAAAAGTAGCAGGGGGTTTTGCTCCTTTTATAAGTTCTGTTGAGCTTTCGCGGGCTTCCGGGTTGACCAGAATCTCAGCCAATGAGCATCCTTTGTGGGCGGGTTTGACGAACTTTAGTCCAATGACAAGCTTTGTCTGCGAGGGACCAATAGGATGAAGAAGCTGGGGCTCCGTGAAGACTGGGTGAAATTGGATATCTGTCCACATGAATACACACAATTTTAAATACATTGGAATATGCTTTTACACACTTATGTATTAAACTAAGTTATCTTTAGAGATTAGTATAACTTATAAGCAGTGCTTCTAAATCAACATGCAGGAGTAAACATTCATTTAAACATTTTTAACATGCATATATATAAAATCACAGATTAATGCATTTCACACATATTATTGATTTTCCACATTAAAAACATCAGAGTCCATTTGCTTGTCATAGTCCTGAAAACAAGAGAAGGTTTAGAATTGAGTTTGTAATAATGTACTTTAAAGTTCACTGGTTAAATCCAGCATGTCCCAAAGTTTAAGGAAATTTTATTGAGCTGTGGATCAGTGTGGCAATGAGGGCTCCATGTCTCCATGTTTATGGGGGCAATAAAACCAAAGCCGGACATAGGTGGAATTCCTTAGGCTGATTTTAACAAAGGAACGGGATTTCAGCTTTGGCCTGGGGGAGAAAATCAGTTCTTGACTGTCTTACTCCTGGGTGAAACAAAATGTCTTTAAGCAGAAGAATAATTATTGCTGAGCCAAAGTGAGATGATTCTACACATGTTTTCCCCAGATTTGTGCCTCGAGACAATCCTGTCTTGGTGGTCTACAGGCAGCCGTGGGACCTTATATATACAGGTGTGTGCCTTTCCAAATCATGTCCAATCAACTGAATTCACCACAAGTGGACTCCAATTAAGCTGTAGAAATATCTCAAGGATGATCAGTAGAAACAGGATGCACCTGAGCTCTGAATTTTGTGCTTCATGGCAAAGGCTGTGAATACTGATGTACATGTGATTTCTTAGTTTTTTACTTTTAATAAATTTGCAAAAAATCTCTGATTTTTTTTTTTTAACATTGTCATTATGGGGTATTGTGTGTAGAATTTTGTTGAAAGAAATTGATTTAATCCATTTTGGAATAAGGCAGTAACATAACAAAATGTGGGAAAAGTGAAGTGCTGTGAATACTTTCTGGATGCAATGTACCGCTGCCAGCCTTGGGATTCAAACCTGGATCCTTGTAGCTTTGAGGCAACAGTGCTAACCACTGTACAGCTGATACAGTAGTAAGATAACCATGGACAGTTTTCATGTCCCATACACTGATACATGTTCAGCAATAGCAAAAATATGGTATGTGAAAAATAATTTAATTGTGCATGAAAGGTAACATTGAAGTTACTTTCCCAATAAAGTAATTACGTCATTAATTTAATCAAACAGTAACAGTAGCTTTGTTACTTTTGACACTGATTCTGCTTCCCCTTTTGTGATTCAGCAGATGTGATTTTTTTTTCCCCCAATGGAACTATCAAGCTGGAGAGAAATCAGATAATGTGTTGTGACATAAATGTCACAGAGGCACAAAAAAAAAAAAAAAAATTCTCTTGAAACTGCAGTTCAAGATGGTCAAATCTTTGTAATGGATAATGTGGCCCTGAGTGTCATAAACTCTCCGTGCACTCTGCCATGGCACACAGAGAAGGGGAAAGTTGGAAGGATTTAAATGCAGGGTTTCACCAAACACACATTTATTGACATAAACTGTTCAAATACAGAGGAACATGTTGGTCAAAATACAATAAGAATGCGCTCGGAGAGCGGGGAAGACTACAGGGCATTAAACTACTCAGGGAAATGTAAAGAGGGCAACAGCCTAAGTATAGCAGTTTGCTGCGGGGAGGAACACCACCAGATGCGCGGCAGAATACTGCGAGTGGGGAAACACTTCTGGTCAAGTGTAGCAGCTAACCACAAAGAGAAACGCAAGCAGTTTACTCACAAGCAAGAACAGTCCCGAAAGTCTAATACTCCCAGCGAGCATAATCCAGCTGTCCTTCTGACGTGACAGTCACACCATGGAGAATAGGAGTGACTTCTACAATGGTCCAGCAGTGTTTGTCTAGCAACGAGCTTCTTATGAACAAACACCGCTGGCCAAACAAATAGGCAACACCTGGGTTAAGCGTGGGGAGAGGAATTACCGGGACTGGGAACAGCTGATGGAAAAGCGAGGGAGAGCGAGGGGGCGTGGTTGGACCGACAGACTGTCAGCAGCGTGGGAGAAAGTAGATTGCTGATGCTGGCTAACAGCTGCCAGTCAGGCAGTGGCCATGGTTACAGAAATACACAAAGTGCACATACACAACAGAACAACCCCCCCACAGAGAAATCAGGACTGAGCCGGAGAAAGCCAAGCCGGCTCAGCCCATGACAGAGCCCCCCCCTTTAAGGGGTGGATTCCCAGACACTCAAGGTAACATCAAGAGAAACCACCAACCCCGCCCCCCCCAACAGGAGTAACAACAACAACATGAACCCGGGTGAGAGGCAGGGGGAACAGGAAAGAAGGGAACACAATGCCCCGCCCAGGGCCCATGATTACCCCCCCCCCCCAAGTCCACGGGTGTTGGGGCTCCGGAGGCCGCCCAGAGTCCCAATGCCAGCAGAAGTTCCAGTGGTCGGCGTCCACCAGACGCTTGCCGGAAAACGTGGGCCACATGACCCGGGGAGTGAATTCTTCTGGCAGCTGGCCAATGTTGCTCAGCCACCAGGACTGAAGGGGTGAAGCAGGAGGCGGCCTGCCACCGGAAGGCTGACTGGTGGGTAACCGGACCGAGGAGAGGAAACCTCCACGGCGTCCCCAGGGTGGTCCGCAGTGGCACCCGCCGTGGCCCCCGACCGAGCCGGCTCTGCTGCACCCACGATGGACTCCAGCGAGAGCCTAGCTGCACCCACGGTGGCCCCTGAATGGGCCGACTCTGCTGCACCCACGATGGACTCCAGTGGGAGCCTAGCTGCGCCCACGGTGACCTCCGGCTGAGGCTCTGCAGCACCCGTGGTGAACCCTGACTGGGCCAAGGCTACACCCTTGGTGGAACCCGCGCTGGAGTGTGGCCTCCATGACGGGTCCAAACAGGAGCGCACCACCCATGTCGGGCTGATCCTGGAGCGCAACCCCCACGATGGTCCAAGGCCAGCCTGCCACGCCCACATAGATGCAGTCTGCGGATGGACCCACACGACAGCCTCAGGCAGTGGGGAAGCTGGACCCACGGTGACCTCCGGCTAAGGCACACCCTCTCCGGCGACCCTAGATGAAGGCTCAGGGGGAGCAAGAGAAGAAAGATGGCTAGGGTTGCGGGCAGCGGCAGAGCCCAGCGAAGGAAGTTCAGACGTACACTACCGTTCAAAAGTTTGGGGTCACCCAGACAATTATTTTGTGTTTTCCATGAAATGTCACACTTATTTATCACCATGAGTTGTAAAATGAAGAGAAAATATAGTCAAGACATTGACAAGGTTAGAAATGATGATTTGTATTTGAAATAATAATTTTTTCCTTCAAACTTTGCTTTCATCAAAGAATCCTCTATTTGCAGCAATTACAGCATTGCAGACTTAACATGATTGCACAAGGATTTTCTAATCATCCATTAGCCTTCTGACGCAATGAGCAAACACATTGTACCATTAGAACACTGGAGTGATAGTTGCTGGAAATGGGCCTCTATACACCTATCTAGATATTGCACCAAAAGCCAGACATTTGCAGCTAGAATAGTCATTTACCACATGAGCAATGTATAGAGTGTATTTCTGATTAGTTTAAAGTTATCTTCATTGAAAAAAAGTGCTTTTCTTTCAAAAATAAGGACATTTCTAAGTGACCCCAAACTTTTGAACGGTAGTGTAGCTGCATGCTGCGCCTGACTCTCCTCACCCAGAGCTAGGCAAGATCTCTCTAGAACTGTCATAAGAAAAACAATAGAGATAACTTGCCTGAGCTTGAGCTCCACCGCTGTCCAGGACTCCGTCGACCCCGGCGATGAACACTCGGGCCCAGCCTCCAAGAGGTCCAGCTCAGGCTCCCAGTCCACTTTAGACGCCTCCACAACTGGCAAGATGGTGACAGCAGTCCTATTAACCTCCTGCAGCAGCTCCAGTCAGAATCAGAATCAGAATCAGAATCAGCTTTATTGGCCAAGTATGCACAACACATACAAGGAATTTGACTTTGGCTAAAAACTTGCTCTCATTGTTCAGGTGGAGGATTTAAATAAGGATTCAATGACAACAGAGTATGTACAGTAAATTACAGTCTGTCCACGTTTCTATAAAAGGATGCAGATATATACAGGGATATATGCAGTTATTTACTCAGACTAACCACACGAAATATATGAAAAAATATACAGTCACACAGTATTTCAATGTGAACTCAGATTCAGTGATATAATGTGAATGAAGTAAAAAGCAGTGTGAGAGTTATGTGCAATGTAATAATGGATGAAAAGTCATGAGTACAGCAACAGGTAGGACTAGGTGAATGTTAGGAGTTCATCAGAGTGATGGCTTGAGGAAAGAAACTGTTCCTGTGACGGGTGGTTTTGACCTTCAGTGATCTGTAACGATGACCAGAAGATAGAAGTTCAAACAGTTTGTGGCCGGGGTGTGATGGGTCAGCACAGATGTTTCCCGCCCGTTTCCTGGTTATGGACCGATATAAGTTCTCAATGGAGGGTAGGTCGGTACCAATGATCCTCTCCGCAGACTTAATGATCCGCTGCAGTCTGGTCTTGTCCTGTTTAGTGGCAGATCCAAACCAGACAGTGATGGAAAAGCAGAGGACAGATTGGATGATGGCGGTGTAGAAGACAACCATCAGCTCCTGAGGCAAATCAAGCTTCTTGAGCTGACACAGAAAAAACAACCTCTGCTGGGCCTTTTTCCGGACAGTGCCTATATGGGAGGACCACTTCAGGTTCCGGGAGATTGTGGTACCCAGAAACTTGAAGGAGTCCACAGTGGACACTGTGCTGTTGAGGATGGTGAGTGGGGGGAATGAAGGGGGGTGTCGCCTGAAATCCACAGTCATCTCCACCGTTTTGGCTGGGTTAAGTTCAATGCAGGGGATTCCACCAACATGGCTGCAAGGGAACCTCTCCGTGCTGGCTCCGGGTAGGAATCATCTGGAACCACTGGCCCCTCCATCGTTTGGCGGCTCGGTTCTTGGACCAACAGGCACTCATGAATAGAAGGAGGAGAAACAGAGGGAGTAGAGGATAAGTTCGCAGCTGTAGTCAGAGAAGAGGACTCAGCAGACTGCTGAGACTGAGCCTCTCCCTCGGGAGACAGACAAGGGTTTTTATGAGTAAATTGAATTAAATGAAAACACACTTGCCTGTCATCCCGGCATTTGATGTTCTCGGCTGTAGCCAGCGAGATGGTGGTGTCAGTCCAATGCTGCTCCTGCAGTGGTTCCAACACTGGGAAATCCTCCGGCATGGCTGCAGGGGAGCCTCTCCGTTTTGGCTCCGGGAATGGATCATCCGAGGTCACTGGCTCCGCCACCATCTGATGGCCCTGACCTTGGGCCAATAGGCCCTCAGGGGGAATGGGAGGAGACACGGAGAGGAGAAAATGTGAATTAGTATCTGCAGCTGGAGGATGACCCAGCGGACTGATTAAACTGGGCCTCTCCCTCGGGAGACAGGCAAGATTTAATACTATTAGATGGAATAGATTATAAAATACTTGCCTGTCATCCCGGTCATTGGTTTTGGCAGCTGCAGATAGCAGACAGTCATCCCTCTCCATGTCAACGGTGATATGACCCTCTTCAATGGATGGAGGAGGAGCCATTTCCATGGCAACGGAGGTGGGCATTCCCGAGGGGGCCCCGTCTAGCCTCGCAGCAGCTGGGAGGGTGATGGCAGCTGACAACGAGGGGGGCGTCTCCACACGGGGTGACGCTGTCCTCTGTTTCCTGGTGTCGACCGTGCTGGAGCGGGAGGATGGGTGGGCGAAGCGTCACGAAGGATGACGGTCTGTGAGTTACTAGTCCTCCGCCCCGGCGCTGTGGGCCACACCAATCTGGGGAAAGAGCGCTGGAGCAAGCAGACCATGGAGAGCAGGTCGGCGAACTGGGGATAGTTCCATAACCCAGGATATGTCTCCAAAACCTCCACAGGTCCTTCCAGGCACTCCAGTTTCCTCTTCGGTCCCCGGGTGGCGAGGGCCTCATTGAAGAAGGTCCGGATATATTCGGCGGCCCATCCCTCCTCGACCGTGGAAAACCCCGCTGCTGTTCCTCTACCTCTGCGAGACCAGGGCATGACACTCTCCAGATATAGGTATGTCCAGAAAAACAGTTCAAAAATGAAAGAAGAGTGATGTGTCGGTGTACCCGCTAAATCCTCTTAACTGGCTGGGTCATTCTGTCATAAACTCTCCGTGCGCTCTGCCATGGCACATGGAGAAGGGGAAGGATGGAAGGATTTAAATGCAGGGTTTCACCAAACACACATTTATTGACATAAACTGTTCAAATACAGAGGAACACGTTGGTCAAAATACAATAAGAATGCGCTCGGACAGCGGGGAAGACTACAGGGCATTAAATTGCTTGGGGGAACGTAAACAGGGCAACAGCTTAAGCAAAGCAGTTTGCTGCGGGGAGGAGCGCCACCAGAAGCGCAGCAGAATACTGCGAGGGGGGAAACGCTTCTGGTCCAGCATAGCATCTAACCACAAAGAGAAACGCAAACAGTTTACTCACAAGTAAGAACAGTCCCGAAAGTCCACTACTCCCAGCGAGCATAATCCAATTGTCCTTCCGACGTGACGGTCACACCATGGAGAATAGGAGTGACTCGTACAATGGTCCAGCAGTGTTTGTCTAGCAACGAGCTGCTTATGAACAAACATCGCTGGCCAAACAAATAGGCAACACCTGGGCGAGGCGTGGGGAGGATAATTACCGGGACTGGGAACAGCTGATGGAAAAGCGAGGGAGAGTGAGGGGGCGTGGTTGGACCGGCAGACTGTCAGCAGCATGGGAGAAAGTAGATTGCTGATGCTGGCTAACAGCTGCCAGTCAGGCAGTGGCTATGGTTACACAAATACACAAAGTGCACACACACAACAGAACCAACTCCCACAGAGAGATCAGGACCGAGCCGGAGAAAACCAAGCCGGCTCGGCCCATGATACTGAGAGCTCAATGCACTTCAACTTCAGGGAACAACAGCAAATAGAGAAAACAAAATCAAAGAAAACATTTTCATTAAAACAGCAACACACAGGTGCTTTAAAAAGGACATGAGAAATGGAAATACAGAAAGGCACTGGAAAACCCATAACATAATGCTAGTCACTCTGTGGACAGAATAAAGGGAAGGACCACAAAGGGGCACACACACACACACACACACACACACACACACAAACAGAGGACAAAAGTAAGGAAAAACATTAAGGAAAAATACAAGTGAACAAGAAAGCAGCAGACATACTGTACATGAATGCATAAGTCCATGCTGCCCTGCAAAGTGTAGCAACTACACAAACAGTAAAACTAAGAAAAATGCCTTCAATTTTTTTTAAATTGTCCAGCTAACTGTGTTGTAGGTAGATCAGTAATATATTCATCATATTCATGTATATTCATTTTTATTCCATATTTAAATTTTGAGTAAAAGCAAAATTTGAATGTCAAAATCCAATATGGTTTTCTCCTCACAGCCACAGCATTGCACAAGCTAACAGGGGTGACCATAAATACAGGAAAAAGAATTGCCAGTAAAAATGTAAAATCCAAAATTTAATAAAACCCAATTGTGACCCGTGCTGGCAAAATGAGTCACTTTGAGGAAATTATCAAAACTGAAATAACATTTTTTTCCATATTCTGTATTGAAAGACCATCAAAATGGTATTTAATTTGTATTTTGGCTAGGTTTAAAACTCGCATTCGATCTGTCGGGAGTTACGTCTTCCACCAAAACATATGTATTTTTAGAAAGTATGATTTCTAAGCTTTACAATGATACCAGGCACTCACAGGGGTTTTCCCGGGACTTGTCGCTAGCAAACAAAGAAAGAATAATGATTTATGACTTCTCCTGCCTGTAGCTCACAATGACATGGTGTGCATTCTGACTCATTTTGCAAGCATCTGGGTCCAGATAAAATGGCATCTGGGTCCTGATTTGGACTGCTGTCTGCCTATTGGTGACCTCTGCTTTACAACAATGTTTAAAAGTGAACAAGTTGAAACAACCAAAAACTACTGAATCAAATCCAGAGCATGGTATCTCTCTCTGGCATCCTCGTCTCGGAGAGGCGATGGTTAGCACGTCAAGGGTTGGAGCAGTGCCTGGAATGACTATATAGCCAAATCCTTGAGTGGCAGTCTTTGGAGCAGTTGGCGCAGATGAAGATTGATGGTGCACGTGCTGATGCTGCGCGTTCTTTCCTCATTGCATGCTTCGTCGCCATCTGGACTCTTGTGTTCGCTTCCATCTTGAGAACACCCTCTTTGACACTGTGGCACCAGGTGGCTCGATCTTTGGCAATAACCTCCCAGTTATTGGTGTTGATCTGCACACACCGCATGTCGTGTTTGCAGACATCTTTAAAAAGCAACAGTGGTCGGCCCACACGGCGGACGTCCACTCGCAATTCTCCATAAAGGATTTCTCTCAGCAGACAGTAAGGCTCCATGAGGTGCACGTGGCCGAGCCACAGGAGTTGTGTCTGGCTGAGAAATGCAGGGATGCTTGGCAATTCAGTGCGGTCAAGGTCCTCGGTGTTGGAGACTCTGTCTTGCCACTTGATGTGCATAAGGCGCCGAAGACAGCGGTGGTGGAACCCATGTAACCACTTCTCCTGCCTGGCATAAGCTGTCCAGGACTCGCTGCCGTACAGGAGAGTGGACAGGAAATCAAGCTTGGTATACGAGTAACTTGGTCTTCAAACTCAGCAGATTGTTGTTCCACACATGCTTGTTGAGTATGCGATGACAGCAGCTGACTTTGGTGATTCGGGAGCTGATCTTGGTGTTCAGTGAGAGCGTGTTTGAAACAGTGGACCCTAGGTAGGTGAAGGTGTCCACAACCACAAGCTGTGTGTTGTCATTGGTAATGACAGGAGAGGAGACAGCTTTTTGTGCCATGATGTTGGTTTTCTTAAGGCTGATCATGAGCCCAAACTCCTTGCAGGCGTGGGTCAGTTTGTCAACCAGGTGCTGCAGGCCCTCCTCGCTGTGCGATGCTAAAGCAGCATCGTCTGCAAATAGCAGCTCACGTATGAGGACCTCGTAGACTTCAGTTTCAGGAAAGTCACAACCCCCCTGCCCCCCCTCACCATCACAGGCTCTCCATCACCATTGCAGATTCCTTCCGCTTCTTGGGCACCACCATCACCCGGGACCTCAAATGGGAGCCAACCATCAGCTCCCTCATCAAAAAGGCCCAGCAGAGGATGTTCTTTCTGCGGCAGCTGAGGAAGCTCAAGCTACCCACCAAGATGTTAGTGCAGTTCTACACGGCCATCATCGAGTCCATCCTCACCTCCTCCATAACTGTGTGGTATGCAGGAGCCACTGCCAGGGACAGACTAAGGCTGCAGCGCGTTGTGCGCACTGCTGAGAAGGTGATCGGCTGCAAGCTCCCATCTCTCCAGGACCTGTACATCTCCAGGACCCGGAGGCGTGCTGGCCGGATCATAGCCGATCCTTCACACCTTGGTCACGTACTGTTTGCCCCCCTCCCCTCAGGTAGAAGACTTCGGTCTATTCGGACTAAAACCTCCTGGCACATGAATAGCTTTTTCCCCTCTGCCATTAGACTGCTGAACATTAAGTGACTTATTGACTCTCGTGCACTATGTACAGCAGCTCAACCAGACTCATGACATTCATCACTGTTTTTCTGTTGCATTATCAACTGCACTGTGGTACCCCATATTATCTGCTACTTGCTAATTTATTTAAAACTGCCTTGACTAGTATTACTCATTATTACTATTATTATTATTACTATTATTATTACTTATTTTTCTACACTTATTGCACGTTTTTAGTCCTTTAGTTTTTTAGTTTATCTCTTTATCTCATCATGTTTTTAATGTTGCAGCATGGCACCGAGACAAATTCCTAGTTTGTGTACTACATGAACAATGGCAATAAATCTGATTCTGATTCTGAATCTTCTGATTCTAGCATGAAGTCTTGCGATGTTGAGGAGCTTTCCGTCTGACCTCGTGTGGACATAGACACCTTCAGGACAGTTGGTGAAGGCGCAGTGGAGGAGCACTGAGGAAAAAAAATCCCAAAGAGAGTCGGTGCTAGAGCACAACCCTGCTTCACTCCACTGCTGACTGGGAAGGTATCTGAGGTGGCTCCATCAAAGCAAACAGTACTATGCATAAAAAACAGAGCATGGTATAACTGCACATTAACTGTGTTCTCAGTTTGTACAGCAGTACAACACCACATCCATACAAAGCCAGAACACAGTAACGACACTTTGTTAGAGCACTACTGTGCTCTGGCTTTGTACATCCGTGTATCACACTTGCAGCCTTCCAAAGAAATATAAGATAAGATAAGATAAGATAAGCCTTTATTAGTCCCACAATGGGGAAATTCCAGGATTGCAACAGCACAGGGATAGCAACACTCAGAGCAATGATTTAGAAGATAAGAAAATAAGAGCAGTGAGTATGCATATGTACACATAAATATATGAATATATAAATATATATATATATATATACAGTGCGGAGCATTGTAGCTAGATAGACTAAACAGCATAACCATCTATTTAGTTACCCTACATAGTGTGAATATGCACCCATACAAATTGTCACCCTCCATAGCGACTGATATTGTCCTAGTTGTATACTGGAGGGGACCATTTGTGTAAGTCTGTTGGGTCTTTTGCATTCAATACTATTAGGTCGTCACATTTTTTTTTTTGCTATCTCTGTGAGCAGCCCTGCTTAGGTTATACAGTCTGACAGACGTAGGTAGGAAGGACCTGCGAAACCTCTCGGTCGCGCATCTAGGATGATTTAGTCTCCTGCCAAATGAGCTCCTCAGTGTGTTCAGTATGTCCTGCATAGGGTGGGACTCGGACTCCAGCAGAGATGAGAGTTGAGCCACCATCCTTCTCTCTCCTATCTCCTCCACCGGGTCAAGGTGCTGCCCCAGGACAAAGCTAGCTTTCTTGATTAGTTTGTTCAGTCTCTTCCTATTTGCTGCTGTAATGCCGTTGCCCCAGCAGACCACTCCAAAAGTGATGGCTGATGCCACCACTGTGTTGTAGAATGTCTTCAAGAGCATGCCTTGTACACCAAAAGACCTGAGCCTCCTCAGTAGGAACAGCCTGCGCTGTCCCTTCTTGTAGAGTGCGTCAGTATTGTGTGACCAGTCTAGTTTATTGTTCAGATGAACACCCAGGTACTTGTAGGATGTCACCATCTCAATGTCTGTTCCCTGGATGTTCACTGGTGCTGTGAGGGGTTGTCCTTGCCTGCGGCAGTCCACCACCAGCTCCTTAGTTTTTCTCGCGTTGATCTGGAGGCAGTTCCGATGGCACCAGTCCACAAAGTACTGGATAAGTCCTCTGTACTCAGCCTCATCTCTGTTGGAGATGAGGCCAACGATCGCAGAGTCGTCAGAGAACTTCTGTAGATGGCAGTGTGTTGTGTTGTGTGAGAAGTCCGCAGTATAAAGGGTGAACAGAAAGGGAGCCAAAACCGTTCCATGGGAGCCCCCCATGCTGCCAATGATCGTGTCCGACACACAATCCCGGGTTCTCACAAACTGTGGCCAGTTAGTGAGGTAGTCCAGGATCCATGATGACAGGTGCTGGTCCACCCCTGCGCACAGCAGTTTGTCCTTCAGGATCATCAGTTGGATGGTGTTGATAGCACTGGAGAAATCAAAGAACATGATCCTCACCACATTCCCAGGCTTCTCCAGGTGGGACAGGAAACGGTGAAGGAGGAAGATCACTGCACCCTCCACCCCAATGCCATGCTGGTAGGCAAACTGGAGTGGATCCATCGCTGGTCCCACCAGGGGGCGGAGGTGAGCAAGGAGCAGTCTCTCCAGGGCCTTTATCATGTGAGACGTCAGGGCCACTGGTCTGTAGCTGTTCAGGTCTTTGGGGTTGGAAGTCTTTGGTACGAGTACAACACAAGATGTTTTCCACAACTGTGGTACCCTCTCCAGCTTCAGGCTCAGGTTGAAGATGTGCTCCACAATCCCACACAGCTGGTCTGTGCAGGACTTGAGGAGCTTTGCGCTGATGCCATTCGGCATCAGCATCAAATATTGCAGTAATGTCACTTATTGGGTTTTACTGTGGTCTTTACCTGGATTTTGTAGTTACTCTGATTTTGATGCCCTGTTTTCAAGTAAACAGAACATTGACTCAGGCTCTCGAAACACTTGATACTTGTCTGATAGTAAACATTGTCAATCAAGTTGTCCTATTATGACGACTTCCTTAAAGATGGAGGTATTTGAATTATTCAAACTGGAATGTAAATAGCTATGAATCAGTAATGGAATAAGCAATTTCAGTGAAACTGGTGAAATTATAATGGTTATAAATAACCCAACTCCCTGTTTTAAGACCCCTTTCCTGACCCGGTGAAATAACATACTAGATTAAATAAATTTAATTTGTCAAAAAAACCAAAATCCAGTGTGGCCAAGTCTGCTTATTATAAGCAACCTTGAACTTGAATTTCTCTAAATTTGCTTGCAATAGAGAGCCTAAGTTACACCCCCTCTACTTCCACAAATGGGACCTTTCTGTAACATTATTAGAACGCACATACAATTTTTACAGCAAAACTGTTACTGCCAGAGGAATAATAATACTTTTACATTCGGAAAAGTTTCAAGCCAAGGTTGCCAAAAAAAATAAAATAAAATAAAATAAAATAAAATATGATATTTATGTACCAATATTAAATGTCTCAAGAACATCAAACATCTTAATAACTTTCTTATTTTTTATGCTGTTAATAGTTGTGCCATGTTTAAGTTTAAAATAAAAATGTTCAAAATTTGGTTTCCTTCTGGAGTATGTCCACTCCTTCTTATGTATGTGAAACTTTCCTTTAGGCAATAACAATTGCATGAAATAAACAAAGTCCTTGTCCAATGATTTTTTTTTTCCGGATCAAAAAATGATGTCTCTTTCTTTAAACAGAACTGTTTGTCAAGTCCTCTGCAAAATAAAATGTTCAACATCTGTCCAAAACATCTTTGTGTAAATACAATTAACAAACAGATGAGACATCGACTCTCTTTCCAGTCCAAAAAAAAAAAAAAAGAATAATCTATTTTGAGTCCAAACCTTTCAAATATATCTTTAACGTGGTAAATACAATGCAAAATTTTGGAAGCTGAGCTGCCCCAAAACATTGACGTGTAGATATTCCCACTGTCTGCATAATGCTTCTTATATGTATATTTATCACTTATGGGATGTTAAATAAAAAAAAATAAAATAAATTCTCTATAGAAATGAATGGCAAGAGTGAAATTATCTTTTGATCCCAATAAAATTTTGCCACGAATTACACATATCACGTTTGTCAATTTAAAAGATTACTTTCCACGTAATTAAAGTTGTTGGCTGTTGTGTAATATTCAGGGTTTTTTGTTGTTGTTTTATTTTATTTATTTATTTTTTTTTAATGACTCATGGACAACTCCCATCATCCCACATCACTTAACATGATTACAGTTTTTCAATTTTTTTGTTGACTGTCAACTTTACTGTCAATTTGCTGCACGTTATGCAGAATGCACATCTTTTTGTTTGATCAGAGTTTTTCATTCATTCATTCATTCATTCATTCATTCATCTTCTTCCGCTTAATCCTTTTCGGGTCGTGGGGGGGCTGGAGCCTATCCCAGCATCTTTGGGCGAGAGGCAGGGTACACCCTGGACAGATCGCCAGTCCATCGCAGGGACAACACAGAGAGACAGACAACCATTCACTGTCACAGTCATACCTAAGGACAATTTAGAATCCCCAGTTTGATGCCAATTAACCTAACTTGCATGTTTTTGGCATGTGGGAGGAAACCGGAGAAATCTCGGAGTAAACCCAAAAATTTAATTTATTCAAAGTTTTTATGTTGACTGTGTTTACTATAAATTTGCTTTTTCTCATGCAGAATGCATATGTATTTTTCTTTAATTAGAGTTTATAATTATTCAATGCTGACTGTGTTTACAGTCAATTCACTGCAAACAAAAATAAATCTATATATTGATATAGAATGTAATAGAAATATTTGATATCAATGTAATAGAAATATTTAGATAAGTTAGGGTGTTATACAAATATATAATATGCTTGCTTTAAATGTCAGTTAAAAAAGGTTTTGGTAGCTTACATGCTCAAATAACAGGATGTGGTTTTTAGCCTCACACACACACCCAAAACAGCTGTGCAAGGAAGAACTGGTTTTGCTTACATATAGAGAAATGTCTTTGGGCCATAGGGTTTGCCCAGGAAGTGAAAGTAGACACAATGAGGACAACAAGCCGACAAATGGAGAAGTGAAACATCTGCTGTGTGAAGATACACTGAAGGCCAGTTTGAACCAGTTTTGAGAAAGACATTTGCTGATGGGAGGGAGTCAGATAATGAGGAACACAAAAAGACACTATATCAGCTCAAACCAGATCTACTATGTGAGAGGCTACTGGGAATGTCCAGTGGCCAGAAGATTATATGTACCCTTGAACCTCTTATTCGGGGTCTTCTACAGATTATGCTGAAAAGATCCACAGCTGTGTGTTACTCTTTGCATGCTTCAATAAAAGATAAGTGAGGAATAGTTCATCTCTTGTTATTCTTTATTATTCATAATAATATTTGCTAACTATCCAATTTGAACATTTTACAGCAAATTAGGTGACCACCAACATGACATGATTGGTCAGTTGGCCAATTCCATTGACGGACATTGGAGGTGGCTGGACGGAGTTTTTGCCTGTCTATTACAGACAATCCGGGGCGCCCAATCTCACAAGGTAAGCAGAGAACCTCTTCTAATTCTCTATAGTATTGTCTGTAATATTCAGTCAAAGTAAGTATTTTTGTCATAATTCTAATTTTAACAGAAATTAAGAATTTAATATCATTATATATACAGTATATATATATATATATATATATATATATATATATATATAAACGGAGAACATGCATAAAGTATCTTAATCATCACATTTTAGGAAGAGATTAATGAGTCAATGATAAAAAATTAAATAGAGAATAACGAAAAATTGGAATTTAAAGACCCAACACAAGAAACTTAAGTAACAACAAATAGTGAGTGAATTGGGTCACCAGTTTGTTAAAATTCTTCTCGGACAATCTCTATAGTACACTACCAATCCTTTTGATTCTGGACACAGGTCAAGGAAAATAGCCTCTGTATAGAGTTAAACTAGTCATAAGGCGGAAGGGATAGAAGACACAAATAACTCTGGTGTTTGAAGTGAATGTTGGACTTTTTGGGGAAACTGTGAGGGTGGCTTACCCTCTTTTATTCAATTTAAAGACACGAAGAGTGGTGTAGAGTGAAAAGGCTAGCTTGGATCTTGATTTCCCTCTTCTGGCTTTCTGGAAAAAGAGGAATTTTATATTTGTGCTTTGGAAAACAAAGGTGAAAGCCCGGGTACTGTAAATATTTTTTTGGTCTACCAGAAACAAAGGATCCTGATGTCTGCTAGCATTCCAGGCCATGTGCTCAGCCGCTTGAGGCCCTTTTCCACTAGCCCCGCTCAGCCCCGATTTGAAAACCCGGCTCTACTCACTTCGGTTCGGTTCAGCCTCAGTTGCTTTTCAACTACTGCTGGCACACCTGCTGTGGGTGGGATTTGTTGAACAGCAGGCGGCGCCACACCCTCGTGACGTGAAACACACGCGACTGAATCCTCCACAACAAACATGGCTGATGACGAGGAGAGAAGGAGAGAGGAATGACTGTGACATGAAACTGGTTAAATCTATGGTGCTGACTTGTTGTGCTCTGCACAATCCGTGTGAGAGTCATGGAGAGACGTTTGACACTACATTGGATGATGCAGTAGATGAACCAGTGGTGGCAGCGGCACAGAGAGCAGAGGAGCAGGGTGGTGATATTGTAGCGAACTCAATATAAGCACCCTACTTGGCTTGACAAGTGGGTTGACCCTATTGGTGACACAGGTAGAGTGCGGGACTCCGGAGCGAGAGGCGTGAGTTCAAATCTCCCAGTGGGACGTCGCCATGTCAAGCTGCACGTTACAATATAACACGAGATGCTGTGATGCAATACTTGTCTATTTTGTCCACATTTATGTGCATACATATTTCAAAAATGTTTTTTGTAAATAAAATGTTGTGCATGGTCCATCTACCTGTCCTCTTGTTCATAACGCTTATCTGTTAAGAAGGTGCGAAGCCATCAGCCTAATGATGAGTCCACACTTCTGTTGTGATAATTGGTCACGCTGAGCGCTCTGACCGCCCTGTACGCTGTGGGGGTCACACACGACGTGTTCCTCCCCACACTCTCAAATTTTTTTCCCGTATATTTTTCTCTTTGGCATACAGAAATGGCAATACGCCCGTATTTGCTAAAATTGCATTTTCCCCGTATTAAAATACGGCGAAACCGTATCACGTGACAGGTATGTAATTACATGCAGAAACACCACACAGGCCATCTTCACAAAAATCCAGCTCGACAAGCCACTTTTGCTTAAGTGGAAATGCAAATTGAACTATAAATCATGTGCTGATACATGTCATATTTTCCCATGTAAAGGTCTCCCACTTTTACTTACAAATTGATTTTTAATTTTGGGGAAAAGGGAATATAAATTTTGCACTTGTTGGTAACAACAGTTGTGTGCAACAAAAACACAGTTGTGTATCCTTGTCCGATCTGTCTACTGTTATTAGTGCCAAATTTTTGCTAGATTCCTTCTTAATTTATTAAATTTTGACTGGCGATGCAACATTCAACTTACACGTACTTACCTTTATCAGTGTCTACAAGTTCAAGCACACCTGTACAACTGCTTATAACCTAAAAAAATGTACCCGTTCAAGAGAAATGGATTCAGCATTGCAAATTTGTTTAAAATAAAAAAAAAACCTACAAAGACATTACGTTTCGTTGTGTTGTTAAAAATTAAATTACCATTAGAAGGCTATACACCTGACCTGATGAACAGCAGCATGTGGAGTGAACAGAGAATGGAATGTGTATGTAATTATTGGCTTTTCTCATACAGTGTCATAACAGATAAACCAGACTTTTGATGCAAACAATACAATTTTATTCCCGAAGCAAAATTTACAAACAAAAAAACAGACTGGGCGATGACATCTCTGCGAGCTCTTCCCTTCGTAACACAGCGTCCTGTTCCAGGGCTTCACGCGCATCTGCCCACACATCTGCGGCCACCTGTCACAAATGCTGCATGTACTCCTGATTCTTGCCGCTGGTCATGTTGCCGTTCCAAGAGCTGCATCTCTTCGTCATGCATGTTGACCATCGCTAATGTAAGGTCAGCGATGGGAGTTTTCTGTTTTCGTCTTGCCTAGATGGAAAGACAGAAAGGCATGGTCGTTAAAGCTGAATCACTACATATATTATGGAATTACACAGGTGAAAGTCTGTGGTGGAATGTCACTATTATATTATGCTTCATTGCTGTATATAAGCTGAACTGTCATGTTGCTGCCCCTCAGTAGAGCAGATTTTGCAACACGCAGTGTGCTGTCTTCGGCTGCAGCCCCCCTGCAAAACTAAAAAGGATTAAGATTAAGAATATGGATGGATGGATGGGTAATGTTTAAACTAGCTGCTTGCAGTGTGGCCTCAGAAATCTGAATGGGTTAATACAGTCAGCTGACGCGAAGCATTTCAATGAAGCATGTTGATTTCAACGGCAGTTCATGCACTTTGTTTGTCTAAAACAGGAGTTACAACAGCACCAATCACCACACCTAAAAATGGTTGTGGAACACCGATAAGTGAAGACCAAAGAATAACCTTTTTGTACATTTAAAAAGACATTTTCAATTAATTAATATGCAGCTACAGGAAATTGCATTAATCAATTTGGTACATAACTCGTTAGGCTCCAGCCCCCCCACGACCTGTAAAGGATTAAGCGGTAGAAGATGGATGGATGGATGGATTTTCGACCCTGGTTTCCGCTGCTGGACCTGTTTCAACCAAAAAAAAAAATTTTGGTTATTGTGCCTTATCGGCACTTGAACGTGATCCAGATGGAGCTGGTGATGTGGAGCTGATCCAGCTGGTGCTCCGGCAGACGCAGACGCAGACGCAGCGCCAGGAGAGTCCGCTGTGTCAGTCATCTCCACTGAGGTGTCCCCTGTGATATGAAATGCGATTCTAGAAAGAAAATGCACGCAATTTAAAACTTAACACCAAAGTGCAACATGTACACAACACTCTCAAGTTTTTAACCGGAATACAATAAGCGTAATTCAGCGTTTTGTTCGCGCTAATACTTAACACAAAGCAAGCGTGAATCTGCAGTTGGCTGCAAAACAATACGCGAGCCTCAGTAACAATCATTACCCACAATCTAACAACCTTCCTATTTCTTAAAAACAGTGAGCTTGGCACAGAAAGGATCAAGTGGCGAACAGATGCGCAATATCAAATAAACACTCACCATCCACGGTTTCCAAGGCCGTGACCATGACTGTGACCGTGTGGAGCCCAATGTCTCTCAGCGAACCACTTCCACTCCTTCCATCCGCTGAACTTGGAGCATTGTGGTCCTTCACTGCTCGGTAATCGCTTTTCAGCTTTTTCAGCTTCTCCCAACACTGTTTGGCAGTACGGATGTGCCCTTGGGAAGCCATCTGCTCGGACACCTGCATTTCAAGTAGATCCGTCCAACTCGTGCTGGATGCGATCGTCGCCTAATATAGAAAGAAAATTGCGCACCTCCTAATATATAATATTAGGAGTATATTATTATATAAGTATATTATACAGTATATTAATATAATATACCGTATTAAAGGGGCGCACTGTGTTCACTGCTGAACAATTACAAATGGCGGTCGTGGAGTAAATTCAGCAGAAAAAGTCGCTTTCATGACGTTACAACCTGACCAATCAGCGGCGACCAGTCTCTTAAAGTCATATCACAGCCATACTCAGCCCTACTCAGCCTGGTTAGACCCTGCCCTGGATCAGGTACGAAAAAAGTACCTGCTAACCGGTGCTGGGGCTAGTAGAAAAGCGCCTAAAGCGGGCTGAGTGGTGCCGTGTAGGGCCAAGTGAGGCTAGTGGAAAAGGGCCTTTGTTTCACTAGGACTCAAGTAGAAGCTTGGTGAGGCTGGAATTTCTAGAGAGGGATGGGATTCAGAGTTTGAACTGTAGGGCTGTAACTATAACCAATTTTTGCTTCCAAATAATTATTGAAGGAAATCTGTAAAAATGGCAGCTTGAAAAAATGACTTTTACTGTAAAAGAAACAGTGAATTACTGGTGATCTGTCCAGGATGCACCCTGCCTCTCGCCCAAAGATGCTTGGATAGGCCACAACCCGAAAAGGATTAAGCGGAAGAAGATGGATGTATGGAAACAGTGAGCAGGGTACAGGAAGTAATCAAAAAGCAGACAGATGAAAAGGATTGGAGAAGTGAGGAGAAGAAATTCTTGTAATGGGTAGAAGAGATGCAGGATCGGGGATATTTGCCAGGTCCCCAGAAACCAATGCCTCAACCAGCTAAACTGCTGGGGATTTTGCAGACTATTATACAAAGTTGCATGACAGCCAAGGAGGAGCATGAGGAAATGGGAAATCCTAAATGGGGGAAGGTTAAAAGAAAACGTAAGGAAGCTGAGAAAAAGAAGACCAGAGCTATGTGTTATATTCCTAAACTTGTGGCAGTATTAAAAGAAGGACAGGTGATTGTCAGTGAAAACGGCAAAGTAACATTGAAATCTGTTGACCAGTGCAAAGTGTATGAGGCACCACCCCAGTATGATGATGTGGCTCCACCTCCATCAGCTCCCCCAACATCTACTGTGACACAGACCGGCCCATATGCTGAGTGTTCAGCTATGCTAACTAACCAAATGCCCCTCACTACTGTTGTTGAAACAAATCATGATATGGTGAACGCAGTGACAGGAGTTTTACACATGAGGCCAATGTTGACCACGGGAGATAGAAGGACTGCTGCAGAAGGGGGTACATCAAATTATTAATCAATGTACACAAATAGAACTGAGATAGCAACATGATCATCAAGATGAAAATCAGGAAGATTCAGCTAATAAAGCAACAGGGTTAGCCCTTACTTCCACCCCCTCAACAAATCAGTAAAATGGGTGAAGGACAATTTGATGCCACGTTGCACAAATTAGATCAACAACTGGGGCAGACTATACTACAGAATCTGTTTGCAACCAGAAAAGCCGCTAGTAGAAAGCTAATGGTTTATACAGGTCAGAAGGGGTCTTCTGACCCTCCAAAACAAAGGAAAATTGACAATTATGGGACAACAATATGGAACCTGACCTAGGGGGTAGATCGGCACACACATTTACAAACAGGAACCACATCTAAAGTGAGTTACAAACATATTCCCATGGTCACTGCCGATAATGGAATGGCCCAGTATGTAGAATGTTTTTTAAGGACCTCAAAGGCATTTGTGATACTTTACGTCCACTAGCTTCAGGAGGCTTTCCGTGGATCAGAATCATGCAGAAGGATACAGCTGGTTGCCGTTTGTGCATGGCAGATGTAAGAAGGATAGTAGCTAGTCACACCTCAACCTCTATGCTTAAGAATATAGAGGAATAGGCTGGCACTACTGATGAGCCTGATGAGGCTCCATTCAGAGTTCATGATGATGATATTTTTGCAGTAATGAGAAGGATGTTTCCTGTAGACCTTACTAGTGCAGCGTTAACAGACATATCAGTGAAACCAAAAGAAGATGCAGGAGCCTATGTGGATAGGTGTTTGACACTTTGGACTGACATGACAGGAGAAAACCCACATAATAATGCCACCACATTAGCAGTATTCTGCAATGTGATACAGACATCAGTACCGCCACCTGTAAGAACTGCACTAAAGGGGGTTTTTGGTTCAAACACCCGACCCTGGGCAGAATGGCTTTCATATGTGCATCATTATGTCAAGCAAAATCAAAAGAAACAACATGATAAAGAGGCTGAAACTTCAGATTTGTCAAATCAGTTGGTGAAAGCACAGTTAAAAACAGCCAGAAAAGTATTAAACAAAGATTAAAAAAAACAAAAAAACAAACAAAAAAAAAACTACTGTACAGGCTCCAGCCGTTACAGTGGCAGCCCCTCAGGCCATTATTGGTCCAGTCCCTGCTGAACCCTATGTGTTTGCACCCCAACAACAATGGTTCCCTTGGCCGCCCCAAAGGGGACATAATAGAGGTGTGTACAGAGGCATGAGATCATCAGGCCCCCAAAATGACATATGCCTATGGTGTGGCAGGCGAGGCCATTGGGCTCGTGACTACAGAGCTCCACCTTCTGGCAGAGGATGTGCCTGGATAAACTACACACCCATTCCTCCTCCAGCTCCTAGGGTGTGGCCAGATCAGCCACAACACACACAACAGCCTCAGCAATCACACATGGCTACCAACCACAGCATGATGCCCAGTCAACAATGATGGGGCCCAGGGAGCCACACTGAAGAGGGGAAACTTTTGGATCTAATGCTGTCCCCTCAGGGTGGGAGACAAAACTTATGAAGTGATGGTGGATACAGAGGCTTGTAGTTAGTGCATATGGGTGCACATGGGAGCATGTGGGTATGAAGGTGTGGGGAAGGGTGTGCCTGCAAGTCGGGAGGTGCTGGGTTAAGGGGAGTAGTGCCTCTCGGCAATGTGGGCTCCCCTGGACGGGGGGACTTCTTTGGGCATGGGGGTCCCCGGGGTGTGCAACAGAGGCGCTGGGGTGGGCCCACTGTGGGGGTGCCTGGGGGGCTCGCGCTGAGGGGCACAGGCTGGTCTCCGCAGGCCAGTCTCCACCCCGGGGGATCACTGGCCTCCTGGTGCCTTGGGCCCGGGGGGCAGGCGTTGGCCCCGCTGAGGGGGGTAGGGGTTGGGCGGTTCCGGGGGTGTGGGCTCGCCGCGCTGGCCACCGAGCAGCCTGCCCTCCCTCAATCGTCCCTCCGGGGCCGGATGCCTGGGTTTCCTGGGGCTTGCTGACCTCGGACGTTTGTGCCCTTTGGGGTTTGGTGGTGCTGCCTTGCCTGCTCGGGGTTCCAGGGGGGAGAGCTGCTGTGACCGGCCCTCCGCTTCGTATGTTTCCTGACAAACTCACTCACATGCACACACTTATTTTGCACGTGTTCTCATATATATGCACGCAGACATACATGCACAAGTGTCTCTCCTTTAACAGGTGCGGAAACCAGACTCATGTTGAGACATCTTCAGTGGAAGAAGCAGTTTGTCTTTTGTTTGTTTTAGTTGATGGTTTGTTTGTTTGTTTGTTTGTTGTCTGTTCCCCTCCCTTTTCTTTCCCCCCTCCACACACTTCCTTTCCCTCTTCCCCATCCTATTGGGTCTTCCATGGGTAAAATAATTAAAATAATGTATTAAAAGTTATTACAGGAGGAGTTTATAACAATATACAATACACAGTTAGGTACTGTATAAGCTCATCTTGGCAAAGTAAATCTGTTTTGGCACAATAAGGGTGACAGATCCCTGTTCTGTTTGCCTAGCTGCCTGACAGGACAAAGGGAAATTTAAAAAAAAAAAAAAAGGTACAGAAAAAAAAAAAGGATACAGAGGCTTGTTTCTCGTCAATATCAACTTCTCTACCCCTGTCCACTAACTATACATCAGTTGTTGGACTCTCTGGGACCCCAAAGTGTCTCCCTATCTCAGTGCCACTGAACTGTTCATTGGCTGGACTGGATTTTGTCCACTCTTTTCTGTACCTACCAGACTGTCCTGCAAATCTTCTGGGAAGAGATGAAGAGTTTGTTTGCAAAAAATGATAAACACCTTGTTTGGTGGGCCAAAATGTTGGCTTAAAGTTTGATGATGGTAATCAAACACCAGGCATGATTTTTCAGTTCAGAGTAGATTTAATCATTGGCCAATGGAGATTGGTACAGAACGCTCACAGAGTTCACTATTCACACACCACTCTCCTCTAGCACCCATTACACAGTCTATTTAAGGGGGTGTTATCAAAGAGAAGCAGTAGCAAATGTACTTGGCAGTTTGTTCAGTCCATTTGCTCACAGCAGGGCATTTGTTTTCTGTCTCTGGGAGTCTTCCTGTCCCGGGAGACTTGTCACACAGGAAACTTTACAGTTTGAGCCCAAATAGGTGATAACAAATGCAGCTGTATCAACATTCAGTCACTCAGTCACCCAGGACTCTGAGACCCCAAGGCCAATATGAGATTAAATAATAATGAACAATATGATGAACATAAATATGACATATATATGTAATTCCACAATTAGAGTGTCAATATGGAATTATTCTTTCATTACCCCCTTTGATGCTAGAAGCATCAGAAATGAACTGTTATGGCATCTAAAACCCCATTGGGCAGCCTTGCTAAGTTCCAGTGTGTTCTATGCAAAAGCATTTTTTGTGCCACAGGTCCTAACTAGCTTTTGACGGGGAAAGTTGGCCATCAGCCCTGCTGTCCACCCAGGCACTGTTTTAACATTTCATCCCCAGGGGAGTATGGAACAATAAGGTCTTTTGATCAATAAAGAAAAAGCAATAAAAGAAGTCAATAAAAACAAATAACTAAAACAAAATCAAAACTAGAAAAGCACTCATAGACCGCATACCTCTGCCAAGGCTCCTTCTGTTTGTCATGGATCACCTCCAAAATGTAATGGATTTGTGTGTAGGCCTGTAGCCACTTGTGGTGAAAATGGCATCAAAGTCTATCCATCAGTTTTGGAATATTGTTGCTAACACACTGTGAGAAAATAAGAGCATTGGCTGAGGTATGCATTCTCAGATCATCACCAAAATATAATGGGTTCCTCTCTACCACCTCTTCAAATTTTCACCTCTGGTGAAAATTTCATCCAAATCCATCCAGTAGTTTTTGTGTAATCCTGCTGCACAAATACAAACAAAGCCATTGGTGGAGGTATGCACTCTCAGATCATCACCAAAATCTAATCATCTGTTGCCCGTGTCACTACACACCTTTTCTGAAAATTTCATCAAAATCCGTTAATAACTTTTTGAGTATTGTTGCTAACACACTGTAACAAGATAAGAGCCTTGGCTGATGTATGCATTCTCAGATCATCACGCAAATCTAATCATCTGTTCCCAGTGCCATTACATACCTTTCCTGAAAATTTCATCAAAATCCATTAATAACTTTTTGAGTATTGTTGCTAACACACTGTGAAAAGATAAGAGCCTTGGCTGAGGTATACATTCTCAGATCATCACCAAAATAAAATGGGTTCCTCTCTAGCCCAAGAACCACCTCTGGTGAAAATTTCATCCAAATCCACTCAGCAGTTTTTGTGTAATCCTGCTGCACAAATACAAACAAAGCCCTTGGTGGAGGTATGCACTCTTAGATCATCACCAAAATCTAATCATCTGTTCCCCGTGCCATTACACACCTTTCCTGAAAATTTCATCAAAATCCATTGATAACTTTTTGAGTTATGTTGGTAACAGACAGACAGACAGACAAAACAGACAAACCCCGGTAAAAACATTAACTCATTGGCAGAGGTAATAAAGTACAATGGTGATTATGAATAATGATAGTGATAAAAAGTACTGTTGATGTTGGAATGCTGATATGATAAGGATATATGTGTGTTAGCAGCTAAAATCTATGAGTGTTAGCAGCAATTTAAGAGGTAGTTTAAAACTGATCAAAATTATGATAAAATGTGTAGCAATTAAGGGTGAAGTGTAATGATAATAAATGTAAGGATGTAATAAAACAAAATGAGAGTAATGTATGAACAAAATATAGTCAAAACAAAAGTAAGCAATGCTTCAAAACTTCATAAATGTGTTTGCAAATAGTACATTTCAACTTCACATTGTGATCATGCATCTCGTTTTGGTTTTCTGCATGTCAGTCATACTTTTGCTCTGTACTTGAGTCATGGAGGGACACCTTGGGCTGCTACTGCTCTTTCATCTCATCATCCCCGGTAATTGCTTCATGGTACATCACTAAGTTCACATGGACAATTCTCATCATCATACTATGGATGCAGGGATTGACACAGGGTTTTCATTAGAGTAAGGCTCTGATACTGATACTGCTACCAAATAACAAAATGGCTGCTGGGGTGCAGACACACAGTTTGGCAAGTCCTGTGTGTTTGCTTAAAAAGTCATCTAAAGAGCAAATTGGACCGTGGATTGTGATATCAATGTACTCCTCTGTTGTTTGGATAATTCTCTTTCTTCTGCTAAGTTCAACCTGTCCAAGAAAAAGGGACACTCTAACCTTGTATCCAGCCAGATGGAGTCAGCACATGCTATTCACAAGGGTACTGGACTATGGCCATGCCAGGCCACCCCCAGGGGAGCAGGAACAGGCTGTTACAGGCAAACCACTCCTGGGTGTTTTTAATCTCTTGCTGATACTTCTTTTGGCTGGTGATGTTGAATTAAACCCTGGGCCAGTGCACAGCTGGGCCTCCACCTTTGCTAGCTGGGTCTCCACCTCTGCTATCTGGGCCTTTACCATTGCTACCCGGGCCAACACCATCATTAGCTGTGCCTCCACCTCTGCTAGCTGGGCTAACATCATTGCAAGCTGGGCTTCCACCTCTGCTGGCTGGGTTAACACCATTGCTAGCTGGGCCAACACCATCATTAGCTGTGCCTCCACCTCTGCTAGCTGGGCTAACATCATTGCAAGCTGGGCCTCCATCTTTGCTAGCTGGATCTCCACCTCTGCTAGCTGCATCTCCGTCTCTGCCAACTGGGCTTCCAACTTTGCTAGCTGGGCCTCCACCTCTGCTAGCTGGATCTCCATCTCTGCTAGCTGGGCCTCCACCTCTGCTAGCTGGATCTCCACCTCTGCTAGCTGGATTTCCATCTCTGTCAACTGGGCTTCCAACTTTGCCAGCTGAGCCTCCACCTCTGCTAGCTGGATCACCACCTCTGCTAGCTGGATCTCCATCTCTGCCAACTGGGCTTCCAACGTTGCTAGCTGGGCTTCCACCTCTGCTAGCTGGATCTCCACCTCTGCTAGCTGGATCTCCACCTCTGCCAACTGGGCTTCCAACATTGCCAGCTGGGCCTCCACCTCTGCTAGCTGGATCTCCACCTCCGCCAACTGGGCTGCCAACTGGTCTTCCGACTTTGCTAGCTGGGCTTCCACCTCTGCAAGCTGGGCCTCCACCTCTGCTAGCTGGATCTCCATCTCTGCCAGCTGGATCTCCATCTCTGCCAACTGGGATTCCAACTTTGCTAGCTGGGTTCTCACCCCTGCCAGCTGGGTTTGGACCTGGGCTAACAACACAGCCAGCTGGACCTAGATTGCAGCCAGTCAAATCACCTTCAATAATAGCCGGGCCACTTCCGTTGATATTTGAGTCATCATCACCTCTAACTGAATCTTCACCAACATCACCCGGGCCTTCATTATGTGCAAACATTGCCAATAAAAGAAACAGGAGGCTGCCAAATCCTGCAATATTAAAACACCGGAAATTCAGGGTGTTTCAAACTGTTAATAACTCTAAATTAATATGGGACTCAGCACATAAACCAAAAGGCATTCTTATGTCCCCTGGGAGTAGTCGTCATCACATCGCCGAGTCACCTCTGCACGAACCTCGTCCGGATCCAGTTCTGGGTCATCGTCAGGACCGTTCCTCCCACGCAGCTGTCATCCCTTCGCCTCGTCAGTGTGGAGATTCTACAGCCTCGTCCCCTGAGCCTCGTTCCCCCGCTGTCATTCCTGGACATTCGAGCTGGCTCACCCCGGCTGTTTCCCCCTCCTCCTCGACGCGCTTCCTGACTGCTGTGTGTGCCTGGAATCCCGGCCTGGTGAGCTCTCTGCTGGAGACAACGCGAGCGACCCTCAGACAAATTCCCGGGGGGTCCTCCGTTATCGCCGGGCAGGGAGAGGAAGAAGCAGATTCCACTACAGCAGGCGATACTCAACCTCCAGGGGGCAGGCAAGTCATTGTTTTTTCACACCTGCTTAATGATTTGCTCTGTCACATCCCTGGAGGAGAAGTTCAGGGTTCGCAGCTCCCTGAACTCTCCCCACCTGCTGTAACCTGTATGCCTAATCCCGCATCCTCTGTGTCTCTCTCCGCCGAGCGGTCCCCGGCTCCGGGTCAACGTGGTGGGATATGGAGAGGGCCTGTGGTTCCGCAGCTACATTGCGGACGGAGGAGGGGGACTGACTGCTGCGTGGAGTCTACGCCGACGACTGAGCGTCCCCGGGTCTCCACGGAGGAGCGGTTCGGTCCGGCGGGACGAGATTCTTCTGGCTTCACGCCGAGTGGATCGTCGGCGGGGTTACCTGAGCTGGAGGGATCTCAAGCTGCGCTGACCATCGTGCTGGCTGCGGGGCCCGACGCGGCTAGATGGGAGCCTGACAACGACCTCCTGACGACGGATCCTGGATCTTCGCAGTCCTGGACGGCGTCAGAACCCGAGATCAGGCGAGTGCTCTCCTTTCTTTTCTCTCTTTTTATCCCCGAGCACTTCAGCCTATCTCCAGGGGAGACGAGCCGGGTGCAGCCGTCCGCTGCGTCTGAGCTCGTCTCGCCGGGTTCTGGCGCTGCCGGTGATCCTGATCCCGGTTCTGTTTTCTCTTCTGAGCCTTCTTCCAGGGTCACCGGCAAGGAGTTGCTGTTCCTCGTGGTGCTGGAGCGTCCGGGTTCAACGTTGGAGGTCGGTTCTGGTGCAGTATTCAACGTGGGTTCGCCCGAGACCCAGTCGGGGTCCAACGTGGGTTCGCCTGAGGCCCGATCGGGGTCCGACGTGGGTGCTGCCCCAGTATTGTCCAGGTCCGGTGAGGAGGTGGCCGTTTTCCTGCGGCCTGACGCCCGCCGCCCTTGTCATCGGCTCTCCCCTGAGCCTCTTCCACCGGGATCCGCTCTGATCCTTCGCCCGTCTCAACGGTCCTGGTGGTTGAGTGATGCGGGTCGACGACCCGACCCACAGAACTTTCGGTTCGGTGATCTGGTTCCCCCCACTGGTCTGTGTTTCCCTCTGGGCAGCCTGGTTCGGCTGCCGGTGGACTGGATTCCTGGGATCTGGGTCCAGAGTTCGCCGTCCGAACACTTCTCTTTCCCTGATTCGCCAGCTGGACAATGGGCGGGGAGATCTCCGGAGCCATCTCGGCCATTTTTGGACTCTGCCTGCCATTCACCTCGGGTGTCACTTTTTCTTTTGTTATTAAGGTCACTCGGGTGTAATGTTTTGTCCTGTTGGTGGATTCGTTTTTATAGTGCTGTGTTTTCCATCGCTCATGCTCAGCATTTTACTTTTTGTGCCATGTTTTTAGCCTCGTTTTTTGTATTGTAGAGTTATGTTTTGTTTTCCGTAACACCATGCTCTGCAGTTATCCATTTATTCCAGTCACTCATTTCTTTAGGTGACTGGGTATTTATATATTCGTGTGGGTTTTTCTTTGCCTGCACTCAGTATTTCTTTTTTGTCCTGTTGGTTCATTATAGAGTCATGTGCCTTGTTTTCCGTAACACCATGCTCTATAATTGTCATTTGTTCCAGTCACCCTCACTTTTCTTGGTGACTGTGTGTATGTACTTAAATTAGCGCTGTGTATAGGTTCCCCTTTATTTAACCGTACTCAGCATTTTTTGCCCTGTACCTTTTTGGTGGTTCTCTTTTCCTTGCTCTGGGTCACGCATGGTTGGTACTCTCTGGGTAGTATGTAACCGGCGTGCTGACCCAGTTCTTCTCCCCATCTGTACCTGGGTTAATTATTCTGTTTTGTCAGTATTGTATTTGGGGTTTTCTTTCCCGCTACCCTACATTGCCCCATTGGTGTTGTTCTTCCCTTGGCTTCTTCCCCTCCGGTCTGCCTCCCTTCCTCCCACCCTAGGTGGGGGGGGGGGGGCTGGGATGTTCCTGGTCGTTCAGGAGCCCGACCTTGAGGGAGGGGCTCTGTCACCATGGGTTGAGATGCCGTCTCGGCACTCAGCCCATGTTTTCCCTCATCCCTGCTTCCCATTGAGCAGCGTCTCAGCTGGCCCCCAGCTGGCAGCATTATGGACGGCTGGGGCCAATTAGTCTTCATCAGCTGGGGCGCTGCCAATGAGGATAAATAGGAGCAGCCTCGATGACTCGGGGCTGCGACATAAACACATTGCTAAGCTGAAGCCCCTTCGTCTGGTGTCAGCTTATACTCCTCTTGCAGCATTCCTGTGTTTGTATCCCGCTGTGAGTATGTACGTCTTGTTACCCCCCACGTCCGGTACGAGCTGCTTACCTCTGCGCTGTGCAACCTGTGAGTGTACGTCTGCATGAGTATCTGTGCTCTCCTCATCCCTTCCCCTTTACCCTGAATAAAATATCACGACTCACTGGCTTGCCCCTGGCTCTGATTGCCCGGCTCCCAAGAGCCGGATATGACAAAAATCTTTTCTTGATAAGGGTGGAGTTGTAGGGGCGGTGTTTTTGGACCTCAGGAAAGCATTCGATACAGTAAATCACTTTGTTCTTCTTACCAAGCTCTTTAAATTTAACTTTTCTCACAATGCTGTGAGCTGGATTGAATCATATCTGCATGATCGAACACAATCTGTATCAGTTAACAACTGCAGATCTGATTCTCTTAGGCTAACTTCTGGAGTCCCTCGGGGATCAATATTAGGCCCCCTTTTATTTAGTCTTTATATTAATGATTTGCCCACTGTTTGTTCTGAAGCTGAATGCTTAATGTATGCAGACGACATGGGTTTTTTTGTTCATGGTTGCTCCAAAGACACTGTTGCTGCTAAACTTAGTAAAACAATGTCCTGTGTCACAACTTGGTTGCAGGAGTGCTGTCTACAGTTAAATGTTTCTAAAACTGTAGGCATGTATTTCACTAAAATAAATAGAGTGTCACCTGACCCTGACATACATGTTAATGGAGGAAAAATACAAATTGTTAGCCAATATAAATATCTTGGGTTAATAATAGATTCCCAGCTTTCCTTTAAAGTCCATATTGCTAAATTGTGTAAAAAAATCAAGTTAAATCTTGCAAATTTCCGTGCAATTCGAAATGAAATGTCAACTGAAGCCGCAAAAATATACTTGCATTCAATGATTCTGAGTCACTTCAACTATTGCCTAACTAGCTGGTCCCAGGCGGGTTTGAGTGCAAAAAAACCATTGGAAGTTTTGTACAAACAAGCAGTTAAAGTTATGGATAAAAAACCTAGGCATTATCATCATTGTGCAATTTTTAAAAAATACAGTCTTTTAAATTGGGATAGTCTTCATACATTTGCAAATTTAAATTTGACTTAGAAAGTACTGCATGATTTGGCTCCAGATCCTCTGGCAGAGTTCATCAGCCAAAGAAACAGCTCTGAGCGTGTCACTCGAGGCTCTGTCAGAGGTGACTGTTTCATTCCTCTGCACAGGAGCACTTTCAGTAAGTCGGCCTGGTCAGTGAGGAGCGCTAGTGAGTGGAACTCAGTACCTGAGGAGGTTAAACTGCTCACAACATTCAAGGCCTTCACAAAAAAATTGAAAATGTGGCTTATAAACACCTACAGCTGCCAACACTAAAAGATAAGTCTGCTGTGATGTTTGATGTTGTGTTTCAATGTACGGTTTGTTATGTATATATTATTTGTTACATTAGTGCCCTCTTAAATGTCTAACCATGTTTTTTTCTTGTAGATGCATTTTACTGCTTTTTTACATCTTGGCCAGGGGACTACAGATGAAAACTAGCCTTTTGGCTAATTCTGGCTTTTTTAACCATGTGTAATCATGTGTTTTATGAAATTGCATTGTCCCTTTTCAAATAAACTAAACTAAACAGGAAAAAAAAAAAACTATCACTACAAAAATCACTCTCAATTTCATGATGATACTTCTCCATGAAGAGAATAACTAACTTAACCAGTTCTGTGTATCAGTAACATTATCCCTGGCCGCAGCAGCCTGTAAGGCAGTGAGGTTGTGTATGGCCGAGGCAATAATATGACCGTCTGCATCATTTTCAGTGATAAAAGTACAAAAATAATCACCTACAATAGCACAAACTCCCCCATGGGCAGCGGTCAACTGATCAAGAACCATTCTATTTTGTGTCATCATGAATGAATGAATGAATGAATGAATGAATCTTTTTTTTGGATAGATTAAAAGTACAGGTTAAAAGAAAATTAATAATATAACAAAGGGGGAAAGAAATCCAACAAGGTCAAATTAGACAATAACTCCTCTGATTATACAGTTCAGCATAAGTTATCCGAAATGGGTGATGGCCGAAGCCACAGCTTATATTGCCCACCCATATTCCATCCAAGAATTCAAAAGAAAAAACAAAACAAGAGCGATTACAATTCAGAACAAAGCTAAGACAAAATGTGACAAAAAACTAAGCTACAACACAACGCAGGCTGGATATAACAATCCTTATGTGATTTTACATGTCATCTTGTATATATGTTTGGAGTATTTCTTCCTTTAGTTTTTGTTTAAATTGTCCAAGCGTTGTACATGATTTTAATTCAGGTCCAAAATCGTTCCATAATCTGACTCCTTGCACTGAAACACAGTATTGCTTGGTGGTATTTCTCACTGAAGGTTTTTGAAATATACATGTTCCTCTGAAATGATATTGTTTCTCCCTTATTTGGAACAACTTTTGGATATTTGCGGGCAGTGATAGATTCTTCACTTTAAACATTATTACTGCAGTTTTAAAGTCAACCAGATCTTTCAACTTGAGAGCTTTAAATTTAAGAAAAAGTGGGTTTGTTGGTTCCCTGTAAGCAGCTTTGTTTATTATTCTAATAGCTCTCTTCTGAAGCATAAAGACAGGATATATGTTTGTTTTATATGTATTTCCCCATACTTCAGTACAATATGTTATGTATGGGAGTATTAATGAATGATACAAGGTATATAGTGTGGGTTGATTCAGCAAATATTTCACTCTGTGTAGTATTGCAGTTGATTTGGATATTTTACCTTTAATATAATTAATATGTGACTTCCAACACAGTTTATTATCAATTATTACTCCAAGAAATTTAGTTTCGGATACCCTTTCAATCTCTACACCATTTACACTGAGTTTAGATACTAAGTTGTTGTGATGGTTGTTAAAGACTATAAATTTTGTCTTACTTAAATTGAGCGTTAATTTGTTTGAATCAAACCGCAGTTTAAGCTTTCCTAATTCCTTTCCGAGTGTATCCAAAAGTTGTTCCAAATTGCTTCCACTGCGTAATAGATTAGTGTCATCGGCAAACAATATTAAGTCCATTTTTTCTGAAACTTTACATATATCATTTATATACATATTGAATAACAATGGCCCCAAAACTGAACCCTGTGGGACTCCACAAGTAACCTTCAGTAACTGTGAGTTTTTGTTACCAACACATACATACTGATATCTATTCTTTAAGTAACTACATAACAAGGACAGTGCTACCCCTCTAATACCACAATTTTGTAGTTTCTTTAATAATAAATTATGATCCACTGTATCAAATGCTTTTTTAAGATCCAGGAATACCTCAACTGAATACTCTTTATTTTCAATGGCAGTTGATATTTTTTCTATAAATTCCATTAGAGCAAATGCAGTTGTCCTCTTGTGTCTAAACCCATATTGCTGCTCACACAATAAATTATTCTTCAGTATGAAGTTGTCATTTCTCTCATAGAATATTTTTTCAAGTATCTTGGAAAATTGCAGCAATAGTGAAATTGGTCTATAGTTTGAGAATTCCCCTCTGTCACCCGTCTTGTATATCGAAATTACTTTAGCTATTTCCACTGCATTGGGAAATACAGTGATCCCTCACTTATCGCGGTTAATGGGTTCCAGAACCGACCACAAAAAGTGAAAAACCGCGAAGTAGCGTCACCCCTAATGACGCCATCCATAAATAATACGTACGTTCATTCTCCCACTCTCTCTCTCTCATATGATACGTGTGTGTGTGTACGTGTACATTACACATACATGTGTAATGACAATAAAGTTGAATCTCATCTCATCTCATCTCACATACGTAGATGTAAACAAAGTGTACATAAATATGTTTTTAGAACTCTTTTATTCTTATAACAAAATACGTAACTCAAGATGAAATGATTTACTGCACAGGTTAATGAGAGCTTTACTGCTCCTCAGGTGACGCCTCATCGTGAGGTGCTGGAGGCTCAGGATCATCGAGGGCAGCGTCCGATAGAGCTGAAGCTGCAGGAGGCGGCGTAGTGGCTGGACGGGAAGACTATTTCGCACAAAATGGCACAAGAGAACAGCAAAAAGTTCCACGCAGCGAGACTAAGTAACACGAGCGATAAAAGCAATGAATGTGGTCTTCCTTCCTTCATGGGTGCTTGGCAGGGAGAGGAGGTGGGTGAAACATCTCGGCCAATCAGCTTGCGGGGTGAAACGTCTCGGCCAATCAGCTTGCAAGATTTCCGAGCCGAGCAAACACGAGAACAGCGAACAGAGAGTTGTGCTGCTCTCCGTGTTGACACCTGATGGTCTAATGTAGTCTCCCTGCCTTCTGCTAGCGCCCGCCCATTATTTCTCAATTTTGAATTTTTGATGAATATTTTTGAAAAATCCGCGATGCACTGAGGGCGCGAAAGGTGAAGCGCGAAGTAACGAGGGATCACTGTATACCTGTTTGGAGAGACAGGTTACAGATATACGTCAGTGGTTTCACTAAGCATTCAATAATAGTTTTGACTAAGAGCATGTCAATACCATCACAGTCCGTAGATGTTTTACTTTTAAATGATTTAACAATTTCAATGACCTCTCTCTCTTCTGTGTTCTTTATGAAAATGAAGTCTTTTATAGCAGTGTTTTTGCTTATTGTATCACCTGTAGGCACCGTAATGGGTATTTCTAGAGCCAAATTAGGGCCAATGTTAACAAAAAAGTTATTAAATTCATCTGCAGGTGAAGCTGCATTCACACTCTGAGTCGTTTTATTATTTTTTGAAAAATCGGTTGGGTAGCTTGTATTTCTGCTTTTATTTCCAAGAATACTGTTAAGTATTGTCCATGTATTTTTAATATTGTCTCTGTTTTTCTCCAGTTCTTTACTGTAATAGTCTCTCTTACTACATCTTATTATATATGTTAACATATTTTTGTATGTTTTATACCGCTGCTCTGCTTCTTTTGTCGTTTTCTTTAGGAAAGCTTTATATAATATTTTTTTCTTTTTACACGCCTTTTGTAATCCTTTGGTTAACCATGGCTTATTGGCAAATTTATGTTTAAGCTTTTTCTTTACTAATGGACAATTTTTTTGATAAAGAGTGGTTACAATGTTTATAAATGTGTCATAGGCTTCATTTACATCTGATACATAGACTTCTGTCCAGTCTTGCTTCAGCAAGTCCTCTTTAAAAGAACTGATTGCATTTTGTGATTTGTGTCTGAACGATTTTAATTTTTTTTCTGTATTGGCCCCCGTGTGGCCATGGATAAGTACAAAGGTTGGCAAGTGGTCACTTCTATCATTTATCAATAATCCACTTTCTATTTTCTTATCAATAATATTAACAAACAGGTTGTCAATAAGTGTAGCAGTGTGAACTGTGATTCTACTGGGATGTGTTATTGTGGGATATAAACTCATACTGTACATAGAGTTCATGAAGTCTGTAATTACATTTTGTTGATATGGATTTAGTAGATTAATATTGAAATCTCCACAAATTAATACAATTTTCTTACTAGTAATATTATTGTACAGCTCGACTAATTTATCTCTGAATGTCTCAATGCAAGTTCCCAGCGTTCTATATATACAACTTATAATTAGATTTTTTGTTTTATCTTGGTCAGTCTCAACAGTAACACATTCCAAAATCCCTGGTAGTGCAAAGGACATTCCATTTACAAGCTTACACCTATACAGGTCATCAATATACAGTGCAACACCACCACCCTTTTTTTTGAGATCTGTTAATATGAAACATCTGATATCCCTCTATTGCCATCAGGGGAGCCTGCTCTTCATTAATCCAAGTTTCAGAGACTGCGATAGCTGTAAATTTTCTGTCTAGCTGTTTTAAATAGTCCTGAATCTGTAGAAAGTTTTTGTTAAGACTTCTGCTGTTGAAGTGTATTATTGATAGTTTACCATTTAGTTGCACTTGACTTTTGAATTGCTTTTCAGTTTAATATTCACAATGGTTATGAATATTATTGAAAAAGTGGTTATCAGGATCAAATCATTCTCCATCTCTTGTTTTATGTTCGGCATAATGGCATATTTTCAGAGTTTGAGTTTCCTCACTCTGTGTCAAATGACTTCCTCCAACTGGGGATAATTGATGTCTACTCAAGTCAGTCATAAGTTTTTTGTTTGTTTTGCTTTTTTTTTTTTAAAGTACATTGACATGGTATGTCAAAATAACTATTCTTGCCATGTGTGTAGATATGGATTATCATTGTCTCTTAATTTTCTTAATCAGTGTTCATCTGTATTTATTTAAGTCAGTAACATCTCTGATCATTATGCTCTTTGCTTGCTCAGGTGTTCCATTTAGTTTGATCCAAACTCTACAATTTCTTGTCCATGTTGCCTGTGTCTTATTTTGCCTTTTCAGCATCTGTGCTTGCTGTGCTATTTCCCTCGTGCCGTGCCGTGCTATATCATAAGCCTCATAGCCATCATTTCTTCCCTTGCACCCAACCAAGCAGATAAGGAGACATTTACAAATGATTGTAGCCTATAATTGTGTTTCGATCCATAAGGTGTTCTTGCCCACTCCCACCCAAGGAAACAGTGAATGAAGGACCTTTGGCCCCGTGCTTTTTATCTTAAATTGTTCTGGTACATCTGTGCCCCAAATGGCATCATGTGGTACAAAGGTGGCATCCTGTCCCGCCCACCTGGCCTGCTGATATAATGAGGGTGTGGTCAGTCACAAAAACAGGGGCACACAACCCCACCCACTTCATGGGTAGGTGTGACTACGCCTGATGGCCACATAACCACCATCCCCCTGTCACCATGTCTGTGCCATATTTGTGAAAGTCACAAATGGCAGCACTACAGAACTTTTGCAAGGTGACAGTTGCAGAATGACAAAGAGGATCTTCAGGACAACACTTGTCCACTTCATTGGTCAAGCAGGTAGCAGTGCAGGGGCAAGATGCGCTGTGCACCGTTGAACACTTAGAGAGTGGTAAGTTGCCCAGAGGGATATCACCGCTTCCCTTTAGACAAAAGGAGAAGTTCCCTGGTGAAATTAACCTTGCCTTCACAGAGTAAGGGGTGTCATTGTGTTACCAATCAGTGGAGTGATAAGTAGTGTGACAGGTGTGATTTAATGTAATGTTTGCTGTGTTATCGCTGTACATGGCCTCTTGTAAGAAACAGACAGCCTGTGGTAGCTCCACTATTTTAGCAGTAACAGAGATTTGTCCAGCTGATAGTGGCATTAAGGAACAAACAACAATTTGAACGAGTAGCTGATTTGGCTGTGTGATTACCATATCTACACCGAACATTGCCAGCATAAACATGATCGTGATGACTTGGCCCTTAAAGCCATTCATGGTGTGTGTGTGTGTGTGTGTGTGTGTGTGTGTGTGTGTGTGTGTGTGTGTGTGTGTGTGTGTGTGTGTGTGTGTGACATATCTTGCTCTGCGATGAATGGATAGTGGTATATTTAAGAATAACCAAAATAAAAGTGTAACCACAAGGATGATGACAATGAAACAGCAGCCATATCATTCACATCCTTCAGTTGCCAACCTTCATTCTCTTGCATTTTTGTCTCTCCATGACAAACAAACAAACAAAGGTTAAACACAAAATAAACAAAAATGATAATAATAATGAAGTCAACCAGTTAAAAAGTCACTTGTTGAGTATCCCCTGTGTGTGTGTGTGTTTTTTTCTTCTCAAAGTCCCTTCGTGCCCACTTCTTTGATCACCCAAGATGATCAGCAAAAGAGTTCTTCACTGGGCACTGCTGGTGATACAGGATTTGGGATAAGGATTAAGATAGCAACAGTATCATTGCGGAGATGGGGATAAGCAGTCTCACCAATGGAATAGGGATTAGTCACTTTGTTGTTGAGGGCTTTGCACGGGGTAAAGTTTGCAATGAGTTAAATGCACCCAAGAATCACATCCGTTGACTTTCACAGCTGTTGGTGTTGCCAGAATGACTTTGTGTGGCCCTTGCCAGGGAGCATCAGCTTAGTTCTTCTTTTTTATAGCTTTAGTAAGGACCAGGTCCCCTGGTTTGGTCAAGATGGGTGCACCCCCGTGATCCCTCCGTCACATGGTCCCTCCTGGGAAGGGCAGCATGAATAATGCCTCTGTCAGTTAACATCCTTCGCATGTAATCAACTAAACACCCTTCCTCATCACCTAAGTTAAATGGCCTTAATGGTGGGAGTCGTTAGGGTTTGCCATACATTATTTTCCTATTTTTGCCACTATTTTCCTAAGCTTTCTTTTATAATCCCATTTGTGCATTATGCTAATCCTAAAGATTGTGGATGGTCAGCTGAACGATCCTTCAGGTTAATGTTGAGTGCTGTACCTAAGTGTGATATAATTTGTAAAATGTGTGCCATTATCTGAGTAAATCATTTCAGTTATTCCAAATCTTGATATTATTTCAGTTAAGGGTTTCTTTTTTATCATAACAGTACTTGGATGAATGCAAGGGAAGGCTTCTGTCCATTTAATAAATGTATCAATAATCAATATGCAATATTTCTTCCCTTCACATGTATTATAGTTCAATGGAGTACATGCAAAGGTTTTGAAAAGTATAAGTTGATGCAGGGAAGGTCAAATTATTTTTGTCTTAAGTTCCCTTTAGCATTGTTTTTGTCTTACAGAACTGAGGAAAATTGTTTTGTTTTTTGTAGCAAATTTTAGATTGAGAAGTAAATTATTTTTACATATCATACATTATTAATTATTTTACTACTATATTTTACTACTAATTGTGCATTATCTATCTATTTTTACTAATTCTATTTTTTTATTTTTATTTTATTATTATTTTTTTAATAATTATCCCCTTGATACATGGGAAACCCCATGTAGCAGAGTGGAGGCCGGCTGAAACATGTGTCATGTGAAAAGTTTTTTTTTTTTCTTTTAGTGTTAAAAGAAATGATGCTGTGGTGTGATTTCCTGTGTAGCTGCTTGTGGTCTTCCTTAGAGATTTGATATGTGCCATTGATATGTGTGGCACATTTGCATATGACTAATTTAGATGAAACTTTTATAGAGTGTAGCACTTTTAAAATGAGGTATTTGTAACTATGCCCCTTTTCTTTCATTGCTTTATAAAATGATCGATGGTACTATCTGTCTACATTGTGAGTGTTTTCCCTTGGCCTAATTTGAAAATTTCAGTTAGAGCAATTAACTCAGCTGCCTGTGAAGAGTAATGTGATTTAGCATTTATTGTAACCAATTCAGCATTTTTCATCAGGCCTACATCTGCTTTTCCTTTTCACCACAGATAATTTTTGAATTTGTGAAAGTGCATGTTCCACTCCTTCTGTTAATGGGAAAAGTAATCATATTGGTTAATGGGGATGTTGACTTCATTCTGCACAAGGAGTGCTTTTTTAAAATTTGGATCTGGGCCACTCAGATGTCTGTCATACATACTGATTGGTACAGAACCCTCACAGAGTTCACCATTCACACACCACTCTGCTCTAGCACCCATTACACAGTCTATTTAAGGGAGATGTTATCAAAGAGAAGCAGTAGCAAATGTCCTTGGCAGTTTGTTCAGTCCATTTGCTCACAGCAGGGCATTTATTTTCTGTCTCTGGGAGTCGTTCTGTCTCCAGGAGACTTGTCACACAGGAAATTTTACAGTATGAACCCAAATAGGTAATAGCAAATGCAGCTGTATCAACACTCAGTCATTCAGTCACCCAGAACTCTGAGACCCCAAGGCCAATATGAAATTTAACAATAATGAACAATATGATGAATACAAATATGACACATATATATGTAATTCCACAAGTAGAGCTTCAATATGGAATTATTCTTTCACCCCACTTCCATGAAAATTTCACTCTTTACATCAAACAACTGTTAACATTACCTACTTATAGAAGTTCAAATCATTTTGTCTCAAAAGCTGATATGTCCAATGTTATAGACGTTACAAATTCATGTTTTGTTTGTTTTTTTCTTCAAGAGCCGATAAATGCTGGGAGTGTTTTTTTTTTTTTTTTTTTTTTTTTTTTTTTTTTTTTAACAAAAGCAGATCAGGGCAAATCAGCACTTGGTTTTTGGGTCATGTGAGTCATCTTGGCTGCCTTCATGGTTTGCTTGCTCTAACTGAGTTCCTTGGCTGTGTTGACTCACTCACTTCCTCCCTACTCACTATATAGTGAATGTAGATATAGTCAACTAGACAGTAAACTCAGAATAACAACAAAATTAACCACTTTTGGAAACTACTGGGATTGTTTTTGTGGCACGGTTAATGATGTTATCACGTGAGACAGTAAAATGTAGCAGACTAACGGTGGTAAAAAAAAAAAAAAATGAATACTTGCATGTAATTTGCAGTAAATGTGTATTAAATAAAATTGTTTTTGCTGAATTATTAAATATAAATACCTTAAGGTAGTTTATGTTGTGATGTGAAGCCCTTCTCTCACTGCTCCGTTGGCTGTGCATTCACTATATAGTACACCATATGGAAAGTAGTTTCTTTTTTTCCCAGCCTTATTCCTTTTCTTTTTATACTGTGCACACTAATGAAGAGAGAGAGAAACACCATTTCAATTCTCCTGTATGTCCTGTACGTACAGTAGTATTGACAATAAAATATTTGCATCTTGAATCTTGAATATTGAATTATAGCTTTTTTAAGATAAGATAAGTAAGATAAAACAAGATAAGACAAGACAAGACAAGACAAGATAAGATAAGATAAGATAAGCCTTTATTAGTCCCACAGTGGGGAAATTCCAGGACTGCAACAGCACAGGGAAAGCAACACTCAGAGCAATAATTTAGCAGATAAGCTAAAAAGAGCAGTGAATATACATATGTATACATAAATATATAAATATGTATACACAGTGCAGAGCATTGTAGCTAGATGGAATAAACAGCATAATGGTCTATTCAGTTACCCCACCTAGTATGAATATGTACCCATACAGCATATTTCGTATTTGAGTCAGCCTAGTTGTCACCGTCTGTAGTGATTGATATTGTCCTAGTTGTGTAATGGAGGGGACCATTATTTTGCAAGTGTGTTGTGACTTTTGCATTCAATGCTTATTAAGTCATAAAGGTTTTTTGTTTGTTTGCTTGTTTGTTTGTTTATTTGTTTGTTTTACAACCTCTACGAGCAGCCCTGCTTAGGTTATAAAGTCTGACAGCTGTAGGTAGGAAGGACCTGTGAAACCTCTTGGTTGTGCACCTAGGATGAGGCAGCCTACCGCTAAATGAGCTCCTCAGTGTGTTCAGTGTGTCCTGCATGCGGTGGGACTCAGACTTCAGCAGAGATGACAGCTTAGCCACCATCCTCCTCTCTCCTATCTCCTCCACTGGGTCGAGGCACTGCCCCAGGACAGAGCTTGCCTTCTTAATAAGTCTGTTCAGTCTCTTCCTGTCGGCTGTCGTGATGCCGTTGCCCCAGCAGACCACTCCAAACGTGATGGCTGATGCCACCACCGAATCCTAGAAGGTCTTCAGGAGCACCCCTTGTACATCAAAAGACCTGAGCCTCCTCAGTAGAAACAACTTGTGCTGTCCCTTCTTATCGGTATTGTGTGACCAGTCCAGTTTATTGTTCAAATGAACACCCAGGTACTTGTTGGATGTCACCATCTCAATGTCTGTTCCCTGGATGTTTACTGGTGCTGCGGGGGGTTGTCCTCACCTGTGGCAGTCCACCACCAGCTCCTTAGTTTTCCTCGCATTGATCTGGACGCAGTTCCGATGGCACCAGTCCACGAAGTCCTGCATAAGTCCTATGTACTCAGCATCATCTCCATTGGAGATAAGGCCAACAATCGCAGAGTCGTCAGAGAACTTCTGTAGATGGCAGTGTGTTGTGTTGTGTGAAAAGTCTACAGTATAAAGCGTAAACAGGAAGGGAGCCAGAACTGTTCCCTCGGGGGCCCCTGTACTGCAGATGATGGTGTCGGACACACAATCCTGGGTTCTCACAAACTGTGGCCAGTATGTGAGGTAGTCCAGGATCCACAATGACAGGTGCTGGTCCACCCCTGCGCACGGCAGCTTGTCCCTCAAGATCACTGGTTGGATGGTGTTGAAAGCACTGGAGAAATCAAAGAACATGATCCTCACCATGTTTCCAGGCTTCTCCAGTTGTGACAGGGAACGGTGTAGGAGGAAGATCACTGCATCCTCCACCCCGATGCCGTGCTGGTAGGTGAACTGGAGTGGATCCATCACTGGTCCCACCAGGGGGCGGAGGTGAGCAAGGGGCTGCACGGTGGGCTGCATGGTGGTGCAGTGGTTAGCACTACGGCAGCACAGTTTACCCTCGGCCGGGGGATCGTGGGGATCATGAGATCGTGGGTTTGATCCCTGCCCCCGGCCAACAGTGATCTGTGTGGAGTTTGCATGTTCTCCCCGTGTTGCGTGGGTTTACTCTGGGATTTCTCCGGTTTCCTCCCACATGCCAAAAACATGTAGGTTAGGGATACGGGGCGCTTGTGCACGCAGCGACCGTCAGCTGGTGGCTTGTCACCGGACTGCAAAACAAATCTACCAACGGGTACAAAATAAGTACAAAAAAAAAAAAAGTAGCAGTCTCTCCAGGGTCTTCAAGAGGTGAGAAGTCAGGGCCACTGGTCTGTAGCTGTTCAGGTCTCTGGGGTGGGGAGTATTTGGTACGAGTACCACACAAGATGTTTTCCACAGCTGTGGTACCTTCCCCAGCTTCAGGCTCAGGTTGAAAATGTGCTCCACAATCCCACACAGCGGGTCTGCACAGGACTTGAAGAGCTTCGCGCAAATGCAGTCCTCGCCCAATGCCTTCCTCGCCTTGATCTTCCCCAGCTCCGCCCTCACCTGGGTCATAGTGAGGGCCAGGTTGGGGCAGGGGAGCTGTGTGCTGAGAGTGGGGGTGGGGGTGTTGGTGGATGGGGGGTGGGTGGACAGCAGGATTAGATGACGGTAGAGGCAGCAGTGTTGGTGTGCAGGCGGAGGGGAGGGCTGTTGGTCAAACCTGTTAAAAAAACAGGTTCAGGTTGTTCACCCACCCCCTGCCTCCGGTGGCCTGGGAGGAGGTATTTGGGAGTCCAGAGATGGTTTTGAGGCTTCTCCAGACCCCGCCGATGTAGCTGTCCTTACCCTCACTGATCTTCCTCCTTAGCTCCCTCTGTATGGACTTCAGCTCCTCCCTGTTTCCCGACCTGAAGATCCTCTTCTTTTCTCTCAGCAGGGACTTTATTTCGGAGTTGATCCAGGGTTTGTTGTTTGAGCAACACCGTATGGTCTTGGTGGGTACGGTGTTGTCCATACAGAAGTTGATGTAGTAATTATTTCAATCTATAATCAATTTCAATCAATAATTGTAATTATTGATTATAGTTATATTATAATTCAACTTTATTTATATAGCCCCATTTCACAACAACAGTCATCTCATAGCACTTTCAACTGTAGGGGGAACCCCCACAGTTGCAGAAAGACCCCAGCAATCAGGCGATCCCCTGTGAGCAAGCGCTTGGTGACGGCAGAGAGGAAAAACTCCCTTTTAACAGGAAGAAACCTCCAGCAGAACCAGGCTCAGGGAGGGGCAGTCATCTTCTGCGACTGGCTGGGGGATGAGGGGATAGAGAAGGTGAAAAGAACAGACATGTGGAGAGCAAACAGCACGATGGGGACTCAATCTGTGGGAGAGAACAAACAGATGTTAATGACCAGCAAAAAAAAAAATAAAAAAAAAAATATATATATTTCATTGAGTGTGAAGAAAAGAGTGAGGCCCAGTGCATTATTGGAGGTCGCCCGGCTGACTAAACCTATTAGCAGCATAACTAAGGGAGGGTTCAGAAACACATGATCCCTCCCTAATTGTAGGCTATATCAAAAAGGTAGGTTTTAGCCATATTCTTAAAAACAGAGATCGAGTCTGACTCCCGAATCCAGATTGACAGCTAGTTCCAAAGGAGAGGAGCTTGATAACTGAAGGCTCTGCCTCCCATTGTACTTTTGGAGATTCTAGGTATTACAAGTAATCCTGCATTTTGGGAGTGTAGTGCTCTGTTAACATAATACGGTAGTATCAGATCTTTTAAATAAAAAGGGGCCTGGTTGTTTAGAGATTTGTAAGTAAGAAGAAGGATTTTAAACTTAATTCTAAACTCTATAGGAAGCCAGTGAAGGGAGGCCAGAACCGGAGAGATATGATCTTTCTTTCTAGTACCTGTTAAAACTCTTGCTGCAGTATTTTGGATAAGCTGAAGACTTTTTAAAGATGTTTTAGGACAACCTGATAATAAAGAATTACAATAATCTAATCTAGAGTTAACAAAAGCGTGGATCAATTTCTCAGCATCACTCTGAGACAAGATGCTCCTAATCTTGGCAATATTACGCAAATGATAGACGTCTTAGAAACAAATTTAATATGTGAATTGAAGGTCAAATCTTGATCAAAAATAATTCCAAGGTTCCTCACAGAGCTATTAAGAGAAAGAATAACCGGATCCAAACTGAAAGTTTGATTTGGAAAGGTATTTCTAACGTTTTTTGGACCAATAAGAATGACCTCAGTCTTATCTGAATTTAATAGCAGGAAATTACAAGTCATCCAAGCTTTGATTTCCTTAAGACAGGCTTCCAACTTGGCTAATTGATTACTATCATCTGGCTTCATTGACAGGTATAATTGTGTGTCATCTGCATAACATTGAAAATGTATACAGTGCTTTCTAATAATGATGCCTAATGGAAGCATATATAAACTAAAAAGAGTAGGGCCTAGCACAGATCCCTGTGGTACTCCATGACTGAGCTTTGAGTTGAAAGAAAACTCATTATTGACATAAACAAACTGGAACCTATCAGAAAAATAAGATCTAAACCACTGCAACGAAGTTCCATTAAGTCCAACATAGTGTTCTAATCTATCAAGTAGAATGTTATGATCAATAGTATCAAAAGATGCACTAAGGTCTAAAAGGACAAGTACAGAAACAAGTCCATTATCAGATGCGATGAGGAGGTCGTTAGTGACCTTCGCTAAGGCTGTTTCAGTATTATGATGGATTCTAAACCCAGATTGAAACTCTTCAAGTAAACCATTTCCCTGCAGGTGGTCAAATAATTGTGTAGCAACAACTCTTTCTAAGATTTTTGAAATGAAAGGCAGATTAGAGATTGGTCTATAGTTAGCTAAAGCTCCTTAATCCAGCGTTGGCTTTTTGAGTAGGGGTTTAATTACAGCCGCTTTAAAAGTCTGCTGTACCTGGCCTAAAGTTAATGAAGAATTGATTTTATGAAGAATAAAGCTACCAATAAGTGGGAAGACTTCTTTAAATAACCTGGTAGGAATAGGGTCTAAAAGTCAAGTTGAAGGCTTGGATGAGTAAACTATTTTGTTTATCTCTAAAAGGTCAATTGGAGTAAACTCATCAAGACAGATATCTGTTGAAGGAGTTGTCGGCGGCGGCGGCGGCCTCCGTCGGTCTATGATGACCATGGAAGAGAATCCTAAACGTCTACTCTGCTGGAACAGCACTGCCTGTGGCTGAACAGGCCGATGCGTGAATGGCAGTGCCTGTCACATAGGTCGCACTTGTGGGTGGTCTCCGTGCTGCTGGGTCTGTGGTGGTTCTTCCTGCGGGTCCTTTTTTCATCTGCTGCAGCAGTCGGTCTCTCTTCACCCGCCTTGAGCTGTCTGGTCAGGGTGCCTCTCCATTTGGAGCGGTCCGTTGCAAGGTCCTCCCAGCGCTCTGTGTTGATCTCCAGTTCCTTCATGTCTCTCTTGCAGACATCTCTAAAGCGCAGCTGTGGGCAGCCAACGTCTCTCCTGCCAGTTGCCAGTTCTCCGTAGAGGACGTCTTTGGGGATTCTGCCATCCTCCATACGGTGAACGTGGCCTAGCCAGCGGAGCCTGTGCTGCCTGAGTAGAGTGAACATGGAGGGAAGGCCGGCGCGGGACAGAACTTCTGTGTTGGGCACTTTGTCCTGCCAGGATATGTCCAGGATGTGGCGAATGCAGCGCAAATGGAAGGAGTTCAGTCTCTTTTCCTGCCGGGCGTATGTTGTCCACGTCTCACTCCCATAGAGCAGTGTGCTGATGATGCAGGCGTTGTACACGGAGTTGTAAGGAGTTGTAGTAGTTACTGTATTTAAGCTAAAGGTGGGAAGAATCTGATTGATTTTATCTCTGATGGATGAAATTTTATTATTGAAAAAGTTCATAAAGTCCTGACTAGTAAGCTCTAAGGGAATGCTAGGATTGACAGAGTCCTGACTCTTTGTCAACTTGGCTACAGTACTGAAAAGAAACCTGAGATTATTCTTGTTCTCTTCTATTAAAGCAGAATAATAACTCGCTCTAGCATTTCTAAGAGATTTCTTTTTTTAGATTAAAAGATGATTTGTCCAAGCTAAATAGATTTCATCTAAATTAGTGGAGCACCATTTTCTTTCTAATTGACGAGTCTTCTGTTTTAAGCTACGAGTTTCTGTGTTGAACCAAGGAGTTAGAAATCTCTGATTAGACTTTTTCTTTTTTAAGGGGGGCGCCAAGTCTAGAGTCTGATGCAGCGAAGCTGTAACACTATCTACCATGCTATCAATTACAGAAGGAGCAAGCTCTCCATAGTTTATTTCCGTTGTGTTGACACATGGCATAAAGGAAACAATCTGCATAAATTTGGTAACAACATCATCTGAGAGGCATCTACTGAAGTAATATTTTTCTTTAGGAGCCAAATAGTCAGAAATAGTAAAATCAAAGGTTAACAGACAATGGTCTGACAGTACAGGGTTATGAGGAGACACTACAAGATTTTCTATTTCTATGCCATATATCAGAACAAGGTCCAACGTATGGTGGAGATAATGGGTAGAATTTCCTACTTTCTGAGAAAACCCCATCAAGTCTAATATTGAATTAAATGCCACATTAAGGCAATCACTATCTACATCTACATGTATATTTGTATATTAAAGTCCCCTACTATAATTATTCTATAAGATTTCAGCACTAAATCAACTAAGAAATCAGCAAATTCGGATAAAAATTCTGAGTAGGTTGATGGAGGATGATAAACTATGGCAAATAAAATTGGGTTTAGCCTAAGATTGCTAAAGTGCCCAATACTGAGGACCAGGCCCTCAAAGGAATTATAACATGTTTTTTGCTTTACATTAACTAGTAATTTGGAATGGTAAATTGTTGCTACTTCTCCTCCATGACCAGAACTTCTGGGATTTTGACAGTTTAAATAACCAGAGGGAGTTGATTCATTTAAACCAACATAATCCTCTTGCCCTAACCAAGTCTCTGTAAGGGATATTAAATCAATCTGATGACCAATTAACATATCATGGACTAACAGAGACTTGGGAATTAGAGACCTAATATTTAATAAACCACATTTAATTTTTAAATTATGAGGAGGAAGGGAGGCCAAATCATTCAATTTAGAAGCTTCATGTTTAATTTAAGTTTTACCAACTTTTTGTTTAATCACTTTGGCAGGCTTATACATTATATTTTTATTTGCTTTGGAGGGAGCAGACAATGATTCTCTTATGGGGAAGACAGGGGCTAAGTTGAGGGGTGGCGGATGAAGAACAGCTGCAGAGAGGCGTGTAAGACTGCGACCCTGCTTCCTGGTCCCAACTCTGAGTTGTCAAGGTTTTGGAAATTTGGATAAAAAGATGCCAGATTGTTAGATAAAAGAGACGCACCATCCAAAATGGGATGGACGCTGTCTCGTCTCATAAGACCAGGTTTTCCCCAAAATGAGTTCCAATTGTCATTGTAGCCCACGTTGTTTACAGGACACCACACAGACAGCCAGCGGTTGAAGGATGACAAGCGGCTAAACATGTCATCACTGGGCAGATTGAGGAGGGGCCCAGAGAATATTACAAGGGCAGATATCGTTTTGGCAATGTCACACACCGATTCTACATTAAGTTTCGTGACTTCCGACTGCCGGAGACGGATGTCATTAATGCCGGTGTGAATAACAATTGTGGAGTATTTACAGTTACTTTTAGCCAGCATTTTCAAATTTGACTCGATGTCGCCTGCTCTGGCCCCAGGAATGCATTGGACTATGGCCGCTGGAGTCTCTAGGTTCACGTTTCTGGCTACAGAGTCGCCAATGATCAGAGTTTTTTCCTCAGCGTGTGTGTCGCTGAGTGGGGAAAAAACGATTAGAAACGTGAACAGGTTGGTGGTTCACCTGGGCTTTACGGCTAGGCTTCCTTCTCACTGTCACCCACCCAGTCTCCTCGCTGCTGAGGAGAACCGGAGGACCGCTAATGGGTCGCTCTGTGCTAGGGAGCTCCGCTGCAGCTTGGGGACGTCCGTCAAGATTAACTGGCGCAGATGGTGTTTCAATGCAGCGGAGCTGGGATTCCAAATCAGAGAACCTCGCCTCGAGTGCATCAAAAAGACAACATTTATTACATTTACCGTTATCACTAAAAGAGACAGCGGTGTAGCTAAACATCTGACAGAGAGAGAACACCAGAGAAGGAGAGGAAGGAGAGCTAGTTCCCATAGCTAGTGGCTAACCCGAAGCTAACAAAAACACTGATGAAAGGTGAACAGAAGGCTGAAGAGGGTGATTCGGTGACACTGAGTGTGTACACAGGTGCAAGAGGCTTGATAAACAGAAATAAGAACTAATGGTAGATGGAAAAAAGTGGTTAAAATACAATTAAAAGCAAAATCCTCAGTAGAGTGATGAGAGCAAACCACACAGACAGACAGCAATACAGGAGGTGATGAGACTTTACCACAAGTGATGTGTCCTTATACCATATTACTGAGTGAATATGCCTAAATCAGTGTGTCAATCATACTACATTGATGCTTATAGACATTCAAGTATGTTCCAGACAAAATAGCATGGCTTTCGGGACTTATTTGTTTTTGCAAAAAATGGCTTGTGGACTTCGCTGATTTTGCAAAAAAACGTTCTAATAAATTGTTAAAAGTAACAATAAGTTGATGTTTGATTTTTTGATTTTTTTATTTTTTTTTATTTTTTTTTGCTTTATTATGTCTGAGATACTCATATTTCAGATGACCATGTCTTAAAAGCTGATTTGGAAATACTAACACCTATAAACCTACAGATGAAAAAGAGTTTTGTTTTTTTTTTTCTCATTTTGAACTCAACTGGACTTCTGCTTTTGCAAAAGAACTCTTCAGATGTGCTTTTGAAAGTAAGAGCACACATTTACTTTGCTTCTACTGGAACTGTGGTGTGTCTGCCTGATGGTACCATGCTGTGGTGTACATCAAATCTATCCACTGCCTTGAATGCTCCACAACTTCAAGCACAGGAAGTTGGATTGGAGGAGGATCAAACCTCTTCAGCAACTGTTTGGTGGATACAACTGAATGATGTGAGCCCTGACAAAAATCAGTTGGTAGACAAATATGTTTCATGGGCTCCATGGATAGACTCTGTTCAGACATATCACACACACACACACACACACACACACACACACACACACACACACACACACACACACACACACACAATCCACTCCACTGCACAATGAACTACTCACATGATGACCAAGAACTGTATGATGATCAGTGGGAGACACTGGTGGGGTTTCCAGATCTGGTGTGTAAAGACATTTATGTTGGTCCACAAGGAACAGCTGCTGCAGTCTGTTTGAATGAAGATGTGTTGCCTCTGTATACCCTCTCAGACACTGCTCCACCTCATGTGACACTGGGTGAAAAACTATCTTAAGTTGACTGACTGGGTTGTTTCACAATGTAGGGATTTACATTATTCACCATCTGCTGATTGCTATCGCATTTCATACAATGTGATAATGCATACCACCCCACAAACACTGCACCTTGACCAAACACGTGGTAGAGAAAACACTGATCACCCAAATTCTGATGCATTGTTGGAGTCTATGCCTCCCTCTTTATGGTCAGAAGGCTTTGCGTCCCCGTCCCAAAGGTCATCAATTCTCTCGCACCCTAAGCCATGCACTGTGAGGGAAATTATGTCATTTTTGGATCTTACCAGATCTAGCAGAAATTTTGTTCCAAATGACACTGGGCTTATTCAACCACTGCGTGACCTCCTTGAGGAAGCAGGACATAAAAATCTCACAGCACCCTTCCAATTGACTACTTAAGCTGAGGGTGCTTTCATTGAACTGAAACAACTGATGTCACATGCATGCTCACTTAAACCACCTGATTACTCTTCTCCAATCCACCTCGATGTTTCTGAAGAGTCCGGCGTTATGAACGCCATACTGTATCAGAAGGGTGAGGTACAGGATCAAGGTCAGTTCTAATGTATTACAGCTCAACATTAGACAACATAGAAAAAGGACACCCACCATGCACAAATCATGTTGCAGCAATAGCCAAAGCACTGGAAAAAAGTCTCACATTACCATGCAACACACTGTGATTGTGCACACTGCCCATGGAGTAGCTTCATACCTGCAAAGTGTGTTGTTTACACTTTCAGCCAAAAGAACACAAAGGCTGAAAGGAATACTACAAGCACCAAATGTCATTTACACAAGTGAAGGGACAAACATGGCAGAAGACATGTTCACAGGTAAACCTCATGACTGTTGTGCTTTTGTGGAGACAGACATGAAAGCTGTTCCAAGTCTCCAAGCAGATGGAATTGAACACCAAGATTTAAATATTTTTTTGTGATGGCTGCCGCTATCAAAAAATGGGTGGATCTTTGAGTGCTTCATATGCAGTTGTAAAAAATGATGAAGGGACAGGTGCATTTCAAACTGTAGAGGCAGGAATGGTAGACCAGCCTGCTTCTGCCCAAAAAGCTGAAATTGTAGCCCTTACTAAAGCATGTCAGTATGCAAGAAAACAAGAGGCTAACATATATACTGATTCAGCTTATGCTCACCAGGCTGCACATGATGACATTAGAAAAGGAAAGGATTTCTCACCTCAGCTAACAGACCAAATAAACACTTAACATAAATGGTTGAGCTGATGGAGGCCATGGGTCAACCAAAGAGAGTGGCAATTTTGAAGTGTAAAGGACATCAAAAAGGCAAGTTTACTGTGTCCAGATGAAGTGAAGCTGCTGATCTAGCTGCTAAGCAAGCAGGTGGCTTTGTTACTCAAGCAAGCATGATGGTACAGAAAGAAGATTGGGAGTACATGGCATAGAGGAAATTAAGCCGTTGCAAGAGAAGTCAAGTCCTGAAGAAAAAAGTAGGTGGCTAGAGAAAGATGAGGAAGGTTTGTGGAGATCAGCTGATGGAAGGCTAGTAGCCCTGGCTAAGATGTTGTTATTGTGCAAAGAGGCACAGTTAAAAGGCCATGTCTCAAAAACTAAAATATCTGCTTTGACTGAAGCACATTGGTGGCATCCACACTTGATTGAGGTTGCAGAGCTGGTCATCTCTGAATGTGAAGCATGCCAGAAGTTCAATCCCAAACACATGTTAACGGCCTCTGTGGGAGTTTTTCCAGCCCCTGAATGGCCATGGAAAGATATAGTAATTGATTTCACAGACATGGGCCCAGAAAACAGATGCAGAGGCTACAGATATCTGTTGGTGTGTGTGGATACATTTTCAAGATGGGTGGAAGCAAAAGCATGTAAAACAGAAAGTGCAAAGGAATTGATTAAATGGCTGACAGAAGAGGTGATTCTCAGACATGGTTTTCCAAGGGTGATTAGGTCAGATAATGCCATTTTCAAATAAGCATTTGAAGGAAGTTGAATGTGCCTTAGGCTTAAGGCATAAGTTTGGCCCAGTAGTGCATCCATCCTCCCAAGGGCTAGTGGAAAGAGCAAATGGTACATTGAAAAGAATGCTAGCCAAACAATGCATGGGAACAGGCATGACATGGATTGATGCACTGCCATTAGCGCTGATAACACTGCAATCTACCTCTAACACAACGCTCTGCCTGACTCCCCATGAGCTGTTAACAGGGAGAAAAATCCCAGGACAATTTATTGATTCACCTTAGACTCCTAGGAATAGTAAAGCTGTAGAACTGTCACAGTACATCAAGAGTCAGCAAATACCCTTGCCTATTTACAACAAGATAAAACACTATTTAGAGGATACAGTAAATCAGTGAAAATGAATCTGCTGAGGCTTAGCTTGAATATATCAAAACTACCCCACAATGCAATAAGCTCATCTTTTTATTTAGTGTTAGGAGTAAACATGCCAGAGGGGAAAAAACAACAAAACAACAACAACAAAAAAATAAAATAAAACAAAACACTGGAATTGTTGAAGATCACAGTGGTCACCAGTATGACTAGTAAAGTCATGAATACAACCACACAACCTTTGAGCTCTAAGGTGGTGACTTATCTAGGTGTGCCGACAGTTAGGGATCGCATAGCTATAGAAACAGGATATGTAGATCAAAATGAATGGTTAGTATGGGACCAATATTCAGTCTGCACCATAATAAAGCATCAGGCTGCTTGTTATGCTTGTGCTGCTGCAAGGCCAGGATTGGCCACAGTGCCATTCCCACTGGACCCCAATAACAATCCTCAAGGATTTAATTTCCTGATTAGCCTGTTTTCAACTTCCAAATCCCCAAAAATTGTACTGCCATGTATAACCTTTTTCCCCCAATAGGGAGGATGACGACTCCACCATTTCAGCCCTATAAGGGAAATTATGCTTGTTTTATATGTAAAAGAAGCAGTCTGAATGTGGGAACCCTGACTTATTGTGCTAACACTTTAGCCATAGCTAACAGCAGTTAATCTGAGATACAAGATATGTCCCAGCCTAGATCAGATGTGTGGTTTTGTTGTGGCTAAATGAGGCTGTGGCCTATATTACCTAAGCATTGGAAGGGAATATGTGCACCAGTTCAATTAGTAATGCCATTCATTATTCTCCCATTGGGCTCATTAGACAATACCAGGATTGGCACGTGCGTGAAAAGAAAGATCAGAGCTAAAAAGAATGCATTTTCAGTTATGGAAGATAAACTGGGTAGTGTTAGGCCATGGATACATTCCACAGGAAGAGTCAGGGGAGTTCTGGATGAGGTTTAGGGGCGAAATTCTATAGAAGCATTGTTCACTCACTTTATTCTTTGGGTTGGACAGGTAATAGAAGCTATTAAAATGCAATATTGGATTGAGTGTCTTTATTTCAACCAGTAGCAAATGCTGAACTACACATTGGATGCCCTTAAAGGAGTCTATGAACAACTAAAGCCAACATCTCTCATGACATTTCAAAATCACATTGCTCTAGACATGCTCTTGGCAGGGTCTGGGGAAGTGTGTCAGAATTTTGGCTCCATGTGCTGGACTTTTATCCCTAACCACATGAGCCCAGACGGAAGTATTACATGTGCTACAGAAGCCTTAGAAGGCCTTAGAGAAGAATTTGGGCAAAACACAGGTTATGAGGAAGATGCTTTTACCGCATGGCTGCAGTCAATATTTGGGCATTGGGCAGGTGTGGTGCACTCAGTAATTCTGATAATAGCAGAATAGCAATGATTCTCTTGTTGGACTGTTGTTGTATCCCATGTTTGAGAACACTGATAGAGAGATGCATAGTTACCTCCCTGTCTATGGAGTCAGTCCAAAGGATGATGGCTCAAGTCCACTTCCAAGAGGAATCCAGGTCTCTCTTTCACGACAAGGGCCATTGTGATTCTAGGAATGACAGTGATGAAGGAGAGGCCATTGTATGAAATGTATATATTGTGTCTTTCTGCGATCCATTGTTCTATCCGCTGTCCACACATCCAGCACCACACTCATACATATAAACTTACATGAAAGGGGGCACGCTACTCTGAAGGTACCCTCCTGCAGTGGGTCATGTGCTAGTAACCTCTGGCCCCTTCTTATTCCTTTGTTCTCTTACAGATAACTCCAGAAGAATACTGTGCTATTTGTGGTCATGTAGTCAGAATAGATGGGAAGTTTACAGACCCTGTTGTATGGCAGGTCTTGAGGCCCGGATACAGCATACAAGGGTTTGGAAAATCTTCTGACTTGAATGTTTTGGTTGATTAACATTATACCCATTGTCTGAAAAAAGCATGTGGGAAAAGGCTGCCTAGCAGTGGGGCTGGGAAGAGAGTTTTTGCCTGTGAATATGCTTCAGTGAATAACAGAAATTCATGAAAATGATTGCTCAATGAAAGATCGACTGCCTACAGGATTTTTGCTCATCTCATAATCAGATGAATAAAGGACCTGTTTGTTAGTATGCCTGCCTTAATGGTTGACTCCATAAAATGAAGTCAAAAGAGGGAATGGCAGTAGAAATATTTAGATAAGTTAGGGTGTTATACTAATACACAATATGCTTGCTTTAAATGTCAGTTAAAAAAGATTTTTGCAGCTTACACGCTCAAACAATAGGATGTGGTGTTTAGCTTCACAAACACACACCCTAAACAGCTGCACAAGGAAGAACTGCTTTTGATTACATATAGAGAAATGTCTTTGGGCCATAGGGGTTGCGCAGGAAGTGAAAGTAGACACAGTGAGGACAACAAGCCAACGGATGGAGAAGTGAAACATCTGCTGGGAGAAGATATGCTGAAGGCCAGTTTGAACCAGTTTTGACAGAGACATTTGTGGATTGGAGGGAGTCAGATAACGAGGAACACAAATAGCAGAAAGACACTATATTCAATTCAATTCAACTTTATTTATATAGCGCTATTTCACAACAACAGTCATCTCATAGCACTATCAACTGTAGGGGGGAACCCCCACAGTTGCAGAAAGACCCCAGCAATCAGGTGATCCCCTATGAGCAAGCACTTGGCGACGGTGGAGAGGAAAAACTCCCTTTTAACAGGAAGAAACCTCCAGCAGAACCAGGCTCAGGGAGGGGCAGTCATCTGCTGCGACTGGCTGGGGGGTGAGGGGACAGAGAAGATGAAAAGAACAGACATGTAGAGAGCAAACAGCACGATGGGGACTCAATCTATGGGAGAGAACAAACAAATGTTAATGACCAGCAAAAAAAAAATATTTCATAGAGAGTGAGGAAAGGAGTGAGGCCCAGTGCATTACTGGAGGTCCCCCGGCTGACTAAACCTATTAGCAGCATAACTAAGAGAGGGTTCAGAAACACATGATCCCTCCCTAATTGTAGGCTATATCAAAAAGGTAGGTTTTAACCCTAATCTTAAAAACAGAGATCGAGTCTGACTCCCGAATCCAGATTGGCAGCTGATTCCACAGGAGAGGAGCTTGATAACTGAAGGTTCTGCCTCCCATTGTACTTTTGGAGATTCTAGGTATTACAAGTAGTCCTGCATTTTGGGAGCATAGTGCTCTGTTAGGATAATACGGTAGTATCAGATCTTTTAAATAAAAAGGAGCCTGATTGTTTAGAGCTTTGTAAGTAAGAAGAAGGATTTTAAACTTAATTCTAAACTCTATGGGAAGCCAATGAAGGGAGGCCAGAACCGGAGAGATACGATCTCTCTTTCTAGTACCTGTTAAAACTCTTGCTGCAGCATTTTGGATCAGCTGAAGACTTTTTAAAGATGTTTTAGGACAACCTGATAATAAAGAATTACAATAATCTAATCTCGAGCTAACAAAAGCGTGGATCAGTTTCTCAGCATCACTCTGAGACAAGATGCTCCTAATCTTGGCAATATTACGCAAATGATAGAAGGCAGTCTTAGAAACAAATTTAATATGTGAATTGAAGGACAAATCCTGATCAAAAATAACTCCAAGGTTCCTCACAGAGCTATTAAGAGAAAGAGTAACTGCATCCAAACTGAAAGTTTGATTTGGAAAGGAATTTCTAAGGTTTTTTGGACCAACAAGAATGACTTCAGTCTTATCTGAATTTAATAGCAGGAAATTACAAGTCATCCAAGCTTTGATTTCCTTAAGACAGGCTTCTAACTTGGTTAATTGATTACTATCATTTGGCTTCATTGACAGGTATAATTGTGTGTCATCTGCATAACAATGAAAATGTATACAGTGCTTTCTAATAATGTTGCCTAACGGAAGCATATATAAACTAAAAAGAGTAGGGCCTAGCACAGATCCCTGTGGAACTCCATGACTAAGCTTTGAGCTGAAAGAAAACTCATTATTTACATGAACAAACTGGAACCTATCAGATAAATAAGATCTAAACCACTGCAACGAAGTTCCATTAAGTCCAACATAGTGTTCTAATCTATCAAGTAGAATATTATGATCGATAGTATCAAAAGCTGCACTAAGGTCTAAAAGGACAAGTACAGAAACTAGTCCATTATCAGATGCAATGAGGAGGTCGTTAGTGACCTTCACTAAGGCTGTTTCAGTACTATGATGGATTCTAAACCCAGATTGAAACTCTTCGAGTAAACCATTTCCCTGCAGGTGGTCAAATAATTGCGTAGCAACAACTCTTTCTAAGATTTTTGAAATGAATGGGAGATTAGAGATTGGTCTATAGTTAGCTAAAGCTCCTGGATCTAGCGTTGGCTTTTTGTGTAAGGGTTTAATTACAGCTGTTTTAAAAGCCTGCGGTACATGGCCTAAAGTTAATGAAGAATTGATTATATGAAGAATAAAGCTACCAATAAGTGGGAAGACTTCTTTAAATAACCTAGTAGGAATAGGGTCTAAAAGACAAGTTGAAGGTTTGGATGAGGAAACTATTTTGTCTAACTCACAAAGGTCGATTGGAGTAAACTCATCAAGACAGACATCAAAAGAAGGAGTTGTAGTAGTTACAGTATTTAAGTTAACTGTGGGAAGAATCTGATTGATTTTATCTCTGATGGATGAAATTTTATTATTGAAAAAGTTCATAAAGTCCTGACTAGTAAGCTCTAAGGGAATGCTAGGATTGACAGAGTCCTGACTCTTTGTCAACCTGGCTACAGTACTGAAAAGAAACCTGGGATTATTCTTGTTCTCTTCTATTAATGCAGAGTAATAACTTGTTCTAGCTTTTCTAAGAGATTTTTTATAAATTAAAAGATGATTTCTCCAAGCTAAATAGATTTCATCTAAATTAGTAGAGCGCCATTTTCTTTCTAATTGACGAGTCTTCTGTTTTAAGCTACGAGTTTCTGTGTTGAACCAAGGAGTTAGAAATCTCTGATTAGACTTTTTCTTTTTTAAGGGGGCCACCAAGTCTAGAGCCTGATGCAGAGAAGCTGAAACACTATCCACCATGTTATCAATTACAGAAGGAGCAAGCTGTCTATAGCTTATTTCCGTTGTGTTGACACATGGCATAGAGGAAACAATCTGCATAAATTTGGAAACAGCATCATCTGAGAGGCATCTACTGTAATAATATTTTTCTTTAGGAGCCAAATAGTCAGAAATAGTAAAATCAAAGGTTAACAGACAATGGTCTGACAGTACAGGGTTATGAGGAGACACTACAAGATTTTCTATTTCTATGCCATATGTCAGAACAAGGTCCAATGTATGGTGGAGGTAATGAGTAGAATTTCCTACTTTCTGAGAAAACCCAATCAAGTCTAATATTGAATTAAATGCCACATTAAGGCAGTCACTATCTACATCCACATGTATATTAAAGTCCCCTACTATAATTATTCTATCAGATTTCAGCACTAAATCAGCTAAGAAATCAGCAAATTCGGATAAAAATTCTGAGTAGGTTGATGGGGGACGATAAACTATGGCAAATAAAATTGGGTTTAACCTAAAATTGCTAAAGTGCCCAATACTGCGGACCAGGCCCTCAAAGGAATTATAACATGTTTTTTGCTTTACATTAACTAGTAATTTGGAATGGTAAATTGTTGCTACTCCTCCTCCACGACCAGAACTTCTGGGATTTTGACAGTTTAAATAACCAGAGGGAGTTGATTCATTTAAACCAACATAATCCTCTTGCCCTAACCAAGTCTCTGTAAGGGAAATTAAATCAATCTGATGATCAATTAACAGATCATGGACTAACAGAGACTTGGGAGTTAGAGACCTAATATTTAGTAAACCACATTTAATTTTTAAATTATGAGGAGGAACAGAGGCCGAATCATTCAATTTAGAGGCTTTATGTTTAATTTGAGTTTTACCAATATTTTGCTTTATCACTTTGGGATGCTTATGCATGATATTTTTATTCACTTTGGAAATAGTAGACAACGATTCTCTGATGGGGAAGACAGGGGCTAAGCTGAGGGGTGGCGGATGAAGAGGAGCTGCAGAGAGGCGTGTAAGACTGCGACTCTGCTTCCTGGTCCCAACTCTGAGTAGTCATGGTTTTGGAAATTTGGATAAAAAAGATGCCAGATTGTTAGATAAATGAGAAGCACCATCCAAAGTGGGATGGTGATCTATATAGATAGATAGATAGATAGATAGATAGATAGATACAGTGGGGCAAAAAAGTATTTAGTCAGCCACCAATTGTGCAAGTTCTCCCACTTAAAAGATGAGAGACGTCTCCAATTCTCATCATAGGTATACCTCAACTATGAGAGACAAAACAAGAAAAAAAAAATCCAGAAAATCACACTGAAGGATTTTTAATGAATTAATTGGTAAATTCCTCGGTAAAATAAGTATTTGGTCAATAACAAAAGTTCATCTCAATACTTTGTTATATACCCTTTGTTGGCAATGACAGAGGTCAAACGTTTTCTGTAAGTTTTCACAAGGTTTTCACACACTGTTGCTGGTATTTTGGCCCATTCCTCCATGCAGATCTCCTCTAGAGCAGTGATGTTTTGGGGTTGTCGCTGGGCAACACAGACTTTCAACTCCCTCCAAAGATTTTCTATGGGGTTGAGATATGGAGACTGGCTAGGCCACTCCAGGACCTTGAAATGCTTCTTACGAAGCCACTCCTTCGTTGCCCGGGCGGTGTGTTTGGGATCATTGTCATGCTGAAAGACCCAGCCACGTTTCATCTTCAATGCCCTTGCTGATGGAAGGAGGTTTTCACTCAAAATCTCACGATACATGGCCCCATTCATTCTTTCCTTTACACGGATCAGTCATCCTGGTCACTTTGCAGAAAAACAGCCCCAAAGCATGATGTTTCCATTCTCATGCTTCACAGTAGGTATGGTGTTCTTTCTCCTCCAAACACGACAAGTTGAGTTTTTACCAAAAAGTTCTATTTTGGTTTCATCTGACCATATGACATTCTCCGCTTCTGGATCATCCAAATGCTCTCTAGCAAACTTCAGACGGGCCTGGACATGTACTGGCTTAAGCAGGGGGATACATCTGGCACTGCAGGATTTGAGTCCCTGGTGGCGTAGTGTGTTTCTGATGTAGCCTTTGTTACTTTGGTCCCAGCTCTCTGCAGGTCATTCACTAGGTCCCCCCGTGTGGTTCTGGGATTTTTGCTCACCGTTCTCGTGATCATTTTGACCCCACGGGGTGAAATCTTGCGTGGAGCCCCAGATTGAGGGAGATTATCAGTGGTCTTGTATGTCTTCCATTTTCTAATAATTGCTCCCACAGTTGATTTCTTCACACCAAGCTGCTTACCTATTGCAGATTCAGTCTTCCCAGCCTGGTGCAGGTCTACAATTTTGTTTCTGGTGTCCTTTGACAGCTCTTTGGTCTTGGCCATAGTGGAGTTTGGAGTCTGACTGTTTGAGGTTGTGGACAGGTGTCTTTTATACTGATAATGAGTTCAAACAGGTGTCATTAATACAGGTAACGAGTGGAGGACAGAGGAGCCTCTTAAAGAAGAAGTTACAGGTCTGTGAGAGCCAGAAATCTTGCTTATTTGTAGGTGGCCAAATACTTATTTTACTGAGGAATTTACCAATTAATTCATTAAAAATCCTTCAATGTGATTTTCTGGATGTTTTTTTTTTCCTCATTTTGTCTCTCATAGTTGAGGTATACCTATGATAAAAATTGGAGACCTCGCTCATCTTTTAAGTGGGGGAACTTGCACAATTGGTGGCTGACTAAATACTTTTTTGCCCCACTGTAGATGTACTTTATTGATCCCAAACTGGGGAATTACAGTGTAACAGCAGCATGACAGTAGACAACCAAATAACAGAAACACACACATGACAGACAAAGGGATTACCCATGGAAAGTAAAACTAACATGACTATAAAACTTATATACATCATAGCTTAATATATGATGACCGGTATAAACACAAGAATCATCACATTGCACAAAGAAGGACTATCAGGAGCAGAGTGAAAATGTGAGGTACCAGTTAGTCTGTAAGGTGCAATGTGGCAGCATAGCTATGACCAGAATACAACATCATAGTGAGTTATTGTACAGTGAAATTGCATGTGGCAGGAAATATTTCCTGTACCTGGCCGTATGACAACGAAGCTGTAGTAGTCTACTGGAGAAAGTGCTCCGTTGTCTATCTAGTGTGTGGTGGAGGGGGTGATCAGGATTGTCCATGATGGATCGCAATTTATTTAGTGTTCTCCTCTCCACCACTGTCTCAAAAGGTCTCCGGTCTGAGACCAGTTACAGAGCCAGCCCTCTTGATAATCTTGTCAAGTCTGTTGGTGTCTCTGGCCCTGATACTGCTACCCCAACAGACAGGAGCAAAGAAGATGGCGCTGGCGACAACGGTCTGGTAGAAAAGCTCCAGCATCCTGCTGCACACGTTGAAGGATCTCAGCTTTCTCAGGAAGTAGAGTCTGCTCATCCCCTTCTTGTGGGGATCACATCTCTCTGGTCTTGCTGGCATTCAACCTCAGGTGACTCTGCTCCGTCCACTCCACAAATCTGTCTACCAGTGCCCTGTACTCCCCTTCCTCTCCTCCTCTTATACACCCACAACAGCTAAGTCATCAGAGAATTTCTGCAGGTGGCGTGACTCAGTGTTGTACTGAAAGTCAGTGGTGTATAAGGTAAAAAGAAAAGGAGAGAGCACAGTCCCCTGTGGAGCTCCCGTATCACTAGCCACCACTCCAGACAAGACATTGCCCAGCCGGACAAACTGTGCTCTGCCTGTCAGGGAGTCAGTAATCCAGGAGATCAAAGAGCTGTCAACCCCCATCACCCGCAGCTTCTCACCCAGTAGCAGTGGCTGGATGGTGTTAAAGGCACTGGAGAAATAAAAAAAAAAAAGTGATTCTTACAGTATCTCCTCCACCATCCAGGTACAGATGGGCTCGTTGCAGCAGGTAGATGACAGCATCTTCAACTCCTAAATGGGGCTGATATGCAAACTGCAGAGGGTCCAGCCACATCTTCACTTGCGGCTTCAGGTGAGCTAAGACCAGTCTCTCCAGGACCTTCATCACATGAGAAGTGAGGGCAACTGGTCAATAGTCGTTCAGATCCGATGGAGATAACTTCTTGGGGACAGGAACCAGGCAGGATGTCTTCCACAACAACGTTACTCTCTCCAGACTCAGGCTCAGGTTGTACAGGTGTTTCAGTACCGGAGCTAGTTGGTTGGCATAGGTCCTCAGGGTCCTTGCGGAGATGCCATTAGGGCCCGAAGCGTTCCGCTGACGGAGTCTCTCCAGCTGTTTCTCCACCTGATCTGTAGTCTCCGTGAAGTGAGGGAGGGTCCTGGTGCCCCCTGACGAGGAGGAGGAGGGGGGAGATGGCGAGAGGTTCTGCACAGGAGGTTGGGTGGGGATGGGTGCTTGGGGGTCTGGTTGTGTTGCTCGGGTGACAGACTGTGAGTTGAACCTATTCAAAAACAGATTCAGTTCCTCAGCTCTCTCCTGGCTCCCAGATGGCTGCCCGACTCTCCCCTTGCACCCAGTTATTTGTTTTATTCCCTCCCACACATCTTTAGTGTTGTTTTGCCTGAGTTTATCTCCCAACTTCCTACTATAATTGTCCTTGCACCTCCTCAGCATCTCTCTCAGCTCATGCTGCACTCCCCTCAGCTTCTCCTTGTCTCCAGCCCCAAAAGCTCTCTTCTTTTTGTTCAGAAGTGCTTTCAGGTCACTCGTGACCCATGGTCTGTTGTTGGAGAAGCAATGTACAATCTGAGCTGGCATGGTCATGTCTTCACAGAATCTAATGTATTCTGTGATGCACTCAGTCATATTGTCTATGTCCACCCCATGTGGTTCACAGAGTACGCTCCAGTCTCTCATCTTGAAGCAGTCCTGTAGTGCATCAGCAGCCTCCTGTGTCCACCTCCTCACAGTCCGTGTATAAGCAGGCTGCCTTTGCACAAGGGGGACATACAGTACTTGGGTGTTAACATGACCATGCAGTGATCCGATTTGCCAATGGGGAGTAAAGCTGTGGCACTATATGCATCACTGACATTGGCATACAGTAAATCCAGTGTTTTGTTCTCTCTGGTGGGACAGTCAACAAACTGGTGAAAGTTTGGTTGTGTTTTTCCCATTGAGACATGGTTAAAATCACCTGTGATGGCCACAAATGCATCCGGGTTCTTCTCCAGTAATGTGGCCGCAGTGGAGCTGATGACGTCACAGGCCACCGCTGCATCAGCTGAGGGAGGGACGTTGAAGATAATAATTAAAGAGCACTTCATTCCTCGCGGCATATACAGCTATGGGCAAAATTGTTGGTACCCCTCTGTTAATGAAAGAAAAAACCACAATGGTCACAGAAATAAGATAAGATAAGATAAGATAAGCCTTTATTAGTCCCACAATGGGGAAATTCCAGGATTGCAACAGCACAGGGATAGCAACACTCAGAGCAACAACCAGAAGGCAAGAAAAAAAAAAGCAAGAGCAGCTAATATACATACACTACTGTTCAAAAGTTTGGGGTCACCTCAGACAATTTTGTGTTTTCCATGAAAAGTCACACTTTTATTTACCACCATGAGTTGTAAAATGAATAGAAAATATAGTCAATACATTGACAAGGTTAGAAATAATGATTTGTATTTGAAATAATAATTTTTTCCTTCAAACTTTGCTTTCGTCAAAGAATCCTCCATTTGCAGCAATTACAGCATTGCAGACCTAACATGATTGCACAAGGGTTTTCTAATCATCCATTAGCCTTCTGACGCAATGAGCAAACACATTGTACCATTAGAACACTGGAGTGATAGTTGCTGGAAATGGGCCTCTATACACCTATGTAGATATTGCACCAAAAACCAGACATTTGCAGATAGAATAGTCATTTACCACATTAGCAATGTATAGAGTGTATTTCTGATTAGTTTAAAGTTATCTTCATTGAAAAAAGTGCTTTTCTTTCAGAAATAAGGAAATTTCTGTGACCCCAAACTTTTGAACAGTAGTGTATGTATATATATATTTATATATATATATATATATATACAGACACTGGATGGAATAAATATATGAGTATATAAACACACAGTGCGGAGCATTGTAGCTAGATGGAATAAATATGTAGATATATTAACACCCACAGTACGGAGCATTGCAGCTAGGTGGAATAAATATGTAAATATATAAACACACACAGTGCAGAGCATTGTAGCTATATGGAATAAAATGTAGATATATAAACACACAGTGCGGAGCATTGTAGCTAGATGGAATAAATATGTAAATATATAAACACACACAGTGCAGAGCATTGTAGCTATATGGAATAAAATGTAGATATATAAACACACAGTGCGAAGCATTGTAGCTAGATGGAATAAATATGTAAATATATAAACACACAGTGCAGAGCATTGTTGCTAGATGGGATGAAACAGCACAACCGTCTACTTAGTTATCCTACATGGTATGATTATGTACCCATACATATTGTCACCCTCCATAGCGACTGATATTGTCCTAGTTGTATGCCGGAGGGGACCATTGTGTAAGTCTATTGCATCTTTTGCATTCAAAAACTATTAGGTTATTACATCTTTTTGCTATCTCTGTGAGCAGCCCTGCTTAGGTTGCACAGTCTGACAGCCGTTGGTAGGAAGGACCTGTGAAACCTCTCGGTTGTGCACCTGGGATGATGTAGTCTGCTGCTAAATGAGCTCCTCAGTGCATTCAGTATGTCCTGCATAGGGTGGAACTCGGACTCCAGCAGAGATGACAGTTTAGCCACCGTCCTTCTCTCTCCTATCTCCTCCACCGGGTCAAGGCGCTGTCCCAGGACAGAGGTAGCTTTCTTGATCAGTTTGTTCAGTCTCTTCCTATCGGCTGCGGTAATGCCACTGCCCCAGCAGACCACTCCAAAATTGATGGCTGATGCCACCACCGTGTCATAGAATGTCTTCAGCAGCGCCCTTTGTACACCAAAAGACCTGAGTGTCCTCAGTAGGAACAGCCTGCGCTGTCCCTTCTTGTAGAGTGCGTCAGTATTGTGTGACCAGTCTAGTTTATTGTTCAGATGAACACCCAGGTACTTGTAGGATGTCACCATCTCAATGTCTGTTCCCTGTATATTTACTGGTGCTGTGAGGGGTTGTCCATGCCTGCGGCAGTCCACCACCAGCTCCTTAGTTTTCCTCGCGTTGATCTGGAGGCAGTTCCGATGGCACCAGTCCACGAAGTCCTGGATAAGCCCTCTGTACTCAGCTTCATCTCCATTGGAGATGAGGCCAACGATCGCAGAGTCATCAGAGAACTTCTGTAGATGGCAGTGTGTTGTGTGGTGTGAGAAGTCTGCAGTATAAAGAGTGAACAGGAAGGGAGCCAACACCGTTCCCTGGGGGGCCCCCGTGCTACCGATGATCGTTTCGGACACACAGTCCCGGGTTCTCACAAACTGAGGCCGGTTCGTGAGGTAGTCAAGGATCCCTGATGACAGGTGCTGGTCCACCCCTGCGCACAGCAGCTTGTCCTTCAGGATCATCGGTTGGATGGTGTTGAAAGCACAGGAGAAGTCAAAGAACATGATCCTCACCGCATTCCCGGGCTTCTCCAGGTGGGACAGAGAACGGTGAAGGAGGAAGATCACCGCATCCTCCACCCCAATGCCATGCTGGTAGGCGAACTGGAGTGGATCCATCGCTGGTCCCACCAGGGGTCGGAGGTGAGCAAGGAGCAGTCTCTCCAGGGTCTTCATCAAGTGGGACGTCAAGGCCACCGGTCTGTAGCTGTTCAGGTCTTTGGGGTGGGAAGTTTTTGGAACAGGTACCACACAAGATGTTTTCCACAGCTGTGGTACCCTCCCCAGCTTCAGTCTCAGGTTGAAGATGTATGCCACAATCCCACACAGCTGGTCTGCACAGGACTTGAGGAGCTTTGCGCTGATGCCGTCCGGTCCTGACGCCTTCCTCGCCTTGATCTTCCTCAGCTCCGTCCTCACCTGGGTCTTGGTCAGGGTCAGGATGGGGGGCTGTGTGTTGGGAGTGGGGGGGTGTTGGTGGAGTGGGGAGTGGGCAGCAGGACTTGATGTCTTTAGAGGCAACAGTGGTTGTTGTGCAGTCCGGGGGGAGGGCGGTTGGTCAAACCTATTGAAAAACAGATTCAGATTGTTCGCCCACTACCTGCCCCCCGTGGCCTGGGAGGAGGTATTCTGGAGCCCAGAGATGGGTTTGAGGTTTCTCCAGACCCCGCTGATGTCGCTCTGTTGCAGCTTGTCCTCCATCTTCTTCCTGAAGCTGTTCTTGCCTTCTCTGATCTTTCTCCTCAGCTCCCTCTGTACGGACTTCAGCATCTCCCTGTTCCCCGACCTGAAGATTCTCTTCTTCTCTCTCAGAAGTGTTTTTATCTCAGAGTTGATCCAGGGTTTGTTGTTTGAGCAACACTGTATGGTCTTGGTGGGAATGGATTTGTCCAAACAGAAGCTGAGGTAGCCCGTGAAGATGTGAGTGAGACCATCGATGTCCTCGCCATGTGGATCGCAGACCTGCTTCCAGGCGGTGGTTTCAAAACAGCCCTTTAGAGTGTCCATTGCCCCCTCAGACCATAACTTCACTGTGCGCATGCCGGAGGTTGTCTGTGCACTAGGGGTTTGTACACCGGCCGGAGATGAACCAAGTTGTGATCCGATCTCCCGAGTGGGGGGAGTTGTGATGAGGTGTACGCCTCCTTAGTGTTTGCATAGAATAAGTCCAGGGTTTTATTGTCTCTAATGTGGCATGTGACATACTGGGAAAACATGGGTAGAATGGGAGATAGTGAAACGTGGTTGAAATCGCCTGAGATGAGGAGAAGAGCATCTGGGTGTTCTGTCTGAGCCTGCTAGTTACTGAATGGATGACGTCAGGCGCTGTCCCAGTGTTCGCCGTCGGATTTGCATAAACAACAATGCAGATCACGTGTGAGTATTCTCTCGGGAGATATGTAGGCCGCATGCTAACAGCTAGCAACTCAATGTCTTTGCTACAGTGTTGTTGTTTAACAGTGATATGTCCCGGTCTGCACCAGTTGTTGTTAACATACATTATCACTCCACCGCCCCTTGCTTTGCCACTGTCTGGTGTTTGGTCTGCCCGTATCATGTGGAAACCCTCCAGCTCAATGTTAGCATCTGCTGCTAGTTCAGTTAGCCACGTCTCAGAAAACAAAAGGAGAGAGCATTCCCGGTATATGCTATCATAGCGGGAGATAGCCGCTAGCTCATCTACCTTTCCCAGTAACGACCGTACATTCCCCATGACAATGGATGGAAGCGAGGGTCTGTACCTTATATTTTTTGTCCTCCGCCTTACTCCAGCCCGGCAGCCACGGCGTTTTCGCCTCAGTTCTCTCGGTATGTCGAGTTTTTCCGTTAGCACCGGGTGGTGGTTGAGTGCTAGCAGCTTTTCCCTGCTGTATCGTCTCCTGCTATAAACAGTGGCTCCGTCCACCGGCTCAGGAGACATTTGGGACGATCTGTGTGTCTGTGATATAAATGGAGTGAAAAAAAAAAAACGGATCAAAAAGAGAGAGGGAGGGAAAAAAAGACTCAGAATTGAACCGCTGTTGCAAAGGGTGGCCGACTCGTGTGGCGCCGGAAGTCGGATATAACTTGAATCTGACAAAAATGGTAATAAATAAAAATTCTATGAAAATTAACCAATGAAAATCACACAATGCTTTTGAATTGTGGTTCAACAGAATTACTTTAAAAAACTAGAAAAGCACTCGGAGAGCGCAGACCTCCTCCAAGCGCCACAGTTCCCCCCATACAGTGTTTGTGTGTGCGTTTTCAGATTCCTTGACCATGAAAACATGTGACTAGCAATTGGATTGACAATGATAGGTTTAGTGTTTCAGTAGTTATTCAGGAAAATGGCATTTTCCGTAATGGCAGCCACAGTTCCCCCCATACAGTGTTTGTGTGTACGTTTTCAGATTCCTTGACCATGAAAACATATGTCTAGCAATTGGATTGACAATGATAGGATTAGTGGTTCAGTAGTTATTCAGGAAAATGGCATTTTCCGTAATGGCGGCCACAGTTTCCCCCATACAGTGTTTGTGTGTACGTTTTCAGATTCCTTGACCATGAAAACATATGACTAGCAATTGGATTGACAATGATAGGATTAGTGGTTCAGTAGTTATTCACGAAAATTGCATTTCCCGTAATGGCAGTTTTCTTCTGGACGGTGATCCAGATCACCACCAAAATTTAATCAGTTCTTCCTTGTATCATTTCCAACAATGCCTGAAAGTTTCATCGAAATCCGTCCAAAACTTTTTGAGTTATCTTTCTAACCAACAGACAGACAAACAGACAAACAGACAAACAAACAGACAGACAAACCCCGTCAAAAAACATTACCTCCTTGGCGGAGGTAATAAACTCATGAAACAGGCCTGGACAAAAATGATGGTACCCCTAGAAAAGATTGAAAATAATGTGACCATAGGGACAAGTTCGACCAAGATGTGTCCTCTAATAAACATCACAGGTGTCTACAAATTTGTAATCAGTCAGTTGGCCTATTTAAAGGGTGACAAGTAGTCACTGTGCTGTTTGGTGACATGGTGTGTACCATGCTAAACATGGACCAGAGGAAGCAAAGGAGAGAGTTGTCTCAGGAGATTAGAAAGAAAATTATAGACAAGCATGTTAAAGGTAAAGGCTATAAGACCATCTCCAAGCAGCTTGATGTTCCTGTGACTACAGTTGCACATATTATTCAGAAATTTAAGATCCACAGGACTGTAGCCAACCTCCCTGGACTTGGCTTCAGGAGGAGACGGATAATATGAATGGTAACAAAAGAACCCAGAACAACCTCTAAACACATTCAAGGTGAACTCCAAGGCCAAGGTACATCAGTGTCAAATTGTACCATCCGTCGTTGTTTGAGCCAAAGTGGACTTCATGGGAGACAACCAAGGAGGACACCACAGTTGAAAACAAATCATAAAAAAGCCAGACTGGAATTTGTCAAACTGCATGTTGACAAGCCACAAAGCTTCTGGGAGTATGTCCTATGGACAGACGAGACAAAAGTGGATGTCCAAGAGGGGAGGCGGGGGGGGGGGTGGGGGTGGCACTGATGATCTTGCTGGCTGCATCCACTATGCGTTGTAGTGTCTTCTGGCAGGCGGCAGTGCAGCTTCCATACCACAACATGATGCAGTTGGTGAGGATGCTCTCAATGGTGCCCTGGTAGAAAGACTGTATGATGTGGTGTGGGACTCATGCTTTCCTCAGTCTGCGGAGGAAATGGAGGTGAGGTTGGGCCTTCTTGGCATTCTTCTTCATCTACCCCACTCGCCTCACCAGCAGAGCCACCAATATCACAGGCGACACCTCCCATCCCCTACACTCCCTCTTCAGCCCCCTGCCCTCGGGGAAAAGGTACCATAGCCTCCGTGCCCGCTCCACAAGACTGCTGAACAGCTTTGTTCTTCAGGCCATCAGGACCCTGAACTCTGTTCACTCCCCCCCGGCTTCCCAGATGGTAACACCTGCACAATAACTGCCTCAGATGTTGGCACAGAAAGACTGGCACACCAGCAATAATACTGTTGTTCTGTTGTACTTTCAGTGCTATATGTCTCTGCACTTTAACTGCAACCATTTGCACAAATGCCATATCTGCTGCTGTCTGTATATCACTGCAATACTGATCATGTGCAATCATATCTTTCACTATCTGCACCTACACTACTGCATTGAAATGCACTATGGCTATTCATCTTTAGATGTCCGAATATAGGATTGCTGGGTTTATTACCACTAATTATTTACCTAAACTAATCATTTACCACTATGGAGGTCAGAGTCCTCTGGCTGCCATTGGCACCACGGGTTGCATCACTGTATATAGACTGTACATAGACTGCTGCTGTCGCTGTTTGTTCTTGTTTTTCTTTTTTTAATTCAGCCTATATTCCTTCTTTTTATAAAATGCACACCAATGTAAAGAGAGAGAAACGGCATTTCAATTCTCCTGTATGTCCTGCATGTATAGTAGTATTGACAATAAAATCTTTGAATCCTTGAATTGAATCCTTTAATCCTTACCATCTGGAAGGTGTGTGTGTGTGTGGGGGGGGGGGGCAGAGTTCAGGGTCCTGATGGCCTGATGAACGGAGCTGTTCAGCAGTCTTGTGGAGTGAGCCCGAAGGCCACGGTACTTTTTCCCCGAGGACAGGGGTCTGAAGAGGGAGTATAGAGGATAGGAGGTGTCGCCTGTGATGTTCATGGCTCTGTGGGTGAGGCAGGTGGGGTAGATGTCCGAGAGGGGGGACAAGGGGGGCATGGATGATCTTGCTGACTGCATCCACTATCTGTTGTAGTGTCTTCCGGCATGCGGTGGTGCAGCTTCCATACCACACTGTGATGCAGTTGGTGAGGATGCTTTCAATGGTGCCCCGGTAGAAAGACTGCATTATGTGGTGTGGGACTCGTGCTCTCCTCAGTCTGCGGAGGAAATGGAGGCAAGTTTGGGCCTTCTTAGCCAGTGATGTGGTGTTGTTGGTCCAGGTGAGGTCCTCAGAGATGTGCACCCCCAGGAACTTGGTGCTGTTCACCCTCTCCACAGCTGCACCGTCGATGATCAGAGGGGGGTGCTGTATGTGACCCCTCCTGAAGTTGACCACAATCTCCTTGTTTTTCTCACATTCAGGAAGAGGTTGTCTTTACACCACTGGACCAGTTGGCTCACCTCATTTCTGTAGTTGGCCTCATCGTTGTTGGTGATGAGGCCCACTACCGTCACGTCATCTGCAAGCTTGATGATGTGACTGGTGTAGGCTGGTACGCAGTCATGGGTCAGCATAGCAACTGCACAATAACTACCTCAGATGTTGGCACAGAAAGAGTGGCATACCAACAATAATACTGTTGTTCTTTTTTACTTTTGCTGCTATATGTTTCTGCACTTTGACTGCAACAATTTGCACAAATGCCATATCTGCTGCTGTCTGTATGTCACTGCAATACTGATCATGTGCAATCATATCTGTCACTACCTGCACCTACACTACCGCACTGAAATGCAACTACGGGTATTCAACTCTAGCTTTCTGAATATAGAATTGCTGGGTTTATTATCACTAATCATTTACCTAAACTAATCATTTACCTCTATAGAGGGCAGAGTCCTTCTGGCTGCCATTGGTTGCATACTTCTTATAAAAGAAGTTAAACTTCTTATAGTTTATTCACAGCACTTTCTCAAACTGTATATACATATATATCACACTTGCATATTGTCATTATATATTGATACATACTGCTCTTTTGTATATTATTATCACATATTTAACTACATACTGTTCTGTATATTGTCAATACATACAGTATGTATCTACATACTGCTCTTCTGTATATTGTCAATACATACACTACTGTTCAAAAGTTTGGGGTCATTTAGAAATTTCCTTATTTTTGAAAGAAAAGCACTGTTTTTTTCAATGAAGATAACTTTAAACTATTCAGAAATACACTCTAATATCTAATATACATTGCTAATGCGGTAAAAGACTATTCTAGCTGCAAATGTCTGGTTTTTGGTGCAATATCTACATAGGTGTATAGAGGCCCATTTCCAGCAATTATCACTCCAGTGTTGTAATGGTACAATGTGTTTACTCATTGCATCAGAAGGCTAACGGATGATTAGAAAACCCTTGTGCAATCATGTTAGCACAGCTGAAAACAGTTTAGCTGGTCAGAGAAGCTATAAAACTGACCTTCCTTTGAGCAGGTTGAGTATCTGGAAAAAAAATATTTCAAATACAAATCACTATTTCTAACCTTGTCAATGTCTTGACTATATTTTCTCTTCATTTTCCAACTCATGGTGGTAAATAAGTGTGACTTTTCATGGAAAACACAAAATAATTGTCTGGGTGACCCCAAACTTTTGAACGGTAGTGTGTTTATCTACATACTGTTCTCCTGTATATTGCCACTCTGTATTGTTAGATAGATTGTCTGCTACTTACCTCACTTCACCTGTACTTTGTTCTTCTGTAATTTATATTAATTTATTTCCACCTTTTACCACCCTTACCTGTACATAACTGCCCACCTAACTTATTTGTACATTACTGCACATAACTGTACTCCAGCCTTCTACACTGGCCTATCTGTATATATTTTCTTAAATTGTACATACTGTCAATTATTGTATGTATTGCACTGCTGTCTTTTGCACTTCTGATTGGATGCTAAACTGTATTTCGTTACTTTGTATTCATACATGTGTAATGACAATAAAGTTGAATCTAACCTACTCTAATCTAATCTAATCTAATCTAATCTAAACTAATCTAATCTAATCTAATCTAATCACTGTATATAGGCTGTACATAGACTGCTGCTGTCACTGTTTGTTCTTTTTTTTAATCCAGCCTTATTCCTTTTCTTTTTATAAAATGCACACCAATGAAGAGGGAGAGAAACGTCATTTCAATTTTCCTGTATGTCTTGCACGTATAGTTGTATTGACAATAAAATCTTTGAATCTTGAATCTTGAATAATCATAGGCAGCCCTCTGCCCTCCCTGGAGAACATTTCTAGATCCTCCTGTTTCAGAAAGATCTAGGCCATCACGGGATACTTATCACATCCCGCCCACCACCTGTTTGACCCGCTTCTGTCTGGATGATGGTTCAGATCAGTCAGGTCCCACACCTCCAGACTAACAAACAGTTTCTTTCCCCTCAGCTCATGGATGCTGACGACATTGTAGTGTTTTCTGAGAGCTTGGATGAACTAATGAAAATCTTAGAGATATATGACAACACTTTCTCAAGATTTGGTTTACAGATGTCGTACAAAAAGATGGAGACAATGGCCTTTAATGTCAACAAAAGTATCCAATCTAGAACAACCCTACTGATGGTTAGCAACATCAAGATAAAAAAACTGAGACTGTTCCATTACTTTGGCCACCTTATTACCATCACTGGGAAGTCAGCAAAGTTACTGCACCGCAGGATAGCATCAGCATTTGAAAAATGGACAGAGCTGAAACACATGCTTACTGACCATGAAATCCATCTCAATGCTCACATGAAAATCTTGATAGCATGTGTGCGGTCTCAGCTATTGCACAGCGTGCAGACATGGGAGCTATCATGTGTGGAACTACAGGAGCTCAATGCTGTTTGGAATGGCTTCTTAAGAAAAATGATAGCTAGCGGCAATGCAATGAAGAATGCACCGCCCATGAGTCAATATAAGAAGGAGACAGACCCAGCATCTATTGTCGATGGGGACTTGGATTGGGCTTTTGAGATCTCAAATGCTATGCTCTACCAAATTACCCAGTCACAACCCATTGAAGTTTTCTGCCACACTCAATATCTGAAACACATAGTGCACATGTGCAGAATGCCAAATGACACAATCAAAAAAGTTGTTATGTTTGACAAGAGGAAAAATTGGAGAAGGGCAGAAGAACTACTTGGTGTCAATAAAAAGCAGGCCCTGAAGACACTGATGAGGAAAGAAGACTTGATGCGGATGTTGGGGATTCGATTTCCGTGCTCCAAGCAGCCGCGCCCCAAGGCCAATCACGTGGCACACGGGAAAACATGATGATGATGATGATGATGGCCATCTGGACTGCAAACAGTCAGAGGCCCCACCCCACTTCCTCCAAACGCTCACATGCACAGACCTGAGGACCTTTTAATTATCACAATAACACACCTGTCTTTGCACTCTGTGCTTTCATATACGTATATTGACCCTTCAGTGAAACCACTACCATACTTGTGTATATTTTTCGTTAATCCTTGGGCCATTTTTAATTAATTGTGTGTTCAATTGTGTGTCCTACACCCCGCACTTTTAAGATAAGATAAGATAAGATAAGCCTTTATTAGTCCCACAACGGGGAAATTCCAGGATTGCAACAGCACAGGGATAGCAACACTCAGAGCAACAATCAGAAGGCAAGAAAAAACAAGCAAGCAAGAGCAGCTAATATACATATGTACATATTACTATAAAATATATATATATACACACACACACACACACAGACACACAGTGCAGAGCATTGTAGCTGGATGGAATAAATATATGAATATATGAACACACAGTGCAGAGCATTGTAGCTAGATGGAATAAATATGTAAATATATAAACACCCACAGTATGGAGCATTGCAGCTAGGTGGAATAAATATGCAAGTATATAAACACACACAGTGCGGAGCAATGTAGCTAGATGGAATAATATGTAGATATATAAAAACACAGTGCGGAGCATTGTAGCTAGATGGAATAAATAAATAGATATATAAATATAAACACACCCAGTGCAGAGCATTGTAGCTAGATGGAATAAATATGTAAATATATAAACACACACAGTGCAGAGCATTGTTGCTAGGTGGGATGAAACAGCATAACCGTCTATTTAGTTATCCTACATGGTATGATTATGTGCCCATACATATTCTCACCCTCCATAGCGACCGGTATGTTCCTAGTTGTATGCCGGAGAGGACCATTGTGTAAGTCTATTGCATCTTTTGCATTAAAAAAAAAAAAAACAAAAAAAAAAAAACTATTAGTTTGTTACGTCTTTTTGCTATCTCTGCGAGCAGCCCTGCTTAGGTTGTACAGTCTGACAGCCGTTGGTAGGAAGGACCTACGAAACCTCTCGGTTGTGCACCTGGGATGATGTAGTCTGCTGCTAAATGAGCTCCTCAGTGCATCCAGTATGTCCTGCATAGGGTGGAACTCGGACTCCAGCAGAGATGACAGTTTAGCCACCGTCCTTCTCTCTCCTATCTCCTCCATCGGATCAAGGCGTTGCCCCAGGACAGAGCTAGCTTTCTTAATCAGTTTGTTCAGTCTCTTCCTATCGGCTGCAGTAATGCCACTGCCCCAGCAGACCACTCCAAAAGTGATGGCTGATGCCACCACCGTGTCATAGAATGACTTCAGCAGCGCCCCTTGTACACCAAAAGACCTGAGTCTCCTCAGCAGGAACAGCCTGCGCTGTCCCTTCTTGTAGAGTGCGTCAGTATTGTGTGACCAGTCTAGTTTATTGTTCAGATGAATACCCAGGTACTTGTAGGATGTCACCATCTCGATGTCTGTTCCCTGTATATTTACTGGTGCTGTGAGGGGCTGCCCATGCCTGCGGCAGTCCACCACCAGCTCCTTAGTTTTCCTCGCGTTGATCTGGAGGCAGTTCCGATGGCACCAGTCCACAAAGTCCTGGATAAGCCCTCTGTACTCAGCTTCATCTCCGCTGGAGATGAGACCAACGATCGCAGAGTCATCAGAGAACTTCTGTAGATGGCAATGTGTTGTGTTGTGTGAGAAGTCCGCAGTATAAAGAGTGAACAAGAAGGGAGCCAGCACCGTTCCCTGGGGGGCCCCCGTGCTACTGATGATCGTGTCGGAAACACAGTCCCGGGTTCTCACAAACTGAGGCCGGTTCGTGAGGTAGTCCAGGATCCATGATGACAGGTGCTGGTCCACCCCTGCGCGCAGCAGCTTGTCCTTCAGGATCATCGGTTGGATGGTGTTGAAAGCACTGGAGAAGTCAAAGAACATGATCCTCACCATATTCCCGGGCTTCTCCAGGTGGGACAGAGAATGGTGAAGGAGGAAGATCACCGCATCCTCCACCCCAATGCCATGCTGGTAGGCGAACTGGAGTGGATCCATCGCTGGTTCCACCAGGGGGCGGAGATGAGCAAGGAGCAGTCTCTCCAGGGTCTTCATCAAGTGGGACGTCAAGGCCACCGGTCTGAAGCTGTTCAGGTCTTTGGGGTGGGAAGTTTTTGGTACAGGTACCACACAAGATGTTTTCCACAGCTGTGGTACCCTCCCCAGTTTCAGGCTCATGTTGAAGATATACGTCACAATCCCACACAGCTGGTCTGCACAGGACTTGAGGAGCTTTGCGCTGATGCCGTCCGGTCCCGACGCCTTCCTCGCCTTGATCTTCCTCAGCTCCGTCCTCACCTGGGTCTTGGTCAGGGTCAGGATGGGGGGCTGTGTGTTGGGAGTGGGGGGGGTGTCGGTGGAGTGGGGAGTGGGTAGCAGGACTTGATTTCTTAGAGGCAGCAGTGGTTGTTGTGCAGACAGGGGGGAGGGCGGTTGGTCAAATCTATTGAAAAACAGATTCAGGTTGTTCGCCCACTCCCTGCCCCCCGTGGCCTGGGGGGAGGTATTCTGGAGCCCCGAGATGGTTTTGAGGTTTCTCCAGACCCCGCTGATGTCGCTCTGTTGCAGCTTGTCCTCCATCTTCTTCCTGAAGCTGTCCTTGCCTTCTCTGATCTTTCTCCTCAGCTCCCTCTGTACGGACTTCAGCATCTCCCTGTTCCCCGACCTGAAGATCCTCTTCTTCTCTCTCAGAAGTGTTTTTATCTCAGGGTTGATCCAGGGTTTGTTGTTTGAGTGACGCCGTATGGTCTTGGTGGGAACGGATTTGTCCACACAGAAGCTGAGGTAGCCCGTGAAGGTGTGAATGAGGCCATCGATGTCCTCACCATGTGGATCGCAGAGCTGCTTCCAGGCAGTGGCTTCAAAACAGTCCTTTAGAGTGTCCATTGTCTCCTCAGACCATAACTCCACAGTGTGCATGGCCGGAGGTTGTCTGTGCACTAGGGGTTTGTACACCGGTCGGAGATGAACCAAGTTGTGATCCGATCTCCCAAGTGGGGGGAGTTGTGATGAGGTGTACGCCTCCTTAGTGTTTGCGTAGAACAAATCCAGTGTTTTATTGTCTCTAGTGTGGCATGTGACATACTGGGTGAAAGTGGGCAGAATGGGAGACAGTGAAACGTGGTTGAAATCGCCTGAGATGAGGAGAAGAGCATCTGGGTGTTCTGTCTGCAGCCTGCTGGTTACTGAATGGATGACGTCACGCGCTGTCCCAGCGTTCGCCGTCGGATTTGCATAAACAACAATGCAGATCACGTGTGAGTGTTCTCTCGGGAGATATGTAGGCCTCATGCTAACAGCTAGCAACTCAATGTCTTTGCTGCAGTGTCGTTGTTTAACAGTGATATGTCCCGGTCTGCACCAGTTGTTGTTAACATACATGATCACTCCACCGCCCCTAGTTTTGCCACTCTCTGGTGTTCGGTCAGCTCGTATCGTGTGAAAACCCTCCAGCTCAATGTTAGCATCTGCTGCTAGTTCAGTTAGCCACGTCTCAGTAAACAAAAGGAGAGAGCACTCCCGGTAAGTGCTATCATAACGGGAGATAGCCGCTAGCTCATCTAACTTTCCCAGTATCGACCGTACATTTCCCATGACAACAGATGGAAGGGAGGGTCTGTACCTTATATTTTTTGTCCTCCGCCTTACTCCAGCCCGGCAGCCGCGGCGTTTTCGCCTCAGTTCTCTCGGTATGTCGAGTTTTTCCAGTGGGACCGGGTGGCGGTTAAATGCTAGCAGCTCTTCCCTGTTATATCGTATCCTGCTATAAACAGTGGCTCCGTCCACCGGCTCAGGAGACATTTGGGATGATCTGTGTGTCCGTAATATAAGTGGGGTGAAAAAAAAAAGTGATCAAAAGAGAGAGGAAGGGAAAAAAAACTCGGAATCGAGCCGCTGTTGCAAAAGGCAGCCGACTGGTGTGGCGCCGAGAGGAGAAAAAAAAAAAAAAAAAAAGTACAGATTTATGTACATTGTTTCATCCATGAAGCCACTACCATACCTGAGTATATTTCCATAATCCTGGACTATTTTTATTTCAGTCGTGTGTCTAATCATGTGTTCTGTAACTGTTTTATCTAATCCTTCTCTCATACTTGTCCAGTATCCTGTCCAGTATGTCCAGTATCCAATTTTGTTGTACTGTACAACTGTACAATGACAATAAAACCTATGCTATTCTATTCTATTCTATTCTATTCTATGTATTTGCATCGTCCAGAGTAAATTCTTGTATGTTTACGTCTTTCCATTAACTCTGTATGCAGTGCTGAGTTGTGTTTCACACTGAATATATAAGTGACAACAATAAATTGCTGTTGCATATGCTCTACTACAGTGGTCATCAACCTTTTTTTTGTCTCAGGACACGGTAACACATAAAAAAAAATAATAATAATAATAATTCCATGACCTGGTACCAATGGTGGTGATGGTGGGAAAGGGGGTGTAAAAATTAACTTGGACTACATACGCACATATAGAGTGTGTGACTACAAAAACTTACTGTCAGTGAGATCACTGAGCTTGTTTCTCCGACAAGAGATGATCTCATCTTGGGTTGATAGGAGAAAGTGACAGCCGGAGTGTGTCAGACAGCCATCTGGGCATGGCCACAGCACTGTCCGTGCACATACCAACACAGAAGGCCCAGTTCAGTTTCCCTGATAGGTAATTATTCAAAGACTTGAATAGTTCTACCCTGTGGTGTTGGATGGCAAACTAGTACACATAATAAAATGTCCTCATGTACATCCTTATGCAATATACATACTATGATATCACAGGAAAACAAGCATTAATGCCTTGTTGTCAATATCCGTAGACTCATCAACTTTGATTGCGTACCACTGTGACTCATTAATTCTGACCAGCAGTTGCACCTCAGTATTCTGTGAAATTTCATCAATTGTCCTTGTGACCGTCGTGTCTGAAAGAGGAACATGTGGTCTTTTTTTTAGCTGCATCTTCTCCTAGAAGTTCACTGCAAATGTCCTTAGTAGCAGGCAGAATCAACTCTTTGTACATAGGGAGTTTTTTTTTTTAGCTTTAGCAATGCAGTTAGCCACCAACTACAATGCTCTCAGTGTCACCACATTTGCTGATGTAGTTACCTTAAAGTGTTGCTTCTGTCCTTCTTGTTCACATTCTTTTTTCAAAGAACTGCAAAGTGTTGTCTCTCAGTGTGGGATGCTTGGTTTCCATGTGCCGAAGCAGTTTTGAAGGCTTCATGGACTACTTTGCCTTTCATCACATATCAAACAGAGCGGGTTTAGAGCTTGGGTGTCACCTGTGCCTTTAGACCTGTATTTTAAATAGAACTCCTTATATTTTCTTATTTACTCACCTTTCTTTTTCTTAGCAGTCTCGGTCTGTTCTGTCATCTCGTCAGTGGGTCTTTCCCCCAGCTTTCCAAAGAAACTCTATCACTGACTGTTTTCATTCATTTTGGCTAGCTAGCTTGCGGGTGTAAAACAGAGCAAAGTCAAAGGTAATTAGTGAGGCAGGTTGTCAGTGCAGCACAGAGGTAGAGACGGACATATCAGGTGGGAAGAGAGAGAATATCTGTTAAGAATTTTCAAAATGAAACACCTGGCAGTGTCATGCGGTGGCCCTCGCGAGCCACCATAAGATGCCACACAGTCACCAGTGAGTTTCAGTGAGTTTTATTACGGTGAAAAGTAACAACACAAGATGCAGGGGCAATGACACATAAGTCTACACACATCTGGAGGCGTAAGGCTAAACAGCTCTCTTACAGGTCCATAGGGGGAGACGGTCATACACAGGCAAGGTTGATGGAGTAATGACTACACAGGCTGCTGAGGCAGAGACACACAGAGGTCTACTCACACCGGGAGGGGTAAGGCTAACAGCTCACCTACTGGTCCAGGGGAAGCGACGGTCAACCACAGGCAGACGAGGTAGGTAACAGTCCAAAGCATCCGTAGCTCAGACGAAGAACGACTGACACTGCTGCGTCTTACCGCCGCCAGTGCCGGGCTTAAGAAGGCGAAGCACTAACGACGGTAATTACACTCAGCTGACCGGCCGTTGACAGGCGGAAGCCCCACCGAGCACTTTCACAATAAGAGCCCAGTGAGGCCAGAATACAGCCCGCAACTGTCAAGGCCGGCAGTGAAACATAACTTAGCCCGAGCGCGATCAGAAGCCACGCTTGGGTCATAACAGGCAGACTTTTATGTTTATTAAACAGAGGAGTGGAATAAATAATTTTTTTTATCTCTGTGGCTCTCTGCGACCCAGTACTAAGTGACCCACGACCTGGAATTGGGTTGCAACCCAGGGGTTTGGGGCCATTGCTGTAATAGGCTACAATGGGTCATTTTGTAACATTTTTGGTTGGTGGTGTGCCGCAATCCCATGCAATGTAAAAAAAATGTGCTTAAAAAAGGTTGAAAAACACTGGCATAGATTGTTTTTGCCAAATATTGCTCAAAAATTGCTCCTTTTATAATAAAGATTGTCAAACTGTCTTAGAGGCACATGTTAAGCTGCATGAATCCTCTTGTTATGTTTCTCTCTCTCTCGTGCTGTAAAATATGTACAGGCAGTGTTGTGCAGGTAGGCATGTTATCACCCTTTAAAGGCACGGTTGGTGGGATAGATATATCGGGGCTCAATTAGTTGCACTGTCACGGCAGGTTGGTGGGCTCGTGGCTTGATGGTCCTGGCTACAGGGAGCTCCGCTGTAAATCAGACTGTGCGTAATAAGCTTCACAGCAGTCTCCAGGGCTGAGCATGTGTGTTTGGATCTGGAAATGTTTCTGTGTGTGCATGCATGTAAGGCATGCCAGAGCACAGGACAATGACTTTCTAGTATTTTATCAGCCCTTTGGTAATGATAGTGTGGGGTGGAATTGACACCAGCTTTTAATGGCGACTCATAATTTGTGTTAATGCTTTCAGTCAGGGCCCCTCTGAGACTTTCAACAAGGATTTTTATGCCTCCAAATAAGGGAAAGGTCACTGCCTGCTTCCTTCCATCAACCAGACGGGGATCAATGTGGCTAATGTCCTCGCAGTAACTTTGTTGTTTTGCCTGGTTAGAAAATCAAATCCATATTTATGATGGTCATTTCTTCCTTCCCTCTTGGTTGTTGTGGTAATCGGCATACAGCGCCCCAGATGAAAGCTGCAAACATACCAGTCTTTATCTCTGCTCCATCATTTAAAACCTTCAGCTTTGTCCCTTTGTGGCAATTTCAAAGCCCTGGCTCCTAAAATATTTAAGTGTGGGTGAACCAAAGAGCAACAATTTGGTTCAACTCGGGGGTATTATCTCCAGCAAGCAGCAGGTAATCAAAGAGATGCCTGCAAATGAGAGAAGAGCGAGACACAGAGCACGGAAATAATTAGATGACCAAGATTGACAAACACATCAATAAAGTGAGAGGGATAGTGTATACACCAACTCCGGAGAAAGCTAGAGAATTGGCCCTCATTTTAGAAAGTTCATGCATCCAATCAAAGTGAAGCAAAACAGAAGTAAATAAACATTGTCCAGTAATATTAGCTAAACTGTAATTGGCATTGGACCATAAAGGAAGCAGGTAGGATCCAGGCATATATTTTAGTCAGAACAAACAGCTTGTGAACATTAATGTCTCACCTCTTGCGCATGATAGCATATAAGTCATTGCTCATTTATATACATGGTAGCTTTGCCTCTCTCAAATATGCATTGATGCATGGTAGTATCTGTGTACTCACAATTATGTACATTTGAGAAGGTGACAATGGCGCATGAGCAATGGCGCATAGGCAATGGCGCTTGATAGATGGAAGATAAGGGAGTAATCTCCAGGGTGTATATCGGATATAAAAATCAGTAGTATGGAGGTAGTGTGGAGATGGTGGCTGACCCTGTCAAGACCTATGTCTTGTTCCTCCATTATCTATTGGTCATTCTATTTTTCCAAACCTTTACCTCTAAATTATACTATTACTCATTTGTCCTCTGTGCACAGCTCTCTCCCACATGTATCTTTATAGATCACTTCCTCTACTTCCTTTTTTCCTGTCATGATCTCCTCGTGCGCCTTTAAGCAGCGCACAAAGGAAAAGAGAAAACCCACTCGCAGGAGTATGTTGTGCATATATTTATTAACAGTTGGTGAAAAAACAGTACAGGATAACCGTTGCATTACTCGATAGATACGGGGAATGTCTAAACAGTTCAGAGTAGCAGAGGAGTTGAACAGGATAAACAAGGAAGTCCTCCAGGATGCTCTACAAACACCGGTGAGTAAGACTAAGGGGAAAATAATAATATACTTATAACTTATATACTTATAATAATATACTTAAAATAATATACTTATAACCATACTTCCGGCGCCACATGAGTAGGCTGCCTTTTTGCAACAGCGGATCAATTTCTTCCTATTTCTATTTACTATCTGGCTCTCTTGCTAATCTTTCTGATCCAGCAACACCTTTATTCCATCCAGACATGTAGATCGCCCAAATGTCTCCTGAGCCAGCTGACGGAGCCACTGTTTCTTGCAGGAGGCAGTACAATAGAGACCAGCTGTTAGCACTTAACCAGCCCACGATGCTAACGTAAAAAACTTGACAAACCGGGAGAAATAAGACGGAAATGGCGTGGATGTCGAGCTGGAGTAAGACGGCGGGCAAGGAATACAAGGTACAGACCGGTCCTCCCATCCATTATTATGGGGAATGTACGATAGCTACTCAAAAAGACTGACGAGCTAGCGGCTATCTCCAGGTACGAGAGCGTGTACAGAGAGAGTAGTTTGACGTTGTTTACCGAGACGTGGCTAACAGACCTAGCAACAGATGCTAACATCGAACTGGAGGGTTTCCACGCAATACGGGCTGACCGGACACCAGACAGTGGAAAGGATAGAGGCGGGGGAGTGACAATGTATGTCAATAACAGCTGGTGCAGACCGGGACATATCACGGTTAAGGAACAGCACTGCAGCAAAGACATTGAGCTGCTAGCTGTTAGCATGCGGCCTACCTATCTCCCGAGGGAATACTCACACGTGATCTGCATTGTTATTTATGCAAATCCGACGGCGAACGCTGGGACAGCGTGTGACGTCATCCACTCAGTAACTGGCAGGCTGCTGACAGAACACCCAGATGCTCTTCTCCTCATTTCAGGTGATTTCAACCATATTTCACTGTCCCCCATTCTACTCACCCAGTATGTCACATGCCACACTAGAGACAATAAAACACTGGACTTATTCTATGCAAATACTAAGGAGGCGTACACCTCATCACCACTCCCCTCACTCGGGAGATCGGATCACAACTTGGTTCATCTCCTGCCGGTGTATAAACCCCTAGCACACAGACAACCTCCGGTCATGCGCATAGTGAAGTTATGGTCTGAGGAGGCAATGGACGCTCTAAAGGACTGTTCTGAAACCACTGCCTGGGAGCAGCTCTGCGATCCACATGGTGAGGACATCGATGGCCTCATTCACACCATCACAGACTACATCACCTTCTATGTGGACAACACCGTACCCACCAAGACCATACGGTGTTGCTCGAACAACAAACCCTGGATCAACCCTGAGATAAAAACACTTCTGAGAAAGAAGAATAGGATCTTCAGGTGAGGGAACAGGGAGATGCTGAAGTCCGTACAGAGGGAGCTGAGGAGGAAGATCAGAGAAGGCAAGGACAGCTTCAGGAAGAAGATGGAGGACAAGCTGCAACAGAGTGACATCGGCGGGGTCTGGAGAAACCTTAAAACCATCTCTGGTCTCCAGAATACCTCCTCCCAGGCCACGGGGGGCAGGGAATGGTCGAACAATCTGAACCAGTTTTTTAATAGGTTTGACCAACCGCCCTCCCCCCCGACTGCACAACAACCACTGTTGCCTCTAAAGTCATCGAGACCTGCTGTCCTCACCCCACTCCATCAACACCCCCGCAATCCCAGCACACAGCCCCCCAAACCTGACCCTCACTAAGACCCAGGTGAGGACGGAGCTGAGGAAGATTAAGGCGAGGAAGGCCTCGGGACCGGACGGCATCAGCGTGAAGCTCCTCAAGTCCTGCCCAAACCAGCTGTGTGGGATTGTGGAGCACATTTTCAACCTGAGCCTGAAGCTGGGGAGGGTACAACAGTTGTGGAAAACATCTTGTGTGGTACATGTACCAAACACTTCCCACCCCAAAGACCTGAACAGCTACAAACCAGTGGCCCTGACCTCTCACATGAAGACATTCTACGACACGGTGGTGGCATCAGCCATCACTTTTGGAGTGGTCTGCTGGGGCAGTGGCATTACTGCAGCCGATAGGAAGAGACTGAACAAACTGATTAAGAAAGCTAGCTCTGTCCTGGGGCAGCGCCTTGATCCGATGGAGGAGATGGGAGAGAGAAGGACAGTGGCTAAACTGTCATCTCTGCTGGAGTCCGAGTTCCACCCTATGCAGGACATACTGGATGCACTGAGGAGCTCATTTAGCAGCAGACTACATCATCCCAGGTGCACAACCGAGAGGTTTCGTAGGTCCTTCCTACCAACGGCTGTCAGACTGTACAACCTAAGCAGGGCTGCTCGCAGAGATAGCAAAAAGATGTAACAAACTAATAGTTTTTTGAATGCAAAAGATGCAATAGACTTACACAATGGTCCTCTCCGGCATACAACTAGGAACATACCGGTCGCTATGGAGGGTGAGAATATGTATGGGCACATAATCATACCATGTAGGATAACTAAGTAGACGGTTATGCTGTTTCATCCCATCTAGCAACAATGCTCTGCACTGTGTGTGTTTATATATTTACATATTTATTCCATCTAGCTACAATGCTCAGCACTGGGTGTGTTTATATTTATATATCTATATATTTATTCCATCTAGCTACAATGCTCCGCACTGTGTTTTTATATATCTACATATTATTCCATCTAGCTACATTGCTCCGCACTGTGTGTGTTTATATACTTGCATATTTATTCCACCTAGCTGCAATGCTCCGTACTGTGGGTGTTTATATATTTACATATTTATTCCATCTAGCTACAATGCTCTGCACTGTGTTCATATATTCATGTATTTATTCCATCCAGCTACAATGCTCTGCACTGTGTGTCTGTGTGTGTGTGTGTGTGTATATATATATATATTTTATAGTAATATGTACATATGTATATTAGCTGCTCTTGCTTGCTTGTTTTTTTTTTTTTTTTTTCTTGCCTTCTGATTGTTGCTCTGAGTGTTGCTATCCCTGTGCTGTTGCAATCCTGGAATTTCCCCGTTGTGGGACTAATAAAGGCTTATCTTATCTTATCTTATCTTACATGATGAAGACCCTGGAGAGAGTGCTCCTTGCTCACCTCCGCCCCCTGGTGGGACCAGCAAAGGATCGACTCCAGTTCGCCTACCAGCGTGGCATTGGGGTGGAGGATGCAGTGATCTTCCTCCTTCACCGTTCTCTGTCCCACCTGGAGAAGCCTGGGAATGCGGTGAGGATCATGTTCTTTGACTTCTCCAGTGCTTTCAACACCATCCAACCGATGATCCTGAAGGACAAGCTGCTGTGCGCAGGGGTGGACCAGCACCTGTCATCATGGATCCTGGACTACCTCACTAACTGGCCACAGTTTGTGAGAACCCGAGATTGTGTGTCCAACATGATCATCGGTAGCACGGGGGCCCCCCAGGGAATGGTTTTGGCTCCCTTCCTGTTCACCCTTTATACTGCAGACTTCTCACACAACACAACACACTGCCATCTACAGAAGTTCTCTGATGACTCTGCGATCGTCGGCCTCATCTCCAACGGAGATGAAGCTGAGTACAGAGGGCTTATCCAGGACTTCGAGGACTGGGGTCATCGTTACTGCCTCCAGATCAACACGAGGAAAACTAAGGAGCTGGTGGTGGACTGCTGCAGGCAAGGATAACCCCTCACAGCACCAGTAAACATACAGTGAACAGACATTGAGATGGTGACATCCTATAAGTACCTGGGTGTTCATCTGAACAATAAACTAGACTGGTCACACAATACCGATGCACTCTACAAGAAGGGACAGCACAGGCTGTTCCTAGTGAGGAGGCTCAGGTCTTTTGGTGTACAAGGGGCGCTGCTGAAGACATTCTACGACACGGTGGTGGCATCAGCCATCACTTTTGGAGTGGTCTGCTGGGGCAGTGGCATTACAGCAGCTGATAGGAAGAGACTGAACAAACTGATCAAGAAAGCTAGATCTGTCCTGGGGAAATGCCTTGACCCAGTGGAGGAGATAGGAGAGAGAAGGATGTTTGCTAAACTGTCATCTCTGCTGGAGTCCGAGTCCCACCCTATGCAGGACATACTGAACGCACTGAGGAGCTCATTTAGCAGTAGACTACATCATCCTAGGGGCGCAACCGAGAGGTTTCGCAGGTCCTTCCTACCTACGTCTGTCAGACTGTACTACCTAAGCAGGGCTGCTCGCAGAGATAGCAAAAAAAAAAAAAACATGACGACCTAATAGTATTGAATGCAAAAGACGCAATAGACTTACACAATTGGTCCCCTCCAGTATACAACTAGGACAATATCAGTCGCTATGGAGGGTGACAATATGTATGGGTACATGTTCATATTATGTAGGATAACTAAGTAGACGGTTACGCTGTTTATTCCATCTAGCTACAATGCTCCGCACTGTGTATATATATTTATATATTTATGTGTACGTATGTACTGCATATTCACTGCTCTTATTTTTATTTTTTCTTATCTTCTTAATTATTGCTCTGAGTGTTGCTATCCCTGTGCTGTTGCAATCCTGGAATTTCCCCATTGTGGGACTAATAAAGGCTTATCTTATCTTATCTTATCTTATCTTAAAATGTTCCATGGCAGATGGAACTGCAGTGAGGGAATGGAGAAGTGCCTGGGAAAGGAACCATCAGGCAGAACTGGACAGCAGGGGTGAAACAGTCAGTACTCATGGGGGCTGGAGCAGTCCAAGTAGGTCCAAGTAATAATCCAGATGGGAATGATCAACCAGTTACAAACGATGATGCCACCCAGTGTGATGTGGCACCAAAAACAGCAGGCAGGGCATCTAGACATGAGTGTCGGCATACAAACACTGTGGGGAACATCTACAGTGTAGGTCTACAGTGTGAGACAATGATCTGGTTATCTCTTCCAATCAAGACAGGGATTAAGCAATGCCAACCTTAATGAGGAAAGAGATTGCTGATGTGAGAAGTGAGAGTGAGAGTGGGCAGGACTGAGTGGAAACAACGTGTGCAATAACATCTGAGAGCCTAAGGGTAAGGATGATTAGGTGTGTGTGTATGCGTGCAGGATTGTGCATGAGTGGGAGAATGAGAGGAAGCATGAGTGTGTGTGTGTGTGTGTGCATGAACAAAGAACTAACAGTGATAATGACACACAGCTGATCAGACTGGCAGGAGAGGGAGGCGTGGCTGAGCTGTCAGGGAGCCGAACGGACCCCAGAGGCTCCCTGAGTGTGCCTGATGGAAAATAGACAAGAACACAAAAGAGTAAACAGCCACCAAGTTACAGAACTGGGCCTAAACATTAGCCCAGTTCATGACATTTCCCTTCCAGAACATTACAAACAAAATATATATTAAATTAACTGCTATGAAAAACATCATTTCCTATATTAAATAATAATTTTATTGTTTTTTTTAAAGATTGATATATTCAGTTTACAGTAGCCTGTGGGGTTTCATGTTATTTCAATCCATAGAAAGATAAAGATGACATTATGAAACAAAAAGTGTTTGTTCTGTCAGCAAATAATTTATTTATAAACATCATAAAAACAAACATCATAAAATACGGGCTACAATAATTATAGTGAACTTTTTTATTAAAAAAAGCAAAGATTGTAGAAAAGTGGAGTCCAGACTTGAATGCAAATGCAGTTTCATAGTGAAAGGGAATTTTCTCACATTATTTCCAGCCTGGGTATCCACACACCAAAAGCCAGTGGAGAGAAGAAGGAAAAAAGAAAATGAAACACATTTCCAAGGAAGCAAAATACGATTCCCTGCAGTGCAACACTCACTTTAGTGTAAAACTGCTTAGCTGATGCTGCTCACATTTTCTGAGGTTAACAACTTTTGGTGTACTTGTGTCAGAACCTTTTCAGTCAACAATAGAAACTTTATATTGATACTGAAAGTTTAAACTGTGCAGCTCTGAAAAGTTACACTCTATAACAAAGACAGGAAATACAATGTTGAACATTTTCATTGCATTTAACATATCTGGCAAATACCTAACTGTTGACATGGTTATCATTTTTCTGCTTTTAGCATCTTCATTTTATTTTATTGCAGTGTTTGTATTTCAGAATGTTTAATGAGTTGGTTTCATAAAATGTATCTAAAGAGACCATGAAGTTGGAAAGAAGAACAAATTACATATACTACTCAGACAACTCAAGTAGAGTGACACCAGTGAGATATGTTATGTACTGTATATATATATATATATATATATATATATATATATATATATACAGTGGGGCAAAAAAGTATTTAGTCAGCCACCAATTGTGCAAGTTCTCCCAGTTAAAAGATGAGAGAGGTCTCCAATTTTCATCATAGGTATACCTCAACTATGAGAGACAAAATGAGAAAAAAAAAATCCAGAAAATCACATTGAAGGATTTTTAATGAATTAATTGGTAAATTCCTCGGTAAAATAAGTATTTGGTCAATAACAAAAGTTCATCTCAATACTTTGTTATATACCCTTTGTTGGCAATGACAGAGGTCAAACATTTTCTGTAAGTCTTCACAAGGTTTTCACACACTGATTTTTAAAGAATTTATTTGCAAATTATGGTGGAAAATAAGTATTTGGTCACCCACAAACAAGCAAGATTTCTGGCTCTCACAGACCTGTAACTTCTTCTTTAAGAGGTTCCTCTGTCCTCCACTCGTTACCTGTATTAATGGCACCTGTTTGAACTCATTATCAGTATAAAAGACACCTGTCCACAACCTCAAACAGTCAGACTCCAAATTCCACTATGGCTAAGACCAAAGAGCTGTCAGAGGACACCAGAAACAAAATTGTAGACCTGCACTAGGCTGGGAAGACTGAATCTGCAATAGGTAAGTAGCTTGGTGTGAAAAAATCAACTGTGGGAGCAATTATTAGAAAATGGAAGACATACAAGACCACTGATAATCTCCCTCGATCTGGGGCTCCACGCAAGATCTCATCCCGTGGGGTCAAAATGATCACGAGAACGGTGAGCAAAACTCCCAGAACCACACGGGGGGACCTAGTGAATGACCTGCAGAGAGCTGGGACCAAAGTAACAAAGGTTACCATCAGTAACACACTACGCCGCCAGGGACTCAAATCCTGCAGTGCCAGACGTGTCCCCCTGCTTAAGCCAGTACATGTCCAGGCCCGTCTGAAGTTTGCTAGAGAGCATTTGGATGATCCAGAAGAGGATTGGGAGAATGTCATATGGTCAGATGAAACCAAAATAGAACTTTTTGGTAAAAACTCAACTTGTCGTGTTTGGAGGAGAAAGAACACCATACCTACTGTGAAGCAGGGGGGTGGAAACATCGTGCTTTGGGGCTGTTTTTCTGCAAAGGGACCAGGACGACTGATCCGTGTAAAGGAAAGAATGAATGGGGCCATGTATCGTGAGATTTTGAGTGAAAACCTCCTTCCATCAGCAAGGGCATTGAAGATGAAACGTGGCTGGGTCTTTCAGCATGACAATGATCCCAAACATACCGCCTGGGCAACGAAGGAGTGGTTTCGTAAGAAGCATTTCAAGGTCCTGGAGTGGCCTAGCTAGTCTCCAGATCTCAACCCCATAGAAAATCTTTGGAGGGAGTTGAAAGTCCGTGTTGCCCAGCGACAGCCCCAAAACATCACTGCTCTAGAGGAGATCTGCATGGAGGAATGGGCCAAAATACCAGCAACAGTGTGTGAAAACCTTGTGAAGACTTACAGAAAATGTTTGACCTCTGTCATTGCCAACAAAGGGTATATAACAAAGTATTGAGATGAACTTTTGTTATTGACCAAATACTTATTTTTCACCATAATTTGCAAATAAATTCTTTAAAAATCAGACAATGTGATTTTCTGGATTTTTTTTTCTCATTTTGTCTCTCATAGTTGAGGTATACCAATGATGAAAATTGGAGACCTCTCTCATCTTTTAAGTGGGAAAACTTACACAATTGGTGGCTGACTAAATACTTTTTTGCCCCACTGTATATACACTACCGTTCAAAAGTTTGGGGTCACCCACACAATTATTTTGTGTTTTCCATGAAAAGTCACACTTATTTACCACCATGAGTTGGAAAATGAATAGAAAATATAGTCAAGACATTGACAAGGTTAGAAATAGTGATTTGTATTTGAAATATTTTTTTTTTCCAGATACTCAACCTGCTCAAAGGAAGGTCAGTTTTATAGCTTCTCTGACCAGCTAAACTGTTTTCAGCTGTGCTAACATGATTGCACAAGGGTTTTCTAATCATCCGTTAGCCTTCTGATGCAATGAGCAAACACATTGTACCATTACAACACTGGAGTGATAATTGCTGGAAATGGGCCTCTATACACCTATGTAGATATTGCACCAAAAACCAGACATTTGCAGCTAGAATAGTCTTTTACCGCATTAGCAATGTATATTAGATATTAGAGTGTATTTCTGATTAGTTTAAAGTTATCTTCATTGAAAAAAACAGTGCTTTTCTTTCAAAAATAAGGACATTTCTAAGTGACCCCAAACTTTTGAACGGTAGTGTATATATAGTGGAGATGTGAGAATGACGAGGCAGAGTTCTCTCTCAAGTCAGCTTTATCCACATCACCATCATTTCCAAAGCAGAAAAAGAGATCCACACAGTAAACTCTCGTCCTTAAATATCAGGACTCAGGTCACATGTATCACAGACCACCTTGCATAATAAAGAAAGTCACAATGCATCATCTCTCCATATCACTTCAACTGTCTACAATGCATCCCTTCTTTAATCCTTTAATTAAACCCCCCACAGTCTCAAGGCTTGCATACCAAAGCTAAGATTCTTGCAGCTTCCTGTAATCACTAAGGAAGCTGCTCTGCCTTTGTTCTGACCTAAAATGTAAGTCACAAAACATGTCCCGTATGTGTGTCCACCACACAAAGCCCCCCCCCCCATCATTTTAGAACAAACAGAACAAACAAGAGAATAATCACATACATGCCGTGATAGTATCAATACACATCAGTCCACATGCTGTATAGGCTTCAGTCTCCTGCCGTATCTGCTGTAGCTGGGATTCAACGTCTCTGCGGCGCTGTCACACTGGGGGTTTGCCGTCTGGGGGTGGAAACCTTTTGTCAGCATCTGTGGGTGTTCTGGGGACACATTACTCTGTGAAGCCCTCCGCGGTGGTCTACCTCGCCGTGGGGCCCTCGCCAACAGCACCTGCTCATCTGCCACCATAAAAGCGGGTTTGAGTCTGTTTATGCCAACTTTTTCTTTCCTACCCCCCAAATCTAGCAAAAACTGCTTGTCCCCTGTCATAAGGTGGTCGCAGCGGGGTTCGATGCGCATCGTTTCTAACAAAAACAAACTCTGTGTTCTTCAAAGTTTTAGGCACAAAAACGCGCGGAAAACTGTGGTGCGCGGGGCCGGGCAGCGTGCTTGATTCTATGTTACTCCGCAACAGCTGAGACGGGGAGGCGTTTGGCGCAGGGTTATCTGGGAGAAACTCCCCAGGCAGCCGGAGTGGCTGTGCAAACACGAGCTCTGCTGGGGAGGCTTCTAAGTCCTCTTTAGGCGCAGAACGCAACCCAAATAACACCTACGGTAACTTGTCAACCCAATTTGCATCCGTCAGTGATGCTCTGAGAGCCGCTTTCAATGACCTATGAAAACGTCCACATAACCCGCTAGCCTGCAGATTGTACGTGGTTGTGCAGTGAATTGTGACACCCAGGCTGCGGGCCATTGTCGACCAAAACTCGGACACAAATTGAGGGCCTCTGTCGGACGTAATGTCTGACGGAACGCCAAAGCGCGCCACCCAAGCTGTTAAAAATGCGCGGCCCACCTCCTCGGCCGTGGTTGATGCCAGCGGGACCACTTCAGGCCAGCAGTCCACCATTGTCAGAAGGTGTGTGCACCCTTGTGACGGCAGGAGGGGGCCCACGAGGTCCACATGAACGTGATCGAACCTCTTGGCCGGAATGTGAAGCGGCTCCAAAGGAGCCTTCGTGTGCCTGTGTACTTTGGCTTGTTGACACGCCGTGCAGGCTGCTGCCCACTCTTTAACTTGTTTGCGGAGGCTCGGCCACACAAATTTCTCTCCTACCATTTTGACAGACGCGCGCACTCCCGGGTGCGCCAAGGAATGAACCGAGTCAAAAACGCGGCGGCGCCACGCGGCCGGTACTACTGGACGCGGCCGTCCAGTGGAGACATCGCAGATTAGGGGGGGCATGCCGTCTTGCAGCACCCTGCTCTCCAGCCTTAACCCTGTTGGTCCAGACTGAAGTGCGCGCACATCCGCGTCACCAACCTGCTCCGCGGCCATGGCTGCATAATCTACCCCTACGCTGACTGGGGCCGCCACGGCGCGCGAGAGGCAGTCTGCCACTACATTGAGTTTGCCCGCCACATGCTGAATATCATTGGTAAACTCTGATATCGCAGCCAGCTGTCTCTGCTGCCGGCCTGACCATGGTTCAGAAACCTTGGCCATTGCGAATGTTAGCGGTCTGTGGTCAGCGAACGCAGTGAAAGCGTGTCCTTCTAGCCAGAACTGAAAGTGGCGGATGGCCAAATGGAGAGCCAGCAGCTCCCTGTCGAACGCGCTGTGTTTACGTTCGCTATCGCGCAAGGTCTTGCTGAAAAATACGAGGGGCTGCCAAACCCCGGCTACATGTTGCTCCACGACCGCCCCTATGGCCACCTCTGATGCATCAGTGGTGAGCGCTATGCGGGCCCTTGGGTCTGGGTGTGCCAACAACGCAGCCTTTGCCAAGGCTGCTTTCACCTCCGAGAACGCTTGGTCCCGCTTCGGGAACCACTCGACCTTATCCGCGGGTTTCTTTTTTTTGAGCGCGGCATACAGTGGCTGCATGAGTTGCACCGCGCGGGGGAGAAAACGGTTATAAAAATTCACCATTCCCAAAAACTCCTGCAATGCCCTGACCGTCTGTGGCCGGGGGAAATCTGCCACTGCGCCCACTTTGTCAGGAAGCGGAACTGCTCCTTTGGGGGAGACGCCGTGTCCTAAAAAATTTATCTGCGCCCCCACGAACTGACACTTCGCTGGGTTGATTATTAACCCGTGATCTCCCAACCAAGTCCCATTGGACCAACAGTGGCGAACTAGCCAGGGTCGCTCTCGCTGCTGACGGTAGAGTCCTGAGGAAAAGGTGGGTGAAAATGAAGTGATTGTTGTCAGAGTCTTTCAACCTCAACAACTTCTCCATCAGCTTCGCGGGCATGTCATTTTCCAACTCCGTCAGCGCCAGGAGCCTCTCTGCTCACTCCTCCGCCAAGGGGGTGAATTGCTGGTTGAGTGCAGCCTTCAGCGTGTCATATTTGTCACTGTCCGGCGGCTCGTCGATCAGACTCTCCACATGCTGGGCCGTGTTGTTGTCCAGCTTTGCGACTACGTGGTAGAACTTTGTGGCGTCTACCGATATCCCCCGGAGGTTGAATTGCGCATCAACCGCGTTGAACCAGGAGCGCGGATTGTTCTGCCAGAAGTCCGGTAGCTGGACTGTGGCGGCATTCGCTTGGCTGGGGGCTCCTGACGAGGCTGGCCCGGGGGAATTCTCCTCTTGCATGATACGTCTCGGGTCACCAGTATGGAGATGTGAGAATGACGAGGCAGAGTTCTCTCTCAAGTCAGCTTTATTCACATCACCATCATTTCCAAAGCAGAAAAAGAGATCCACACAGTAAACTCTCGTCCTTAAATATCAGGACTCAGGTCACATGTATCACAGACCACCTTGCATAATAAAGAAAGTCACAATGCATCCTCTCTATATGATACTTCAACTGTCTACAATGCATCCCTTCTTTAATCCTTTAATTAAACCCCCCACAGTCTCAAGCCTTGCATACCAAAGCTAAGGTTCTTGCAGCTTCCTGTAATCACTAAGGAAGCTGCTCTGCCTTTGTTCTGACCTAAAATGTAAGTCACAAAACAGGTCCCGTATGTGTGTCCACCACAATACACACACACATTTGTGTATTTGTGGCTCACAGCTTGGACAAGAAAGGGAGACCACGTGGAGGTGCCAATTTAAACACAAGTTTATTTTTAAAGAAAAACAATGGAAAAAAAGGTGTCTGTAATAATCAGCGGGATGTGTGTGTATTTGATGCGTGGACAAACAAAGAAACAAACCTGTCACTGGCCAACCCAGGGACCACATGCCTCTGTCGGTGCTGGAATTATGCCCAGATGCAAACCCAGAACGAGAAAGCCCATATGCTACAAACACACAAACAGGGGATGCCAGCAAAACCCTGACCATGCGACAGACAATGGCAGTAGGCAGAGCACAAACACCAGTAAGGCGACCATCTCCAAAGGGAGCAGAAGCACTACTGACAGGTACACAGAGATGGCTTATATAGCGCACCTCTCAGCCAGGGGTGGTCCTTCACAGCTCCACCTACAACACAAGGAAAAACACACAGAGTTCCCACTCCAGAGAGGAGCGGGGCCATCACCCCCCCCCCCCCTCCACACACACACACAGACACACAAAGAATGGACTTCCCATTGGGAAGGCCATCACAAACTGATTTTCAAACAACTCTCCTATGTTTTTTTTTTATTATTCATCACAACAATTTACTACAGATCTACTATTTTTTTTTCTCCTTAACCCAGTCCTTTTGTACCCAACCAACCTATCCAAACCCATCAGCTACCCAGCAACTCCTGGTGCTTAGAGAAGCAATTTTAAGAGTGCCCAAAAGCAGGACTGATGGCTTAGGTAACCACAGACAAGATTTCTCAAGTCTGAGCCCTCAAACTTGATGCTCTGGACAAGGCCCCCACCACAACATTTCACAAGCCTCTGATGTGGTGGATGTCCAAATACTAGCAGGTCTGCAAAAAACAAAAAACAAAAAATCAAACATCAGTCAAAACCAGTAACCTGTAGTCCAAATGGGAACAGATGTCCTTCAGGAGGACGACCAAAATAAAGGGTCAACTGGACAGGAAGGAAAAACCTGTTTGGAGGCTGATCCAAATCCACAGCCAGCCGGACAAAATAAAGGTGCCCACCAGGAGGCCGACCACTATCAAAACCCCACAAGAAAACCAGAGGTCTCAACCAAAGATTAAGATAGCACAGTTCAGGAGCACCCCACAGTTCATGCAGGTTTTGCAGTGACTCAGACTTTTCCAGCTTGCCCTGCAACCTACACTGATCAGGAGCACCTGACACATGCCTGCTCACAAACCCTGTAGCTCCTGAGCTAGCAGGCTGCTGAGACACACTCCACCCCGGTTCAAAAACCAGCTTTCCCCAGCAGTAATCTGACTTCAGCAGATTATCCTGACAAAGAAGCTTTTCTTCCTTATGCTCAGGTGTAAATGAACAAATTTCAGAAACCAGTTTAAAAGGCACCTTACCAGTGTCACCCAAAACTGCGTGACCATCAGGGACAACAACAGCATAAATTAATTGTTCCTCCTTACAGCCTGCTACAGAATCAAGCTTCTCTGACACATCACTGTCATGGTTTGTGCCCCGGTGGGGCAGAGAGCAGGACTCCGATGCGTAACGAGTGTTTGGCATGATTTAGTCACGGCTTGGAAGACGAAAAAAAAGACTAAACAAACACTGGTAGAATAAACTAATGAACAGATCTGAACAGAGAAAAAACTTCACAGGACAGATTCGGCAAACTCACAGAACAGTTCAGGCTAAAGCGTGTGTGAGACGCCAGGAATGACGAGAATGCAGCACAGGTGAAATGAGCTGCGCCCTTTAAATACAGATGGGCAGATTAACAGAAACACCATGCAGCTGTGAATAATCAAGACTTAAACCAGGCAAGACCACAGTGAAAATAAACACACATAAATACAAAAAAATAGAAACATGGATATGGAAAACAGAATGACAAACAGCACCAGGATGATAATTATAATAATAAATACAAAGACCCAGGAAAAATAAACTTAAATTGAAGATGTGGGTTGGACAACCCAACAAGAAATAAATTAACACAAAACAGTTAAGTGACCCCAACCCACATCCTGACAATCACCTGGTGTTACTGATGAGTCACAGAAAGCAGGAGAGGAGGCTCCAGACAGGTTTTCAAAATTAGCATGATTAATTGGAGCAGCCAACACTACTAGGGCCACCGTGCATGCCGGAATCAACCCACAAACACTGTGAGTGTACACCATCTCCAAAACAGAGCAAACTAGGCATAAATCAGAGGAAACATCCAATGAGTGTGCACAGTCAGAGGTACCGTTTGAACCCAAACCAGACCCAGTGGCAGCATTAATGCCTGTCTGTGGCACATTTTTGCACCAGGAATACCCCCCCCCCCCGGTGGTCAAGATTATTTTAAAGAAAATATTCTGTTTATATTTCAGAGTTTACCAAGTATATAATTTGAAAGTGGGAAGAGATAATGGCTTGCTGTCAATTAGAAAGCTGTAGAATATGATCCAAAGTTTTAGATAGAAGCAAATTTACGCATCTAATTTTGCATAATGCCATGGCAGCTATATCGAATTACATAACGTTCAGTCAAAAGTGGACTTTGAGCATATTTACACAAAGGATGGTTTTGGGTTTTTTTTCACCGTTTTTTGTTTTGGGTTTGTTATTGTATCTTCATTTTTGTAATTTTCTCTTTATTGACATTCTTTAGAAAGTAGCTTTAAGCCATCATTTCATTTGATAATTACATTTGAATGTCCCTTTTTTTTAAAATGAAAAAGAAATTTAAAAAAAAGAAAAAAAAGGGAGGGTCACCTTTAACATCTGCATATAGGGAGTAAGTGTTATATACACACTCTTGTATATATATTAACAAGGTCTGCTATATCAGTTCTGCAAATTGAAAGTCTGGCCTGAGTGGTGTTACATATTTAGTCCATTTTTCCCATTGTGACATAAACAAATCCTTTTTGTAATTGACATAAGCTGTTATTTTCTCCATCTTATAAATATCAATTGTAATGTCCATCCACAAATCAAGAGATGAGCTCTCCTGTGAAAACCATTTTTTTTTTGTAATTGCCTTTCTGCTTGCAATCAAAAAATTGTTATTGTATCTTCAAAGTATATGAACCAGAAAATCAGTACAAAGTAAACAAACAAAGAAATTTGTCAGACTTACCGCTGGCCAGGCGGCTCGTTTTGTCCATTTTCATCATCCTGGTCATTATTTTGTCTTCTGTCTGTCATTTTCGCTTTCTCTCCCACATCCAGAAACTCTTATGATTATTCCACCTCAATTTTGCTTTTATTCCACCGCAATTTATCTTATATGATGACACGGAACCGGCACAATTGTTCTGTCCAGTCACATGGCACTGGGGTCAATGGCAGGTGAAAATTAACCAGCTTTGGCCACCCTATATTCTAACAAAATGTAGATATTTACCTTCATAAGCTAAATAATCTCTTTTTAGAATCATAGTTGGCAAATTTAGGAGCAAATGCCTCCTCCATGTTGCGATGGAGCACATTGTTTGTTTACAAACTCTTCTTCTTTGGTGTCCCAGAAGTGAGGTTTGTGTGTGGTTATTTGGGAGACATCAGTCCCCCAAGGCAAGAGCAGTAAGTTTTACGTGTCTGCCACCTTGTGAGGTGGAATATTTAGTACAACTGGGGATTTTTTATAGTTTATGGCCACATCACATGAGAGTTGCAGAATTGTGACATCGACAGTGAGGGCATTGTCTATGTCCATGAAACCAAGACACAAGAAGGGTTAACACGCAGTCTGTGCTTCTCCAACCACAACCGTTTTCCCCTGCACTTCTCCAACTCTATTTCAAGCAGTAACAACCTCTCCGGCTGTTCAAATGTCAACCTGGCAACATTGCTATTCAAACTCCCTTCAGACATCATAACAGGTGTTACGCACGTCAACACGTACAATAAACCAGACTGATGCATAATAATCATTCACACGTGCAGCACTCTTCCCAACCTAAAAACAATTCATGCTCCAGCTCAAAAAAAAACAAAAAACACCATAAACAGATTCACAAATTAACAGACATTCACCTCCATGTCTCCCCAACAGATGTGCGCTTCTCGGCAAATGCTACACAAAAATGAGCTCTGACGTCACCAGGACACCACAGCCACTCACTCATTCACAAAACCCACCACGCCTCCACTCACACGCTTGAGCAGATTGTGCAACCGGAACAAACCCAACTGGGTCACAAACAGAAGAAAGTGTTTCCATACAAAAACTGACACACTGGCAATTCTCCTCCCTGGCTAACTAGTCACAGTAACTACTGTATCTATCTACCTAATGTAGACCCTAGTCTTCGGGCAGTTTCTGGCACAAGGATCTTTAATCACAAACCCACTGGGCTGCCGAGCGACCACTACGTGGTGACTCACAGGGAATCCCTTGGAAGTGGCCCCAGACCGTGTTCACACTTCTCTAAACCAAAGACAGAAAGTGAACCCCCTAATGGAATTCACTGTTAAGCCCTTTAACCATTACAGTCGCCATATGGCAACTGGGACAGCAAGAGAGCTAACAGCGGACATTACCAGCGATATCAAAACAAATTAAATGGAACAAACTTACCGGCTTTAACCCAGTGGAAAAAAAAATGGACAAATCCGCCAAACAAACAAATGAGCTCCTATTTCCAAAAATAGGTTCACTCAAAAACAACCAAATGAGCAAACAGACAAACTGGAATCCAACAGAAAGACAGGTTCAAACAAATGGACGAGACCCCATTTGTCAAAAGCCTGGCTCGTGGTTTGGACAAAAAAGAGAGACCACACGGAGGTGCCAATTTGCACACGTTTATTTTTAAAGAAAAACAATGAAAACAGGTGTCTGTGATAATCAGTGGTGTGTGTGTGTGTGTGTGTGTGTGTGTGTGTGTGTGTGTGTGTGTGTGTGTGTGTTTGTGTGTATTGGACTTGTGGACAAACAAAGAAACAAACCAGTCACTGGCCAACCCAGGGACCACACCCCTCTTTAGGGGCTGGAATTATGCCCAGAAGCAAACCCACAACCAGAAAGACCATATGCTACAGACACACAAACAGGGTCCACCAGCTCAACCCCGACCAAGCGACAGACAATGGTAGTAGGTAGAGCATAAACACCAGGAAGGCAACCGGCCTCCAACGGGAGCAGAAGCGCAACTGACAGGTGTGCAGAGATGGCTTATATAGCGCACCTCTCAGCCAGAGGTGGTCCTTCGCAGCTCTACCTACAACACAAGGAAAAACACACAGAGATCCGACTCTGGAGAGGAGCGTGGCCGGAATAATATATATACAGTACACACATATGTGCGTGTGTGTGTGTGTGTGTGTGTGTGTGTATTTAAGCAATTTGAACTCCAGCAGGGCGTGCTTTGCGGAGGGCACAAGGCGATCACACCCTGCTGGAGTTTGTATATTCATGATACCGTAACAAACTTGACTGTAATGTTGCTTTTTTACAACAGTTTGGGAAAGCAAAATTTTAATGACAGCAATACTGGACAAAATATTATGATTTGTTTGTTTAACCAGTTATTTTGAGCAGTTGAGAAAAAAAAAATAGTGTCTAAATCTAGCCAGAAACTTGCTAAGCATCTCAATCAGTGTGAAGGCATCTATTGTTCTTATTGTTCAAAGGTATCATGTCAGGTCAGGCACTTCATGTCAGGTCTGGTTTGTTTCCTACCGGATAACCATGAAAACCAGTACTTCCTGTCTCATGGGTCTGGCCGTCGGCTACTCAACCGGCAACCCTGCCCTTCTGAGGGCATGGAGGGTGAAACTGGGAATCCTGGTCGAACTAAAAACAGTATCTGTCACAGGTCCGTGGTTGACCACTCCCAGTTACATGGGGGGAAACTGGATATCCTGGCAGATAAACACATCTGTCGCAAGGCCTATGGTGGACTTTTGCTAGTCGGTGCATCATGACATGCACTACACAAAGAGCAGAGATAAACAAACCTATCATCTGGTCAGTCACTGCAACAGATACTGGAGTCAGTTTGTCTTGGCCTGTCCTTTTCACTGATAATACCTCTATCTGCCAAGAATGTGCTGCAAGTCCAGCAAAAGCTAGCGGTACTCAAATAATTTGCAAGCAGTTTCATGAAATGGTCAGTCAGAGAGCAACTCATACCGGCTCGGACATCGCCTGGGTTAACAAGGTCAGGAGTTCCTGGCAGCGGAAGGTGAAGGACAGAGCTGCGTCGAGGAATCTGATCAGAACTAAATGAAACAATCATTGTCACCCCCGACAGACTGCTATGATGATGATGATGATGAAGATGATCAGACAGGAGAAGGGCACAAAATAATTTCCAAGGCATTAAATATACCATGGAACACAGTGAAGACAGTCATCATCAAGTGGAGAAAATATGGCACCACAGTGACATTGCCAAGAACTGGACGTCCCTCCAAAATTGATGAAAAGAAGAAAAGAAAACTGGTCAGGGAGGTTGCCAAGAGGCCAACAGCAACACTGACAGAGCTGCAGGAATTTCTGGCAAGTACTGGCTGTTTAGTACATGTCACAACAATCTCCGATCTTCTTCATATGTCTGGGCTGTGGCGTAGGGTTGCAAGACGGAAGCCTTATCTTACAAAGAAAAACATCCACTCCTTGCTACATTTTGCAAAAACACATTTGAAATCTCCCAAACATATGTGGGAAAATGTGTTATCGCCCGATGAAACCAAGGTTGAACTTTTTGGTCATAATTCCAAAAGGTACATTTGGTACTGCTCATCTCCAAAACAACACCATACCTATAGTGAAGCATGGTGGTGGTAGCATCTTTCTTTGGGGCTGATTTTCTTCATCTGGAACTGGTTCCTTAGTCAAGGTGGACAGAATTATGAACAGTTCCCAATACTAGTCAGTGTTGGCACAAAACCTTCAGGTTTCTGCTAAAAAGCTGAAGATGAAGAGGAACTTCATCCTTCCCCATAACAATGACCCAAACCACACATCCAAATCATAAAAAGAATGGCTTCACCAGAAAAAAGATTAAGGTTTTGGAATGGACCAGCCAGAGTCCAGACTTTAATCCAATCAAACATCTGTGGGGTGATCTAAAGAGGGCTGTGCAGAGGAGATGCCCTCGTAATCTGGAAGATTTGGAGTGTTTTTGCAAAGAAGAGTGGGCAAATATTGCCACATCAAGATGTGCCGCACTGATAGACTCATACCCAAAAATGACTGAATGCTTATAAAAGCCAAAGGTGCTGCAACAAATTATTAGTCTAAGGGTGTGTATATTTATGCAACCAGGTTATTGTAAGTTTTTTTATTTTTTATTTTTCCCATTAAAAGATTTCAGTTTGTTTTTCAGTTGGGTTGTGCAGGTTATAGGTCACAATAATTGTGGAAAAAGTTTCGAAATTATTTATCTTGATTTCATTTTTTTACATCACAGAAACCTGGCATTTGAACAGGGGTGTGGAGACTTTTTATATTCACTGTGTTTGTGTGTATATATATGAGACTGGACATCCTGGCAGATAAGCACAGCTGTTGCAAGGTCTGTGGTGGACTTTTGCCAGTTGGTGCATCGTGACATGCACTACAGAAAGAGAACGAGATAAACAAACCTATCATCTGGTCAGTCACTGCAACAGATACTGGAGTCAGTTTGTCTTGGCCTGTCCTTGCCACTGATAATACCTCTATTTGCCAAGAATGTGTCGCTAGTCCAGCAAAAGCTCGCGGTACTCAAATACTTTGCAAGCATTTTCATGAAATGGTCAGTCAGAAAGCAACTTATACCAGCTGGGACATCGCCCGGGTTAACAAGGTCAGGAGTTCCTGGCAGCGGAAGGCAAAGGACAGAGCTGCATGGAGGAATGTTATCAGGCCTAAATGAAACAGTCATTGTCGCCCCCGACAGACTGTTATGTTGATATATATATACAGTATATATAAATATATACAGTTAGGTCCAAAAATATTTGGACAGTGACACAAGTTTTGTTATTTTAGCTGTTTACAAAAACATATTCAGGATACAATTATATAATCAATATGGGCTTAAAGTGCAGACTCTCAGCTGTAATTTGAGAGTATTCACATCCAAATTGGAGCAAGGGTTTAGGAATTACAGCTCTTTAATACGTAGCCGCCTCTTTTTCAAGGGACCAAAAGTAATTGGACAATTGACTCAGAAGGCTTCAAAAAAAAAAAAAATAACAAGGCTGCATGGGCTCTTCCATCTTTAACCTGTCATCAATTAAGCAGTTAAAAGGTCTGGAGTTGATTCCAGATGTGGTGTTTGCATATGGAAGCTGTTGCTGTGAACACACAACATGCGGTCAAAGGAGCTCTCAATGGAGGTGAAACAGACCATCCTGAGGCTGAAAAAAAAAGAAGAAATCCATCAGAGAGATAACAGAAATGTTAGGAGTGGCCAAATCAACAGTTTGGTACATTCTGAGAAAAAAAAAAAGTGCACTGGTGAGCTTGGGAACTCAAAAAGGCCTGGACGTCCATGGAAGACAACAGTGGTGGATGATCACAGAATCCTTTCCATGGTAAAGAACAACCCTTCACAACATCCACTCAAGTGAAGAACACTCTCCAGGAAGTAGGTGTATCAGTATCTAAGTCTACCATAAAGAGATGACTTCATGAGAGTAAATACAAAGGATTCACCACAAGGTGCAAACCATGAATCAGCCTCAAAAATAGAAAGACCAGAATTGACTTTGCCAAAAAACAACTGAAGAAGCCAGCCCAGTTCTGGAACAGCATTCTTTGGACAGATGAGACTAAGATCAACCTGTACCAGAATGATGGGAAGAAGAAAGTTTGGAGAAGAATTGGAACAGCTCATGATCTAAAGCACTACATCTTCTGTAAAACATGGTGGAGGCAGTGTGATGGCATGGGCATGCATGGTTTCCAATGGCATTGGGTCACTTGTGTTTATTGATGATGTGACAAAAGACAGAAGCAACCGGATGAATTCTTAAGTGTATAGGGATATACTTTCTGCTCAGATTCAGTCAAATGCAGCAAAGCTGATTGGACGGCGCTTCACCAGTGATCCAAAACATACTGCAAAAGCAACCCAGGAGTTTTTTAAAGCAACAAAGTGGAATATTCTGCAATGGCCGAGTCAATCACCAGATCTGATCCCAATCGAGCATGCATTTCACTTGATCAAGACAAAACTTAAGGCAGAAAGACCCACAAACAAGCAACAACTGAAGATAGCTGCAGTAAAGGCCTGGCAAAGCATCACAAAGGAGGAAATCCAGCGTTTGGAGATGTCCATGGGTTCCAGACTTCAGGCAGTCATTGCCTGCAAAGGATTCTCAACAAAATATTGAAAAGTAACATTTTACTTAGGGTTATGTTTATTTGTCCAATTACTTTTGAGCCCCTGAAATGAGGAGTGTTTGTATAAAAATAGCTACAATTCCTACATGTTTAATCATATATTTTTGTTCAACCCCTTGAATTAAACCGTAAAGTCTGCACTTCAATTCCGTTGTAGTTATTTCATTTCAAGTCCAATGTGGTGGCATGCAGAGCCCAAATCATGAAGATTGTGTCACTGTCCAAATATTTCTGGGCCTAACTATATATATAAGATAAGATAAGCCTTTATTAGTCCCACAACGGGGAAATTCCAGGATTGCAACAGCGCAGGGATAGCAACACTCAGAGCAACAATCAGAAGGCAAGAAAAAAAACAAGCAAGCAAGAGCAGCTAATATACATATGTACATATTACTATAAAATATATATATACACACACACACACAGACACACAGTGCAGAGCATTGTAGCTGGATGGAATAAATATATGAATATATAAATATATTATATGTTATATAATATATTATATAACATATAATATATATGTTATATATATATATATATATATATATATATATATATATATATATATATATATATATATATATATATATATATATATACTGTATATATATATATATATATATATATATATATATATATATATATATATATATATATATATATATATATAGTGTATATATATACTGTGTATATATATATATATATATATATATATATACACTGTATAATAATACAGAAATTTATTAATAAATTTATTTAATTTATTTAATTTATTAATAATACAGAAATAATATAATATATATGTGTATATATATAATATATATATACAGTGTATATATATATATATATATATATATATATATATATATATATATATATATATATATATACACTGTATATATATATTATATATACACATATATATATATATATATATATATATATATATATATATATATATATATATATATATATATATATATATATATATATATATATATATATATATAAATAATGACAATTAGAATGTCATTGAAAAGTTTATTTATTTCAGTAATTCAATTCAAAAAATGAAACTCATATACTACCATTGATGCCCATTGAATATGGTATGCAGTATGTCAGTGGTACTACAGTACATGAGCAAGCAAGTTTTGTCCACATACAGTGGTGTGAAAAAGTGTTTGCCCCCTTCCTGATTTGTCGGTTTTTTTGTATGTTTGTCACACTAAAATGTTTCAGATCATCAAACAATTTTAAATATAAGACAAAGATAACACAAGTAAACAAAAATGATTTTAAAATGAAGGTGTTTATTTTTAAGGGAAAAAAAATCCAAACCTACGTGGCCATGTGTGAAAAAGTGATTGCCCACTAAATTTAATAACTGGTTGTGCCACCCTTAGCAGCAACAACTGCAATCAAGCATTTGCGATAACTGGCAATGAGTCTTTTACAGCGCTGTGGAGGAATTTTTGCCCACTCATCTTTGTATAATTGTTGTAATTCAGCCACAGTGGAGGGTTTTCGAGCATGAACCTGTTATGTCCACAAACCTGGAATGAAGACAGATGAGGATGCTGCAGTTGAACTGAACTTTATTACAAAGCCGGATAGTAAAATGCATGTACACTCAGTGGTAACCTTCATGAACGACAACATGCTAACTCCCAGTGAGATGGCAGACCACCCAATACTGTACATAGCGGAGGTGACGTCAGCCGCAGGCCGCTTTCCACTCCACATGTCCCCTTGTTTCACACACCACATTCTCCCTCCCCTTGCAAAAATGCAGAACACAATATTCAAAAATTTAGCAAATCAGCCCTCCCAAATTTAGCATCACAATATTCCCATATTATCAACAGTTCATATTTTCTAAAAACACATAGACATTTAAGCATTAGTATATATCAAAACAGTCAACATTTTCATCTTGACAAAACACCAAACATTATTATTTACTAAAGATATGTAACATCTTTCATTTCCAAAGAACCTTTTCTTTTGTCGTTACAAAATGAGGAACTAGGGTCTGCTGGTAGACCACCACTGGACCCAACATGGCTGGGTGGGTTATTCTGCCACCATTTAAGCTGCGTTCCTCCCTGAACAGTTTTTTTTTTTTTTTTTTTTTTTTTTTTTTTACAGTCTTCCACAGGGAAAACAGTTCTGCCAGAGGGGCCTTGCAGCGAGCCCGTGATGGATGCATCCCTGGAGCTGCCGAACCCCAGGGACCAATCTCCCGGGGGTTCGACACTTTTTCACACCACTGTAGTGTCAAAAAGTGTATGCCCCCCTCCTGATTTCTCATTTTTTTGTATGTTTGTTACACTTAAATGTTTCAGATCATCAAACAAATTTAAATATTAGACAAAGATAACACACATAAACACAAAATGCAGTTTTTAATTGAAGGTGTTTATTATTAAGGGTAAAAAAAAAAATCCAAACCCACATGGCCTTGTGTGAAAAAATGATCGGCCCCCTGGTAAAATATAAATTAACTGTGGTTTATCACATCTTTGGTAAGCTGAGTTCAATTTTCTAGCCATTTCTAAAGCTGTGGGACTCCAGCAAACCACAGTGAGAGCCATTATCCACAAATGGCAAAAACATGGAACAGTGGTGAACCTTCCCAGGAGTGGTCGGCCAACTAAAATTACCCCAAGAGCGCAGTGACGACTCATCCAAGAGGTCACAAAAGACCCCACAACAACATCCTAAGAACTGCAGGCCTCACTTGCCTCAGTTAAGGTCAGTGTTCATGACTCCACCATAAGAAAGAGACTGGGCTAAAATGGCCTGCATTGCAGAGTTCCAAGACGAAAACCACTGATGAGCAAAAAGAACATAAAGGCTCGTCTCAGTTTTGCCAGAAACATCTTGATGATCCCCAAGACTTTTGAGAAAATAGTTTGTGGACTGACGAGAGAAATGCTGAACTTTTTGGGAGGTCTGTGTCCCATTACAGCTGGCGTAAAAGTAACGCAGCATTTCAGAAAAGGAATATCATACAATCATTAAAATATGGTGATGGTAGTGTGATGGTCTGGGGCTGTTTTGCTTCTTCAGGACCTGGAAGACTAGCTGTGGTAAATGAAACCATGAATTCTGCTGTCTGCCAAAAAATCCTGAAGGAGAATGTCTGGGCATCTGTTCATGACCTCAAGTTGAAGCACACTTGGGTTCTGCAGCAGGGCAATGATCTAAAACACACCAGCAAGTCCACCTCTGAATGGCTTAAGAAAAACAAAATGGAGACTTTGGAGTGGCCTAATCAAAGTCCTGACCTGAATCAGATTGAAATGCTTTGGCATGACCTTAAAAAGGCGGTTCATGCTCGAAAACCCTCCAATGTGACTGAATACAAAACAATTCTGCAAAGATGAGTGGGCAAAAATACCTCCACAGCGCTGTAAAAGACTCATTGCCAGTTATCACAAATTCTTTATTTCAGTCGTTGCTGTTCAGAATTATTTAGTTTCTGAAGGAAAATATTTACCTTCTGGACAGCACAAGATGGACAGAAGCGGAACACTTTTTATCTGCCAGTGACCTCTCAGGGTAAAGGCAAGTACCATTTCATTCTGTTATACCTGAAGATGAAATGCCTTGCCTTATTCCTGATGGGAGGGCTCAGCATCAGCCATACACTTTGGCTGAGCTTTCACCACCTGCTGCTGCATCCATCCATGTATCCTTATCTGCTTCTCCCGTGTCCTACAATGTGTTTTCTGTGTCTCCGCCCGTCCTGAGAGCGAGCCACTGGACAACGGAGGGGTCTGCTGTTCCGGAGATTCCTGTTCCGGTCCCGCAGCCACATCTTGGAGGGAACAGGAGCACTCCCTGTATCCCGAAGCCTGAGCCGACTATGGAGTGTCCCCCCAGCCGTCACGTCTGGAGTTCAACCAGCTTCAGCCACCACGCCTGGGGTTCCACCAGCTCCTGCCACCATGCCAGAAGTGCTGCCAGTTCCTGTCGTCATGGCTGAAGTTTTACCTGCCATCATGCCTGCCGCTTGGGCTGCAACAGCAGTCACTGGAGTCATGGTTGGCAGTGGAGCTTGAGTTAAGGCAAGTCCTCTTTTTTGTCTTTACAATGTCAGTATTAGAGAGATCTTGCTTTGCTCTTGGTGGGGAGAACCAGTTGCAGCTGCCATCTGCTCCTGAGTTTTCCTCGTCAGGCTCCACTGCTGCCAGTGACAGTGAGCCGGTGTTTGTCTCTTCCTCCCCATCTGAGGTGGCCTTGTCGGGGATGGATTCCCAGGCAACAGCTCGAGACTCTCCAGCCTGAGTTGCCTGGTTTCACCAATGGTCATCGGTCCACTTCTTCCGGTTTCGCCGATGGTCTACAGTCCACTTCGTCTGGTTTCACCGATGGTCATCAGTCCACTTTGTCTGGTTTTGCTGACAGTTATCAGTCCACTTTGCCTGGCTTCGCCAATGGTCATCAATCCTGGTTTCCTCACTGGTCACCAATCTTCTTCATCTGGTTTCCCTGCTAGTCAGCTGTCTTAATCGCCTGGTTTCCTCGCTAGACAGCCATCATCGTCGTCTGGTCTCCTCAGTCCTCTGTTAGCTCAAGTTTGGGGCTCTAACAGCCGTCATTATTTTTGCACTAATTATCCTCGCTCCTGTTTCCCACACCTGTCATCACTTGTTTAATTTCTCTTGTCCTATTTAATGGATGCCACACCGCAGTTCAGGGCAGCATCCTTCACTATAATCCTGCATGTGTCCCACACTTCTCTCATTGTTACCTAGCGTGTGTCCCACACTTAATCTCCTTTGTTATCCCAACATGTGTTCCACGTCTTAGCCATAGCTATTTTCCTTATTTACCCAACATGTGTCCCACGTCTTAGCCATGTGCTATTCTGCCATTCCGTATCCTGCTTTTTCATCCAGTCTTGTAAGTTTTTGTTTCTGTTTTGGATTTTAAATTTTGATTAAAACAATTGCAAATCACAGCAGCGTTTGGGTCTCCATTCCTGCCCCGCCTGGGCAGTTCATGACATATAGCCATCCCCACTCTCTACAACAAGACCAAAGCCGAAGTCATGCAATCACTGAAGACAACTGGTAGGAATGCAATCACACGTAACGCATGGACATCCATTGCCACTGAATCATTTGTAACGGTAACTGCACAGCTTTGTATAAAAGGTAAATGTTTAAATTTTTAAATTCTGGGTTTTTGGATTGAATGACTCATTTACTTATTTGACACAACAGGAGAACTTTCATTAGAAGCTTAAACATTTCTATTAGAAATTCTGAGTATTTTTGAGAGAAGGACTCAGTTACTTGTTGCACATAAAAGAATGTTTTGTTATAACTCTTATTTGTTAAAATTCAGGATGCTCTAAAGTCTGTGTTATAGCAGCAAATGTGCTGCTACATTTTCACTTTTCATGTTTGTTTTTTGAAACATTAAAATATATTGGAAGTAAATTAATCCATTGCAAATGCTTTAAAAGTAACAAGCTGCCACACAGTGGGAGGGAAAAATAGAAAAACAGAAAAAAAAAGATGTATCGAGAATCATAATTGGCTTGAATCAGAGCTCCCTGAATTGTAACTGGCTCGAATCGTGAGGTGCCTAAAGATTGCCACCCCTAATAGATTCATTATACACAGAGTGATATATTTCATATATTTGTTTCTTTTAATTCTGATGATTATGGCTTATAGCTAATGAAAACCCAAACTTCAGTTTCTCAAGAAATTAGAATATTTGGCATTACAGTGGCATTATAGGTGATCAGCCTGTGGTACTGCTGAGGTTTTATGAAGGCCCAGGTTTCTTTGATAGCGGCCTTTAGCTCGTCTGCATTGTTCGGTCAGATGTCTCCAGTGTTGGGCAAGTTACTAAAAAATAGTAAGTAGTTACAATTACTAGTTACTTCTTTTCAAAAGTAATTGAGTTACTTCTGAGTTACTGCATCATTAAAGTAACTAGTTACTTGGAAAAGTAACTTTAATGTTACTTTTAAATGCATACTTAAATAATCTTGCACACACAGCAAGATCAAGGGCCCCTTGTTCTTGTCATGAGACTGAGCGCAGTGTATCACCGAGCTCAGGCACTTAATTTATTTCTGAATATTTTCTGTATTTTTCCAGCTTTGTGTTGCTTTCCTGTGTTTTGAGTTGTGATGTCTCCTAGGTGGTTTATCGTTTTGCTAGTTATTTATGTCCTTATTATCATTATTATTTTGTCAGCCTCTGTAGTTAGGAATTACACAACCGTTCAAAAGTTTGGGGTCACCCAGGCAATTATTTTGTGTTTTCCATGAAAAGTCACACTTATTTACCACCATGAGTTGTAAAATGAATAGAAAATATAGTCAAGACATTGACAAGGTTAGAAATAATGATTTGTATTTGAAATAATAATTTTTTCCTTCAAACTTTGCTTTCATCAAAGAATCCTCCATTTGCAGCAATTATAGCATTGCAGACCTAACATGATTGCACAAGGGTTTTCTAATCATCCATTAGCCTTCTGACGCAATGAGCAAAAACATTGTACCATTAGAACACTGGAGTGATAGTTGCTGGAAATGGGCCTCTGTACACCTATCTAGATATTGCACCAAAAACCAGACATTTGCAGCTAGAATAGTCATTTACCACATTAGCAATGTATCGAGTGTATTTCTGATTAGTTTAAAGTTATCTTCATTGAAAAAAAAGTGCTTTTCTTTCAAAAATAAGGAAATTTCTAAGTGACCCCAAACTTTTGAACGGTAGTGTATATTTTTTGTTTCTATATATGAGTGCCTTACCTTTCTGTCCAGAAACCCCCATGTTGTTATTTTCTCACTGTCTGTTCCCTCGTCGTCCCAGTGGTGAGTTGTTGTTAATTAGGTCACCAGCTCGCTTATGCTCCCCGCACCTGCAGCCCATTGTTTCATCTTCTTCCCCAAACTATTTAAGGACTATCATACTGCTTTCTCATGGCAGCAGTCTTAACTATTTCCCTTCTCTTCCCCTTCAGATAAGATAAGATAAGATAAGCCTTTATTAGTCCCACAATGGGGAAATTCCAGGATTGCAACAGCACAGGGATAGCAACACTCAGAGCAATAATTTAGAAGATAAGAAAATAAGAGCAGTGAATATACTGTACATATGTACACATAAATATATAAATATATATACACAGTGCGGAGCATTGTAGCTAGATGGACTAAACAGCATTACCGTCTATTTAGATACCCTTCATTGTATGAATATGTACCCATACATATTGTCACCCTCCATAGCGACTGATATTGTCCTAGTTGTATACTGGAGGGGACCATTTGTGTAAGTCTGTTGCGTCTTTTGCATTCAATACTAGTTGGTTGTCACATTTTTTTGCTATCTCTGCGAGCATCCCTGCTTAGGTTATACAGTCTGACAGACGTAGGTAGGAAGGACCAGCGAAACCTCTCGGTCACGCATCTAGGATGATGTAGTCTACTGCTAAATGAGCTCCTCAGTGCATCCAGTATATCCTGCATAGGGTGGGACTCAGACTCCAGCAGAGATGACAGTTTAGCAACCATCCTTCTCTCTCCTATCTCCTCCACTGGGTCAAGGCGTTTCCCCAGGACAGAGCTAGTTTTCTTGGTTAGTTTGTTCAGTCTCTTCCTATCAGCTGCTGTAATGCCGTTGCCCCAGCAGACCACTCCAAAAGTGATGGCTGATGCCACCACCGTGTCATAGAATGTCTTCAAGAGCACCCATTGTACACCAAAAGACCTGAGTCTCCTCAGTAGGAACAGCCTGCGCTGTCCCTTCTTGTAGAGTGCGTCGGTATTGTGTGACCAGTCTAGTTTATTGTTCAGATGAACACCCAGGTACTTGTAGGATGTCGCCATCTCAATGTCCGTTCCCTGGATGTTCACTGGTGCTGTGAGGGGTTGTCCTTGCCTGTGGCAGTCCACCACCAGCTCCTTAGTTTTCCTTGCGTTGATCTGGAGGCAGTTATGGTGACACCAGTCCTCGAAGTCCTGGATAAGTCCTCTATACTAAGCTTCATCTCCGTTAGAGATGAGGCCGACAATCGCAGAGTCATCAGAGAACTTCTGTAGATGGCAGTGTGTTGTGTTGTGTGAGAAGTCTGCAGTATAAAGGGTGAACAGGAAGGGAGCCACAACCGTTCCCTGGGGGGGCCCCATGCTGCCAATGATCATGTCGGACACACAATCCCGAGTTCTCACAAACTGTGGCCGGTTAGTGAGGTAGTCCAGGATCCATGATGACAGGTGCTGGTCCACCCCTGCGCACAGCAGCTTGTCCTTCAGGATTATCGGTTGGATGGTGTTGAAAGCACTGGAGAAGTCAAAGAACTAACTAACTAACTAACTAACCTGCACTTATATAGCGCTTTTCTAGTCACAAAGACCACTCAAAGCGCTTTCACTAGTACTAACCCTCTATTCTAAGGGCCTATAGGAAACATAAAGTATATCTAGGGACAATTTAGAACAGCCAATTAACCTAACATGCATGTCTTTGGATTGTGGGAGGAAACCGGAGTCCCCGGAGTAAACCCACGCAGCACAGGGAGAACATGCAAACTCCACACAGAAAGGTTCCAACCCCTGCCAGCCTGGGGATTCGAACCAGGAACCTTCTAGCTGTAAGGCAACAGTGCTAACCACTGCTCCACTGTGCTGCCCAAAGAACATGATCCTCACCGCATTCCCAGGCTTCTCCAGATGGGACAGGGAACGGTGAAGGAGGAAGATCACTGCATCCTCCACCCCAATGCCATGCTGGTAGGCGAACTGGAGTGGATCCATCGCTTGTCCCACCAGGGGTCGGAGGTGAGCAAGGGGCAGTCTCTCCAGGGTCTTCATCATGTGAGGCGTCAGGGCCACTGGCCTGTAGCTGTTCAGGTCTTTGGGGTGGGAAGTCTTTGGTACAGGTACCACACAAGATGTTTTCCACAACTGTGGTACCCTCCCCAGCTTCAGGCTCAGGTTGAAAATGTGCTCCACAATCCCACACAGCTGGTCCGGGCAGGACTTGAGGAGCTTTGCGCTGATGCCGTCCGGTCCCGAGGCCTTCCTCGCCTTAATCTTCCTCAGCTCCGTCCACACCTGGGTCTTAGTGAGGGTCAGGTTGGGGGGCTGTGTGCTGGGATTGGGGGGGTGTTGGTGGAGTGGTGTGTGGACAACAGGTCTTGATGACTTTAGAGACAGCAGTGGTTGGTGGAGGGGAGAGGGCGGTTGGTCAAACCTATTAAAAAACAGGTTCAGTTTGTTCGCCCATTCCCTGCCCCCCGTGGCCTGGTAGGAGGTATTCTGGAGCCCAGAGATGGTTTTAAGGTTTCTCCAGACTCCGCTGATGTCGCTCTGTTGCAGCTTGGCCTCCCTCTTCTTCCTGAAACTGTCCTTGCTTTCTCTGATCTTCCTCCTCAGCTCCCTCTGTACGGACTTCAGCATCTCCCTGTTCCCCGACCTGAATATCCTCTTCTTCTCTCTCAGAAGTGTTTTTATCTCAGGGTTGATCCAGGGTTTGTTGTTCAAGCAACACTGTATGGTCTTGGTGGGTACTGTGTTGTCCACACAAAAGTTGATGTAGTCTGTGATGGTGTGAGTGAGGCCATCGATGTCCTCACCACGTGGATTCCAGAGCTGCTCCCAGGCAGTGGTTTCAAGACAGTCCTTTAAAGGGTCCATTTCCTCCTCAGACCATGCCTTCACCGTGCGTATGACCGGAGGTTGTCTGTGTACTAGGGGTTTGTACACCGGCAGGAGATGAACCAAGTTGTGATCCGATCTCCTGAGTGGGGGGAGTGGTAATGAGGTGTACGCATCCATAGTGTTAGCATAGAATAAGTCCAGTGTTTTATTGTTTCTAGTGTGGCATGTGAAATACTGGGTGAATGCGGGCAGAATGGGGGACAGTGAAATATGGTTGAAATCGCCTGAGATGAGGAGAAGAGCATCTGGGTGTTCTGTCACCAGCCTGCCAGCTACTGAGTGAAAACAGAAGCCCTAATCCTGCTCTGGTGAATTCACCTGAAGTAATTCCAGTCTGTAAGTTTTCTTCTGTGTTTGTTTTTGGATTTTGTGTTGTGCACCTCAGAACTTTATGTTTTTCTGTAATAAATTCTACAAATTGCAGTTGGCCCGTGGGTCTGTCATTTTTCTTCCCTGAGGGGCAAATTTGACAGAAGACTGCTGCCAGTAATAAGACCCAGCCGCTGCAGTTAGTTGTTTTGCTTGTGTATTTTCGCTCACCTATCCTGCCGAGAAATTATGTCTCCAGCAGGCGAATCTGAGAGGAGGAGGAAGAAGTGGAGTTGGGATGAGCTGGAGTTTGTCTCGATGATCGAGGACATGGCAGCTGACGCTTGGAGCTGCTTATCCCGAGAGGACGAGATGCTTTGCCGGGGTGGAGTTGCATATCTGCTGGAGGTCAGACCTAGTGTGCGCTTCCACTCCCAGGTGTTTAGTCCCTCCCTTCCTCCACTACCACCGCTGCCATGAGCCTCCTCCTCACTGGAGCAAGCCTCCCAATCATCAGTACTCTTTCCAGTGGAGCGGGAAGAGTGCTGCAGTGACAACCTGGCATTCGGGGGCCGGGGGTGGAAAGAAGGTACTGGGAGACGCCTTTCCAAAAACGGACCACAACCTGTTCCTGCTCCACCGGCTCCAACTGCTCCACGGCTACTTAACCCAGCTTCAGATGGCCGGGGGGTTATTCCCGCCTCTCAGCTCGCCACTTTCCCTTCGCTGAGGCAGAAGACTCCCACAGCAGAGGATCCTCTATGTTTTGTCTCTTCAGCTGTTCCGTCAGCCCCTAGTTTTCCCGCAGCTGCTGTTCCTCGCTTTACCTCACTGTTCTACTTCCATTGCTGAGGGGCCACTTCTTTCCTTTCCGGCTCCACCCGTTGTTGCGACAGCAGGGGTGGCTCCACCACGTTCCCTTGGGAGGTCCTCTCCAATTGAATTCATGGAGAGGCTTGGCCCTACACCAGCAGGAAACATTGAACTCAGGGATAACAGGCAAGTGTCTTTTCATTCTCTCACATATTATGATAGTATGCCTTGCCTTATTCCCGGTAGTGAGGCCCAGGTCATGCAGTCCTCTGAGCTCTCACCACCTGCAGCAAGTATTAACTTCTCACCTGCCCTCTCCGTGTCTCCTCCTGTCACTCCTGAGTGTCCGCTGGCCCTGGAACTCACCCGCTGGATGACAGAGGAGCCTTTGGCTCTGAAGGACCTGATTCCAGCTCCGCAGCCACGTAATGGACGGAGGGAGAGCGCTAAATCTGAGCTGACGCCTGCGCCATCCAAGGACAGTCCCTGGGCTTCAGTTAAACAGGATGCAGCGCCAGCAGGGAGCCGACCTCCTGTCGCCATGCAGGGCAAGCCACCTGCGTGGGCCACATCACTGAGGGGTCCTAGGACTGCACTGACCTTCATGCGTGCTGCAGGGGCCACCGGAGCAAAGTTGGATCTGAATCTCCAGAGAGCTGGGCCCACCCGAGGCACCATCGCTTGGATCGACGGAGTCCTGGATGGCAGTGGAGCTCGAGCTCAGGCAAATGCTCTCCTTCATTTTTTCTGCTGTCTGTTTTGGAGAAATCTTGCCTGGCTCTTGGTGAGGACAGTCGGGTGCAGGTGTCAGCTGTGCCTGAGCTCACCTCACTGGGCTCCGGCGCTGCCAGTGACAGTGAGCCTGTTTCTCCGCTTGTTTTGTCTGAGCTTTCCCCCAGGGTCGCCAAAGTATTTCCTAATCTCCCAGATGTCTCCATAGGTCCAGGCTCTCCATCTGAGATTGCCGTGGGTCCAGCTCCCCCTGCTGAAGTTGCCGCAGGTACTCTGGCCCAGCCCGGAGCCATCGAGGGTGCAGCTCCGCTCCAGCCCAGAACCACCATAGGTGCAGCTATGCTCCAGCCCAGAGCCGTCAAGAGTGCAGCTCTGCTCCTGCCCAGAGCTACCACAGGTGCTGCTATGCTCCAGTCCAGAGCCATGGCGGGTGCAACTTCGTCCCTGTCCAGAACCACCAAGGGTGCTGCTTGCCAGTCCAAGGGCATCATGGTCCCGTCTCCTTTGTCAGACACCATCATGGTCCCCTCTCTTCTGCTGGACACCATCATGGTTCCCCCTCCTGTGCCAGACGCCATTGCAGCACCCCCTCTTGTGCCTGACACCGTCGTGGTTCCCCGTCCTCAGCTCTCCTTCCTTTTGCTGGGTCTCCCCATGGGGGAGCCGCCTCCTGGGCCACCTCTCTTATCCAGGTGGCTAAAGAACTCTGGTTGGCCACCTGACAGACTGTGCCGTTGGGTTGGGTGGCCCTTATTCTCTGGTAGGCCACCGGACTCGGACCATCTTGCCGTTGGTCAGGTCTGGGACTTCAGCCGGCAACCCAAACTGTTTAGATTTTTGGCCTGGGGGGCCTAGGGGCCTGGTTTTGCGTGGGTGTGGGTCCTGAGAGGAGTGTGTGTTTTTGTTCCTTCCTAGCCTGTTCCCCCCTACCTCCCACCCGGGGTGGTCCATTGTTATACCTTTTTTTTTTGGGGGGGGGGTCCTTTTTCTTTTTTGGTGTTACCTTGCTGTGTCTGGTATCCACCCCTTGGGAGGGGGTGGTGGTGCTCTATTATGAGACTAAGTGTGGTGTATCACCGAGCTCAGGCACTTAATTTATTTCTGAATATTTTCTGTATTTTTCAAGCTTTGTGTTGTTTTCCTGTGTTTTGAGTTATGATGTCTCCTAGGTGGTTTATCATTCTGTTAGTTATTTATGTCCTTAATATCATTATTTTGTCAACCTCTGTAGTTAGGAATTATAATTTTTGTTTCTTAATGACATGAGTGCCTTACTTTTCCTTCCAGAACCCCCCCCCCCCTTCTCTTTTCCTCCAGAAGCCCTAATCCTGCTCTGTTAAATTGACCTGAAGTAATTCCAGTCTGTAAGTTTTCTTCTGTGTTTGTTTTTGGATTTTGTGTTGTGCACCTCGGAACATTATGTTTTTCTGTAATAAATTCTAGAAAATGCAGTTGGCACATTGGTCTGTCATTTTTCTGCCATGAGGGGCAAATTTGAGAGTTGTCATCAGTAAAAAGATGAAAAAGAAAACTCATGAGAAAAAAGTCTTATTTTAAAGTGAAAAAAATGTCTCAGATTTACGCAAACTATTATAATCAGTAGAACGTCAGAAATTTACTTGAAATAAAGCTGTGAATTCAGAAAAAAAATTGGACCCCCTGGTGGGCCGTTTTGGCCCACGAGCCATATGTTTGACACCCGTGGACCAGCCCATTAAAAATGCATATTTAGAGGATTTACTTCCAGGAAATAATTGCATATCACAACAGCATGTACGTAAATGAATGAGATAAAATAAAAACGAAAGCGCAGATAAATGAAAGTTCACAAGAAGTTGTTCTTTAGTGAAACAAATCACAGTCACTTTTTCACTGTGCATAAGAAAACTTTAAATGTCCGCATTAAATGCAAGCTTCTTGATCAAAAAAATCCTCATGTTTAATCACAGAGGTATGAGCTGGAAGGGGCTACTGACCGCTCGGACAACAGGTGATCAGGGCTCGATATGAGAAGTTGCCACCGCCACGGCAGTTCTTCGGGTTGTGATGTGAAATGGGACAGGTCAGGAAACACAGCCGTGGAGGAGAGTTTTTATTTATTTGATTATTTACTTGCTTGCTTTTGCCTTTGGCAAGACAACCTCCAGTGGCTTGAGGCAGGTGGTGGAGCTGGGGATGGCAGTCCCACCCATAGCCACCGAAACTGTGTATTCATCCCCAGTTGGCAGCTGATGAGGAGGGTGTCTAGCAACTGCAAGTCGTATGATCATCTGTTTGCACTAAAATATCTGTTGATATTAATTAAACGAGTAACACGAGTAACGCATCTGATCAAATTTCAGTAACTGTAATGCATTACTGAATTTTTAAACAGTAATTTAGTTAAACAACACGTTACTGCAAAAGTGGTGGCATTACAGTAACGCGTTACAGTAACGCTTTACTTTGTAACGTGTCACTCCCAACACTGGCTGTCTCTCATCATCCACTTGACAATACTCCATAGATTCTCTGTGGGGTTTAGGTTTAAACCATTAAACCAGGTTTCGACAGTGTGGGCAGGTACTAAGTCTTGCTGGAAAGTAAAATCAGCATCTCCATAAAGTTTGTAAGCAGAGGGAAGCATGAAGTGCTCTAAGATTTCCTGGTAGATGGCTGCACTGACTTTGGACTAAACAAAGCACAGTGGATCAACATTAGCAGATGACATGGTTCCCCAAATCAGATGCCAAGTCCTTTCATTTTGAAATCAAAATCCCAGAGGTACTTGAGGGCCAGTGTGAAGTTTCCACAGTCACTGATGATTTGGTGAGCCATGTCATAAGCTGGTGTGTTTTATCAAGTCCAAAGACAGTGCAGCCATCTACCAGGAAACTTTAGAGCATTTCATGCTTCCCTCTGCTGACAAGCTTTATGAAGATGCTGATTTCATTTTCCAGTGGTGAACTGCAGGTAAAGCCTGATTCATGCCCCTTTGTGGAACTTATGCTGTGTGCGTTCACAGGAGCATATTGTGCAAATAGGCTTTCCAAACTGCTTTTCCAACACAGCTGTGAAAGGGAATATCATGCCTATACTAACATACTCTCAGTATGTTATTGCTGTTATACATCATTTTCCCTTTGTTTTGACCTCCTGTTATTAAGATGGGTTGTGTTAATTTATACATTCCAAATTTCCCAGATTAATTTACTTTTTTATTACTTGACCTATCCATAATATTGGTGTCCAGAACTCTGAACACACTATTATAAAATTTTTGATCCAAACATAGAAAAAAGATTCCATGGGATTTCATGGTCCATTATGCAGGGTAACTGATTAAAATGGGAATGACTGAAGTGAGTACAAATTAGCCACTTAACATCTCAGCAGATGTCCAAAATGTTCATTGGCACAGCAAGTTTCTATATGATAACCATGCTTTTACACTTTCTGTATCATCATGCTTACGCCGTGTTCCAAATTATTATGCAATTATTATTTTAGTGTCATATACATTCAATTTTTTTGCTTTTCAATTAAACTCATGGATGATATTTTGTCTCAGGGCTCTTTGGATCACAGATATAAATCTCAGACACCTGTCATAATTGATTTGCAAAGTGAGCCAAGAAGGATATTCCACATTATTAACCATGTGACAGGTTTCAAGCAGCATGGGAAAGACAAAGGATCTCTCTGCTGCCTAAAAGCATCAAACTGTGCAATGCCTTGGACAAGGTATAAAAATATTAGACATTTCACGGAAACTTAAGTGTGATCATCGTACTGTGAAGAAATTTGTGGCTGATTCAGAGCACAGACGGGTTCATTATGCATTTCAAGGCATAATGAGGAAAGTTTCTGCTAGACAAATTCATCGGATTAAGAGAGCAGCTGCTAAAATTCCATTACAAAGCTGCAAACAGGTATTTGAGGCTGCTGGTGCCTCTGGTGTCCCATGAACTTCAAGGTGTAGGATCCTCCAGGGGCTTGCAGTTGTGCATAAACCTATTACTTGGACACCTCTAACCAATGCTCACAAGCAGAAATGGTTGCAGTGGCCCCAGAAATACATGAAGACTAATTTAGTCTTTGTTAGTATAGATCTTTTTTTGTTTTTAAATATCTGTTTTTAGTATAATTGTTGAGGTGTAATAGTATTTATCTATAACCTTGTCTTTAAAATTGAGAAGTTCTTTTAAATGTGTCAGATTCTGTTGCTAGAGGTGTTTTTGTATTTTTTTTATTTGCCCTGCGATGGACTGGCGATCTGTCCAGGGTGTAACCTGTCTCTCGCCCAAAGAAGCTGGGATCAGAATCAGAATCAGAATCAGAATCAGATTTATTGCCATTGTTCATGTAGTACACAAACTAGGAATTTGTCTCGGTGCAATGCTGCAACATTAAACATGATAAGATAAAATAAAAAAAAATATATATATATACAGTATATACATGCAATAAGTGTAGAATAAGAATGAGTAATACTAGTCAAAGCAGTTTTTAAATATATAGGCTCCAGATAGGCCAAGATAGGTACCTTGGCCTATCTATCTATCTAGATAGATAGGCTCCAGCCCCCCCACGACCCAAAAGGATTAAGTGGAAGAAGATGGATGGATGGATGGATGGATGGTGTATGTTTTTATTGGGACCGATTACAACATAATTACATTCTACACTGCTCTTTTGATGTAATGTTGAATGGCAATAAAGTAATCTTTAAGTACAGTCTTGTTGACTGATGAGTGCTGTGCAACCCTGGATGGTCAAGATGGATGAGTAGTGGGTGGTTGGTGGATGGCCACCATGTCCCAACAAGGCTGCGGCATCAGCAAGGAGGTGGTGCAGTCATGTTTTGTGCTGGAATTATAGGGAGAGAGCTGGTAGGGTCCCTGAAGGTGTGAAAATGACCTTGGCAAAGAATAGAGTTTCTGAATAACCACTTTCTTCCATGGTACAAAAAGAAGAACCATGCCTTCTATAGCAAAATTATCTTCATGCATGACAATTCACCATCTCATTCTGCAAAGAATACCTCTGTGTCATTGGCTGCTATGGGTATAAAAGGAGAGAAACTCATGGTGTGGCCCCTGTCCTCCCCTGATTTCAACTCTATTGAGAATCTTTGGAGCATCCTCAAGCAAAATATCTATGAGGGTGGGAGGTAGTTCACATCAAAAGAGCAGCTGTGGGAGGCTATTCTAGCATCTTGCAAAGAAATTCAAACAGAATCTCTCCAAAAACTCACATGTTCAATGGATGCAAGAATTGTGAAGGTTATGTCAAAGAAGTGGTCCTATGTTTACATGTAACTTGGCCTGTAAAGATGTTTTTGATTGAAATAGCTTTTGATTTCAGTAAATATTACTTATTATTTTTGCAAAAAAATAGTTACCATTGAAAGGTTTATTCAATAACATTTAAATTATGCTCTAATGGTTGATGAATTGAAAATTATACTGATTGTCATTTGCATTGATTATTTAAGAAAATCCATCCATCCATCCATCTTCTACCGCTTTTCTGGAGGTCCGGGTCGTGGAGGTAGCAGTTCAAGCAGAGAAGCCCAGACTTCCCTCACCCCAGCCACCTGCTCCAGCTATTCAGAGAGGATCCCAAGGCCTTCCCAGACTAGCTGAGAGTCATAGTCTCTTCACCGAGTTCTGGGTCTGCCCCGGGGTCTCCTCCCAGTGGGACGTGCCTGAAACACCTCAAGTGGGAGGCATCCAGGAGGCATCCTAATCAGATGCCCATACCAACTCAACTGACTCCTTTCAATGTGGAGGACCAGCGGTTCTACTCTGAGCCTCTCCGGATGACTGAGCTCCTCACCCTATCTCTGAGGGTGAGTCCAGCAATCCTACGGAGAAAGCTCATTTCAGCCGCTTGTATCCGCGATCTTGTTCTTTCGGTCATTACCCAAAGCTTGTGACCATAGGTGAGAGGAGGAATGTAGATTGACTGGTAAATCGACAGCTTTGCCTTAGAACTAAGCTCCCTCTTCACCACAACAGACTGGTACAACGTCTGCATCACTGCAGATGCTGCTCCAATCCGTCTGTCAACCTCTTGCTCCATTTTCCCCTCACTCGTGAACAAGACCCAAAGATACTTAAACTCCTCCACTTGGAGCAGGAGCCTGTCCCCAACCCAGAGAGGACAATCCACCTTTTTCCATCTGAGGACCATGGACTCGGACTTGGAGGTGCTGATTCTCATCCCAGCCGCTTCACACTCAGCGGCAAACCATCCCAGCAAGAGCTGTAGGTCATTGCTGGATGAAGCCAACAGGACAACATCATCTGCAAACAACAGAGATGAGATCCTGTGGTCACCAAGCATGACACCCTCCATTCCCTGGCTGCGCCTAGAAATCCTGTCCATAAAAATTATGAACAGGATCGGTGACAAAGGGCAGCCCTGGCAGAGTCCAACTCTCACTGGGAATGACTCTGGCCGAGTGTCGGCAATAGAACCAAACTCTCACAACGGTCGTACAGAGACAGAATAGCTTGTAACAACAAGCCGAATACCCCATACTCCCGAAGCACCCCCCACAAAAAAAACCAAGAGGAACGCGATCAAATGCTTTCTCCAAGTCCACAGAACACATGTAAACTGGTTGGGCAAACTCCCACGAACCCTCAAGAATTCTCGAGAGGGTAAAGAACTGGTCTGATGTGCCACGGCCAGGACGAAAACCACATTGCTCCTCCTGAATCCGAGGTTCGACCAACGGCCGGACTCTCCTTTCCAGTACCTTGGCGTAGACCTTCCTAGGGAGGCTGAGGAGTGTGATCCCTCTAAAGTTGGAGCACACACTCCGGTCCCCTTTTATGAAGAGAGGAACCACCACCCCAGTTTGCCATGCCAAAGGCACTGCCCCCGATCTCCACGCAATGTTGCAGAGGCGTGTCAACCATGACAGCCCTACAGCATCCAGGGCCTTGAGGTACTCAGGGTGAATCTCGTCCACCCCCGGGGTCCGGCCACGAAAGAGATTTTTAACCACCTTGGCGACCTCAACCCCTGTGATAGGCGAGTCATCCCCCTCGTCCCCAAACCCTGCTTCCTCTGTGGAAGGCGTATCAGTGGGATTGAGGAGATCCTCGAAGTATTCCTTCCACCGCCCGACGATATCCCCAGTCGAAGTCAACAGTTTCCCATCCGCACCATACACAGTGTGGACAGGGAGCTGCTTTCCCCTCCTGAGCCGCCGGACAGTTTTCCAGAATCTCTTCGAGGCCGACCAAAAGTCTTGTTCCATGGCCTCACCAAACTCCTCCCATAACCAGGTTTTTGCTTCAGCAACCACCTGAGCTGCACTCCACTTGGCCTGCCGGTACACCTCAGCTGCTTCGGGAGTCCCACAAGCCAACCAAGCTTGATAGGACTCCTTCTTCAGCTTAATGCCCCCCCACCACCACTGGTGTCCACCACTTGGTTCGGGGGTTGCCACCACGAGATGCACCGACCACCTTGCGGCCGCAGCTCTTGGCTGCCGCTTCAACAACAGAGGTGGAGAACATGGCCCATTCAGACTCCATGTCTCCAGACTCCCTCGGAATGTGGTTGAAGTTCTTCCGGAGGTGGGAGTTGAAGACCTCCTGGACAGGGGCCTCAGCCAGATGTTCCCAGCACACCCTCACTATACGTTTGGGTCTACCAGGTCTGAATGGCTTCCTCCCCTGCCATCGGACCCAACTCACCACCAGGTGGTGATCAGTTGACAGCTCTGCACCTCTCTTTACCCGGGTGTCCAAGACATACGGTCGCAGGTCTGATGACACGATAACAAAATCGATCATCGACCTGCGACCTAGGGTGTCCTGGTGCCAGGTGCACATATGGACACCCTTATGCTTGAACAACATGTGTACCAGCTCAGGCTATTTAAGAAAATCAGAGACAAATATCATTTGCATAATAATTTGAACGCAGTGTAATGCATGCCAAATGCATTGTATCACTGGTGTATGTATGTATGTACGTACAGTGGTGTGAAAAATTGTTTGCCCCCTTCTTGATTTCTCATTTTTATGTACACGTAAACTACCGTTCAAAAGTTTGGGGTCACCCAGACAATTATTTTGTGTTTTCCATGAAAAGTCACACTTATTTACCACCATGAGTTGTAAAATGAATAGAAAATATAGTCAAGACATTGACAAGGTTAGAAATAATGATTTGTATTTGAAATAATAATTTTTTTCCTTCAAACTTTTCTTTCGTCAAAGAATCCTCCATTTGCAGCAATTACAGCATTGCAGACCTAACATGATTGCACAAGGGTTTTCTAATCATCCATTAGCCTTCTGACGCAATGAGCAAACACACTGTACCATTAGAACACTGGAGTGATAGTTGCTGGAAATGGGCCTCTATACACCTATGTAGATATTGCACCAAAAACCAGACATTTGCAGCTAGAATAGTCATTTACCACATTAGCAATGTATAGAGTGTATTTCTGATTAGTTTAAAGTTATCTTCACTGAAAAAAAGTGCTTTTCTTTCAAAAATAAGGAAATTTCTAAGTGACCCCAAACTTTTGAACGGTAGTGTATGTTTGTCAAACTTAAATGTTTCGGATCATCAAACAAATTTAAATATTAGACAAAGATAACACAAGTAAACACAAAATTCAGTTTGTAAATGAAGGTGTTTATTATTAAGGGGAAAAAATCCAAACCTACATGACAGTGTGTGAAAAAGTGATTGATTCCTCCCTGTTGAAATATACAGTATGTTGCGCAATTGTTTATACATCTCTTCTTCTGGGCCCCGTAAGTGATATCAGATTCAACATGGTTCTTGTTTGCTGACCTTAGCCTTCCAGTGAAGAGCAGTAAGCTATATGTGTCTGCTATTTAGTGATGTGAAATGATTGGTATATCTGGGTTTATTTTTTTAATACTTTTTGACCAATCACGTGACAGGTGCAGATCTGTGACACCAGCCACAGGAGAGGTAGATCATGTAATCAAATGTAATCCTAAAGGGGTTAATTCCCATGCTGTGGTGGTTGCTGCTGCAGAAAAACCAGGTGACTCCCTCTTGGTGGCTGCAGAGATTGCTTGGTGAGGAGGTGTGAAACACTGCTCCGGAGAAGAAGGCGAGGCTTATGATTGGCAAGCAGCATAGGCTGTCTGCACCAGGCGATGGTCCGTCGTCGACTAAGGTATAGATTGAGAACAGTGGAGGGCAGAGGCTAGAACAGTGGCATGCACCTCGGACAGGGAAGGAGAAACACAGCCAGACATAAAGTCCACATCAGGCAAAATGGCAGCAGAAACAGGAGACGGAGGCCAAGCAGAGATGGGTGACTGCCACTGTGAACCTTCGTCTAATACCAAGCAAGACCCCTCTCCAATAGATGTAACAAGAGAAAAAGGTACTTGCCTGGCCTGCTCTGCCACTTCAGAAGTCACACCAGGGAACTCCAATGAAGAAACAGCTGAGGGCGAGGGCACCAATGTGACAAATGGAGGAGCCATGGAGGAGAGGGGGACAGCAGCAACTAAAGAGGAGGAAGGAGCTGACTGGACAGCCGACAAAAAAAAAAAAAAAAATTCTGAAGGGGCGAGGAGGCTGCTGCTTCAATTCTCTGGAGCAGTAAAGGGGCTACTACCTGTGAAATGGAGGAGTTCCTCTGGCGGGATGCAGCCAGGTGGTGGCAAGAGGCTGAAGGTGTCTGCACCAGGGGACACTTCATCGTCGGCTCAGGTACAGATGGGCTCAGTAAGGTGTGGAGGTCGACGCCAGAGAGGGCGGTGTCTTGGGCTGGCAAGCGGCAAGAGGCTGAAGACGTCTGTAACAGGGGATGCTTCCTCATCGGCACAGGTACAGGTGAGGGAGAACTTCTCACCAATTTGCGGTGTTCCGGGGCTGGCAAGCGGTGTGAGGCTGCTGGCATCTGCACCAGGGGATGCTTCTCCGTCAGCTCAGGTACACATGGTGGAGAGTTTCTCTTCAGCCCGCGGAGCATGTGTTGCAAAATGAAAACAGAGTCAAGGAGAACCATGAGCTCCGGATAGCTACACGGGCTGGGGAATGTCTCTATGACCTGCACCGCACTGTCCAGACATTTCAGGGCCTCCTCGGGAGTGTGGGAAGCTTGAATGTCCGAGATTATATTATTATATTATAACAATCCCACTGCCCAACACTCCACCTCATACAGTCTAAACACACTATAGTCTGTACCTGCTGCATCTTCAGAGTGCCACATACTGTCCGATACGCCCTTCAGTAGAAACGATAATGCAAAAGCAGGTAGGAAGAAAAAGAGCAAACTCAGAGCCACTGGGTCCAAACTGGAGGCGTCTTTCTGTCATGAATTGCTCAGGCGGGGCAGGAATGGAGACCCAAATGCTGGCAGTGAGTTGCAATTGTTTTATTCAAAACATAAAATCCAGAACAGGAACAAAAACTTAGACTGTATGAAAAGGCAGGACACTAAATGGCAGAATAGCACATGGATAAGACGTGGGACGCACATCAGGTAAACGAGGAGAATAGCCATGGTTACGACATGGAACACACATCGGGATAACAAAGGAGATTAAGGATGAGACTCATGGCAGGTAACAATGAGAGAAGCATGGGACACACGCAGGATTACAGTGAAGGACGCCGTCCCGAACTGCGGTGCGGCATCCCTTAAATAGGACAAGATAAATTAAACAAGTGATGAAAGATGTGAGAAACAGCACCGAGGAAAATAAGTGCAAAATAATGACAGCTGTGACAACTGCAAACTTGAGCTAACAGAGGACGTAAACAAAGAGTACTGTCAAAATAAAAGCACAGGAGAACATGAATACAAAATTGGGTGGTGCGGTGGAGCAGTGGTCAGCACTGCGGCAGCACAGCAACTCACCCTTGGCCATGGCATCCCTGGTTCGATCTCAGCCCCTGACCAACAGTGATCTGTGTGGAGTTTGCATGTTCTCCCCGTGTCTGCGTGGGTTTACTCCGGGAGTTTTCTGGTTTCCTCCTACAGGCAAAAAACATGCAAGTTAGGTTAATTGGAGACTCTAAAAGTGGCCCTAGGTGTAAATGAATGTGTGAATGGTAAAGGAATAGCGCCGTACCGTGGCTGCTTCATCCATCCAGGTGGATGCCCTCAATTTCCCCTCTGGGGATCAATAAAGTATACAAAATCAAATCAAAAAATCAAATCAAAAATCAAAAATGAGATCAGACAAAATAATACACAAGGAGAAGATAATAATAACCCACCAAGGCAAGGCCAAGATCAAATACATGAATGGTGAACAGGTGTGGATAACAATAACAATTCATATAAATGCTACAGAGATAACTAACAGCGAAAGTGGAGAAGGCTCTAATACAAACATAGGAAGATATCATTCTGATATACGACAAGATGGCCATAGGCACACAGTAATAATGACAGAGACTATAAAGACAAAACTAAGATTACAATAACAGGAACTCTTATAAACAAACAGAAACAATGGCAAACTCAAATAACATAATATGTCCAAAACCATAACCAGATTAAATACTAAACTGAAGTGGGGAAACTACAGAAAATAATCAGGATAACAGAAGGTGTGAGCACAGTTCCTTAACCATGCTCGGCATCATGACAATATATCAAAAGCAGGTCAAGTGGACCCCTGACCAAGTGAACACCCCAAGTTGACCCCGGGATCCAATCTGTACTTGTACATTTTCAATCCAGTGATTTACAAACTGATTCATAATTTTCTAAACCATCTTCAGAACATTATAGTTCCACATACTGTACCTATTCTATGAATTTTCATCTGGGGGCAGCCAGCGGTGATGAGCAACAGCAGTGAAGCACAGAAGAAAAGTGTTTTCAAAGCAGAAACAGAGCCAAAACCTTCTCCCTGTCAGCTTTGTTGTCATCTTACATACTGTAAACATGTTTTTTACACTTGTTGGTGACTGGGAAAAGTCTTTCCAGCAGCTTTATACAAAATATTACAACGTTGTAACTCGACTCCACAATGTGCATCATAATGCAAAAGCCCTGGTTCTCGATGACAAAATATGGGTGTAAATCCTTGGAAATAAAAGCAGCAATAGATTTTGTAATTTGCTTTGTCCTTTCCAAGTTGTGTGAAAGTTTTGACATTGCATATGCAATGGTTTTCTGGTCGTCGGCAGCAGCTACAACTGATTTTTTTTTTTTCCCCTCCGTCCGTTGGGTGGAAATGTGCAATATGGTTTTGCATGTTTGTTGTGTTTCCAAAATATTTTAGTTTGGTCTGACAGAACGTACATAAAGTGTGGGTCTTGTCAAAGTCTTTTTTTCCCTTCAGCTTCATAAAAGCTGAAGTACTACTATACATTTGATTTTAATGAAGAGTGCAGAACGTATACCCCTCTCTGCCATTTTGTTTCTTTTGTGTCATGCCAGAAATAGTACAGGCAGGTCCGGGTGACGACTTTATTGATCCAGCCACCAACTTTTTCATTCCAGCCAAATTAATTATGCCATTAATAATATTTAATAATCAGAATCTTGATATTTGTGCATTGATTCAGAATCGTTCATGTCCACATTGAGATGCATCGGAAAAAATGATTATTTCTCCCACCCCTAGAATCTATATATGAGTTTGACTTTAACTGAAATAAATCAATTTCTGATGACATTCTAATTTATTGAGATGCACCTGTATGTACAGTTGAAACCAGAAGTTTACATGCACCATATAAAAAGACATTTAACCTTTTTTTTTTTTTTTTTTTTCCCCACTGTCTGACATTAAACCAGCTAAAATTCTCCTGTTTTCGGTCAGTTAGGATTACCAAAATTATTTCTATTTGCAATTTTTTTTTAAGTATTGGATATTTTTTTGTTACTTTCTTCAGAGTCAGAAGTTTACATACTAATATCAGGAAGAGAATTGTAAACTTCCACAGGTCTGGTTCATCCTTGGGGACAATTTCCAGATGCCTCAAGGTACCATGTTCATATAGTTTGTTCAAACAATTGTACACAAGTATAAAAATAATTTAAATATATCCAACTTGACATAATGCACGGCTCAGGAGACACACACGCAGGCTCAGGGTAGATTTAATAGCTTTATTAACAACAAGTGTGTATGACTGTGTGTATGCGAGTTGTATATGTGTTGGTGGTGGCGTCTGCGTCAGGCACGGAGGCAGGAGGCTGTTCAGCCGGACAACCCTATGGGAGAAGCAGAGGGAGAAGGGTAACAGGCACCACACCAACACAGGAGATATGACAATGATCGTAGGCTTACTTGGTTTGGGCAGGTGGCTGGCACAGCAAGGGCGTAGCCCGGTAGACAGTGACCTGGAGCGCCTGATGCAGCAGCGAGGAGGCAGTGGCTGTAGGAAGTAGTCCGCCGCCGGGAAATCCACCTGTGCACAGGGGAGGAGACTGGAAGGAGAAGGTAAGAGATTCTTACTTGTAATCTTGCTCGTTGAAGGGGATTCCTTGCAGCAAGGGAAGCCAACAAAGACAGACGGCTTCAGGCCGAAGCCCAGGGCGAGATGGCTTAAATCCCTCGCCGCTGACGAGGCGCAGGTGTGCGTGCAGCTGGCGCCACTGATGAGCGGCGATGCGTGACACAACTTATCATTAAAAAGCAGCTGAACTGAAACTCAACGGAAAGCCTATTAAAGAAAAAAAGCTTTCTGCTGCTTTTTAAGAGTCCACGGAGCCAGCTAAACGTAGCTGGCTCTGTGGACACAGCCCCCCTTTCTCCCAGTCTTCAGTCTCATAAAAGGAACAACTAACAAATCCTTGGCTTCATATCTAAGAGTGCAAGCATTTAAAAGCAGCTTTAAAACCATCTCAAAAACAAATGTGTATTGTCCAAAATAGTATATTGTGGCTTTTTATCCACAAAGAAACTTGCCATAGAATTGCTTGGAAAAAGCTTTTACATTTTCCACCTACTTAAGTATGCACAAATCTATTTATTTTCCAGTTAGCTTCACCCATACTTCTGCTCACCAATAGCGGATGCTGCAAGGCCAGCCTGCCCCCTCCTCTGATCAGAGAACACCGAAGACTATCGCTAAACACTGACTAGTCAAAACAATGGAATGATTAAGCCATACATGTACATGCCGCCGACACCAGCCAAAGTGACCTGGCACTCGGTGGTCCCACCTGGGGGCTGATGGGTGCCCACCAGGCAGCTTGCTGGGAGGCAGTGATCAGTGATCAACTCGAGTTGTTGTACCACATGCACCCTGGTTACCCAACTCCCTTTCTGCTCAAGTGAGCAGAAAGGGAGTGGGGGTTTAATGCCTCCTCCTTCGTTCTCCCTGGTGGGGATGGAATGGAGTGCCAAGAGGGTTTGTGTCACCCCCAAATCCCCTTCACCGAACCATGTCAAATGAATGCAAAATGGACAGGTGGAGGTCTTGGCACCTTCATCCTCCTAAAACAGCAGATATCTCTCTCTCTGGTTTGGCCTTCCGATGGTGTGCCTCCCATTCCTCCACAGGCACCTCCAGAACCCTGTATGTGCAGGCACGGTAGCCGGTGGAGTCCGGTCTCTGAGCTTACGGTTCCCCAAGTGCACTGCAGGGTTCTGGAATATGGTAGCCCCAGTGATGGAAAACTATGGGCGGCTGCGGCCGGTTTGGCACTGTCCTCGGGAAGGGATGCTGACTGTCAGCATGGTCAGTGGTAAGTAGACCGTGAGCCTCCATCCCAGAGCCACGTGAGCTCGTCCCTTTTCCCCTGGGGGAGTTTTACTCAGGTGTTTAGCCATGCCCAGTGCTTAGCCTGAATGGTTAATGTTATAACCAATCAGGCTAAGCATGAATACTTATGTAGCTAGACACTCTATCCAAAGTCACCCTTTTTTGGGGGGGGGGGGGGTTGGTACTGAACTGGACATTCACAGCAGAAAACAGACTTGCGACTGATTTTGCTCTTTATATGTCTTGTAATTCACAAAAAACATGTTACAGGCATGTTAACAACAGAAAAAAACCTTGATTTTTTTGTGGAGTTTCACTTTAAGAAGGAGATTATATAAATAGGATTGGACTTGTCCATGTACTGCTCTATATGTAAGTGTGAGATCTTTAAAACAAATCCTAAAATCCACTGGTAGCTAATGTAATTTTTATAAAATGGGGGAAATATGATCTCACTTCCTAGAAATGTGTAAATAGTCTGGCTGCAGCATTTTGTATAAACTGGAGATTAGAAAGAGAAGATTTGTCTAAACCAGTAAACAAAGAATTGCAAAAATCTAGTCCGGAAGACATACTTGTAAATGCATGGATTATTTTTTCAAGCTCAATTGAAGAAACAATGGCTCTCAATTTGTAAATGTTCCTTAAATGAAAGAAGTATGAATCTGAAATTGAATTTACATCAGAATTAAAACCAAGGGAGGATTAAAAAATAACTCAAATTTTTTTTCGCACTGGACTTAGGGAGTAAGCAAAAAGAAGAAAGTGCCTGACTGATTTTTGGATGTATATCAAAAGGAACTACAGTCATGGCCTCAGTTTTATTGGAATTTAAGATGAGGAAGTTGTTAGAGAGCCATTCGCTGATCTGGGTTGACAGTTAACCAGTGTAGCGGATTTAGGGGTTATATAGGTATTTTATTGTTGGTACAAATATTAATGTAAATATGAATGTGAGTAGGAATGAAGATTTCCTTTCCTTACACAAATATATCCTCATACGGCACCAGTCCAGAAAATGGACAATTTTATTAACAATTCTTTATTTGTACCAATTATGAAAAAGTCTAAAAAAACAAACAAACAAACAAAAAAAACCCATTGTGAGTTCTTGTCTGCTGATAATCAAGAAGATGGACACAAAATCAAACAATAACTTCCATATTATCATGTTCTGGTGAGTGCACTCTTCACCTCCCATCCTATTCAACTTCCCCCTACCCTGCGGGCAATATTCTCACCTGCATGATGAGATACACCTGCTTAATCTGCCTCGCCAGCACTTAAACAGACCGTTACTTCTATGCTTCGGCGCTGGCTCGTTGGGTATACTACCAGTTTCAATCAATCAATCAATCAATCAATGCATCAGATTTATATAGCGCTTTATCATAGACACTCAAAGACGCTTTACAGAAATAAAAAGGGTCATCCACCACCTAGATGGATGAAGCAGCCACAATATGGCGCCATCCCTTTTAACTATTCACACCCACACACACACACACACCCACACACACACACACAAAGGGCCACTTTAGAGTCTCCAATTAACCTAACCTGCATGTTTTTGGGATGTGGGAGGAAACCGGAGAAATTCCGGGGTAAACCCACGCATACACGGGGAGAACATGCAAACTCCACACAGATCACTGTTGGTCGGGGGCTGGGATCGAACCCACGATCCCACGATCCCCACGATCCCCCGGCCAAGGGTAAACTGTGCTGCCGCAGTGTTAACCACTGCGCCACCGTGCAGCCCCAGTTTCAGCAAGTAAGTTTAATTCTTCCTCTCAAAGAAAACCCCATTCATATTTTGTCTTCTCCTCCTCAGGTTCTATCTCCTTTGTGGTGCGTCTCCAGGGTTGCTGTGCGCTCACCTGCCTCATCACCATTACCACGTCAGCAGCCATCTTCACCCCATCAGACACCTCACTCAGCTTTACTCCTGCCTTCCAGCAACTCCATCTGGTTCACTGTAAGTGCTGGGTTCCTCTGCCGGACTCTCTCTTCCTCCCACATGAGTGTTGTCTTATTTTTCCCTTTTCAGTCTCCTTCCTAATCTAACCTGCCCTCGTCTCTCCCTACAGGCTGTGTCTTCCTCAGGTGAGTGGTGTTTTCTTTTTGCAAAGCTTTCCTTTTTGCATTAATAAAATTCAATTATGCAATTATTCAATTATACAATTGTGTCATTGTGTGTTTTCTCTGTTGTCACTCACTGCACGCGAGCTGTCAGTCATTACCAATCCTGACAGAATGAGCCAGCCATAGTGCAATCTCAGCGGGAGCAGCATCAGGGGTAACACTCTTTGTATTGTTTGGATGCTGCAGAGAGGAAGGTGGCTGTGCTTACACAGCAGCTGCAAACTATTATGCAGCAGCTGGACACGGTCGCAGAACATTTGGTCCATTTGTCCAATCCAGGATCCACCTCTCTGCCTGTTGCCCCAGTTTCTTCCACCTTGTGCTGAACCACCTCTGTTCCCTTACCTGCCCAGTACGCAAGGGAGGTGATGAAATGTAAAGGCTTTTTGTGCCATGTTTGACTGTATTCGGGCCAGGTCTGGGGAGAGTACCCGGACGATACAGCAAAAATTCACTTTATGACCCTCCTGCTGTGAGATAGGGCCCTCAGCTGGGCCCAACCTATTCTCGACAGCTCAGAGGGCCCCAATTTCATCTCTGCGCACTTTGTGTGGGATGTAGGCATCCCCACAACTAAACTGCCCATGTCCCTCAATGTTACTATGTTGTCGGGCGTAAAAGTAGCCACCATTATCGAAAAGATTGAGCCGGTGTCTGTCCTTCTTTCCGGTAACCACCGGGAGACTACTTTGTTCTTTATTCTCCCTAAATCCAGTCACCTGGTGGTTCTTGGTTACCCATGGCTCCGGAAACATAACCCTATCATTAATTGGGTGAATAATTCCGTCTCTTCCTGGAGCCCGTATTGTTTGGCATCCTGTCTTAGCTCGGCCGAATCTTAACCTTCGCTGTCCATCTCTTCCCTTCCGTCAGAGCCACCAGACCTCAGCCTAGTACCTGAGGTCTATCGGGATCTCGGAGAGGTCTTCAGTAAATCAAGAGCACTTTCCTTACCTCTCCATCGCTCTTACGATTGTGCTATAGACTTTCTCCTGAATGCGTGGCTGCCGTCCAGCCAGATCTACAGTATTTCTGGGCCAGAGAGGGAGGCAATGGAGAGCTATATTAAAGATTCTCTGAATGCCAGCCTCATTCGGCCTTCTTCGGCTCCTCTTGGGGCAGGATTCTTTTTTGGTAGAAAGAAGGATGGTTCGCTACACCCGTGCATTGATTATTGGGACCCCAATGCTATAATGGTTAAGGATAAATTGACATAACGCACGGCTCAGGAGACGCACACACGCAGGCTCAGAGTAGTTCAAACAGTTTATTAACAGCAGGCATGTATGGGTGTGTGTCTGCGGGATGTAAATGTATTGGTGGCGGTGTCTGCTTTGGGCACAGAGGAAGGAGGCCGTACAGCCGGACAACCCTATGGGAAAAAACACAAGGAGAAGGGTGACGGGCACACACCAACACAGGAGATGAATGAGCGAGAGAGAAGCTTACTTGGGGAGGACAGATGACTGGCACCACAAGGGACGAGACCCGGTAGACAGCCACCTGCAAGGCCCGATGCAGCAGCGAGGAGCAGACGATGGAGAGGCGTTGTCCGCCGCCGAGGAATCCACCTGTGCACAGGGGAGCAGACTGGGAAGAGAAGGAAGGTAAGATCTTCTTACCCGAGTAGCACGCTGAGGGTGAAGGAGACTCACAGCGAACCATGAAGAAGTCTGACGGCTTCAGGCCGAAGCTCAGGGCGAGGCGGCTTATATCCCTCGCCGCTGATGACGAACAGGTGTGCGAGCAGGTGGCGCCGCTGATGAGTGGCGCGGCGTGACATAAATATCCTCTGCCCCTGATAAACTCCGTGTTTGAGCTCCTTCAGCATGCACGAGTATTTACTGAATTGGATTTGTGGAACGCTAATCATCTGGTTCGCATTCGTGAAGGGGACAAATGGAACATGGCCTTCAAAACACATATGGGGCAATATGAATATCTGATGATGCCATCCGGGCTCACCAATGCCCCAGCCATCTTCCAACGTCCTCCACGATATGGTTAATCAACTTATTTTCGTTTACCTTGACAGCATGTTGATTTTTTTCTGGCACGCCAGAGGAACACGCAGTCCATGTCAGGGCCATTTTATAACGGCTCCTGGAGAGCCTGCTTTACATTAAAGCCGAGAAGTGTGAGTTTTCCATCCGCTCCACTTCATTCCTAGGCTTTATTGTAGCTGAAGGGGAGCTAAGGGCCGACCCGGCCAAGGTAGAGGCTGTGCTAAATTGGCCTACACCCTACTCCCGCAAGGAGATTCAGTGCTTCTGGGGGGTTACAAATTTTTATTGCCGTTTCATCAGAAACGATAATGGGGTAGCACAGCATCTGACCCAGGTAACCTTGGTTAAAGTGCCCCTTAATTGGTCCAAGGCAGCTGAACAGGCCTTTTGCAAATTGAAGGGTCTGTTCTCCCAAGCTCCCATCTTGGCCCATGTCAACCCCCTGCTCCAGTTTATTCTAGAGGTGGATGCTTCTGATTCGGGGGTGGGCACTGTCCTATCGCAGAGCTCAGCTTCAGATCAGAAGCTCCATCCATGCACGTATTTCTCTCGGCAGGCGTGAGGTATTACAATGTAGGAGACCGTGAGCTTTTGGCCATTAAGTTGGCCCTTGAGGAGTGGAGACACTGGCTGGAGGGAGCGGCCAAACCCATAATTGTGTGGACCGAACACAAAAATTTACAATATCTTCAGTCGGCCCGAAGGCTGAATGCCAGGCAGGCCCGCTGGGCCTTATTCTTTGCTAGATTTAATCTTACCATCACTTATAGGCCTGCCTCCCACAATATTAAACTGGACGCTTTCTCCCGCTAGTTCTGCCCCAATCCTCCTGCCCTTCATTCCCTTCCCCAAGTCATTGTCCCACCCTCTTGCTTCCTTCGAGCTCTCATGTGGGACATTGAGCGGAGGGTCCGGCAGGCTCAATCCAGGGAACCCATACCAGAACGGAGCCCTGATGGTTGTCTGTTTGTCCTGGCCACTCTCCGCATTGATGTCATCAAGTGAAGCTACACCAGCTTTTTTTCTTGCCATCCTGGGATCACTCGCACCATCAACCTCATTCGTCGGGTGTTCTGGTGGCCCACTCTGCGGACAGACGTCTGGGATTATGTCAACGCCTTTCAAGTCTGCTGTCATAATAAAACAGACTCCTCACCCCCTTCTGGCCTCCCCCGAAGCCGCATCCTCCCCCTTGGATCATCGACGGTCAAACCACCTACACAGTCCGGAGAATTCTGGACGTTCGCCATCAGGGCCGGGGGCTCCAATATCTCGTCCACCGGAAGGGCTACCGACCAGAAGAAAGATCATGGATCCCTGGGTCGAACTTCCACTACAAGAGGATGGTCCAGGCCGTTCATCCCGACAAGCCCAGTGGACCGCCAGGAGGCGCTCCTTGAGGGGCAGCACTGTCATGTTCTGGTGAGAGCACTCTCCCCCTCCCGTCCTTTTCAACTTTCCCCTACTCCGCGGGCAATCATCTCACCTCCATGATACCTGCTACCTCTGCTTCACCAGTGCTTAAATATACCTTCACTTCTATGCTTTGGTGCTGGCTCATTGGGTATACTACCAGTTTCAGCAAGTAAGTTTAATTCTTCCTCTCAAAGAAAACCCCATTCATATTTTGTCTTCTCCTTCTCAGGTGGCTACCTCTTTCGTGGTGTGTCTCTGGGGTTGTTGTGTGCTCATCTGCCTCATCAACATTGCCATGTCAGCAGCCATCTTCACCCAGTCAGACACCTCACCCAGCTCTACTCCTGCCTTCCAGCAACTCTACCTGGTTCGCCGTAAGTGCTAGATTCCTCTGCCGGGCTCTCTCTTCCTCCCATGTGAGTGTTGTCCTATTTTTCCCTTTTCAGTCTCCTTCCTAATCTGACCTGCTCTCATCTCTCCCTACAGGCTGTGTGTTTGGCGTTTTTCCTTTGTGAAGCTTTCCTTTTTGCATTAATAAAATTCAAATCAAATTTGCTTCTCTGTGTCAAGTGTTTTCTCCGGTGTCACTCCCTGCACGTGAGCTGCCAGTCCTTACCACTCATGACACATATGTCTTTCAGTAATTTGATAAGAAATGTCAGAATGGGTGAACACATTTGGATACCTTTAAAACAGAGAATTCAACATATATCATGGGCATCATAGACTGAGTTACGGAGTATCACATGTGAATCAAACATTTGTGGAACCAAAGAAACCATAGTTTAATTTGTCAGTATACTGGAAATTGGAAAACCGTAAAATAGCATTGGTTAAGAAAAGTGGATGCAATTTTATGAAAAAAATGATGATTAACAATTTATAAAAATGGAAAATTGGTGTTACTCTGAAAAAGAAAGTAAGTTAATGAAAGGACCAAATGCATTTTGAAATTCTGATGGGGGTTTGCATGAAATTAAGTTAAAGGAACTTATACCAGGAATATTTTGAAGAATTAATTTTAAGTTAAACAACAGACCGTCAGCTAAGCAAAATCATTGTGTCCCAGTAGGTAGCAGGTGGTCCACTGATTCTGTTTCAACTGGACCAGCATGGGTTCTGTTGGAAGACTGACAGACAGGCTCCTTACAATGGTTATGGCCTACTCCCAAGATCATAAAGGCTGGTTCTTCAGCAGGCTGGCTGTGGTCTTGTCTTATGCACCGAAGAAGGAATTAGTTTATTGTACAAAGTCCCATTTGAAATTCAAGCTGAGGCAAAAACACATCACAAATCCGTTTCTTCAGATGTTGGTGGCTTAAATGAGTTGGTTTAAGCTAAAAAAAACAACAACAAAAAATCAAACAAAATCTTCTTACACTTTAATTTCATTGAAAATATTAAAATAAGGGAAAGTGAATTTTAAAGAAACAGGCTTTTCACAGAGCCTGGAAGACTCTAGACCTACTTAAAAGATAAAAAAAATAAAATAAATAAATTTAAAAAAAATGGGAGAACAGAGACATCTGCTCCTTACAACTTGACCAATGCCCCAAAACTGAACAAAGGAAAGTTTTTTCCTAGGTGTGGCAGAATCTCACTGAATTTCAGGAAACTGAGTTGAACCAATTACATTTGAGCTTCTTTGTTTGGCAGAAGTCACAAACTGACTAAGAAGGCAATGAAGATAGGTTTGGGAGCCCATTGGTCAGTTCAAATTTCTGAGGTGGGGGTCTCCCACAGAGCAGAGATAGCGACATTTGATATGAAGAATGAAATTCTCCTAAAGAATGTGTGCTGACTAAAGCATAAATTCCTTCAACTTTAATGACTCAGATATTCTACTCAATAATAAGGGAACATACAATGTCTCTACATTGTAACTGTAATTTATTTGTGATAGTAAGCATGCAAAAAAAAAAAAAAAATCTTCCTGAAAATAAAGCAACACATTAAATCATCCATCTATCCATCTTCTTCCGCTTAATCCTTTTTTGGGTCGCGAGGAGGCTTGAGCCTATCCCAGCATCTTTGGGCGAGAGGCAGGGCACACCCTGGACAGATCACCAGTCCATCGCAGGGCCAACACAGAAAGACAGACAACCATTCACTCTCACAGTCATACCTAAGGACAATTTAGAATCCCCAGTTTTGATGCCAATTAACCTAACTTGCATGTTTTTGGCATGTGGGAGGAAACCAGAGAAATCCCAGAGTAAACCCACACAGACACGGGGAGAACAGGCAAACTCCACATAGATCACTGTTGGTCGGGACATTAAGTCATATCAATAAAAAACATATGAAACTACATTGTCCATCCCAAGAGTTCAACCATGTCTTCAGTAGTGGATAGTGTCTTGAGAGAAAGAATATGAATTAATTTATTTGTCTGTAATGCATAAATTCTAATGCAAAGAGAAAATAAATTAAATATTCATGATTTGTCCACCAGGTGACACTGTGAAACTGTCTGGTTGTTAACTGGAGAATCTTTCCTCCCCAGGTCTGGATTATAGTAACCATAAATCCATCAACTTGAAGCATTTCTTTGCCAAAGAGCAGAAAAGAGAGAATGACTAAGTCCTGGAGACGGGATTAACTTCCACTTTATGGCCGATGGATAATTTTATATCGCTGGTCCTTCGATGGTAGAAGCAGTTCATAACCAGACTTTTGAGCTGAAACATTTTTTCTTCAGCAAAGAATGATTTTATAGATTGGAGCTCAAGGTCAACGCTACATCCCCCCCTCTGTATCAATGGTGAGCTTCAGTAAGCTTTGGTACACATCCTTGCCTGCTGGTTCCAACTGGCGACTCTTGATTCAGCTGCGGAGCTAACTTTCTGATGTCCATAACCACTAGCTTGTAAGCAGAATCTATCCCTTAGTAGAGATCCTACATATCCCCCCCTCTGTATCAATGGTGAGCTTCAGTAAGCTGTGGTACACATCCTTGCCTGCTGGTTCCAACTGGCGACTCTTGATTCAGCTGCGGAGCTAACTTTCTGATGTCCATAACCACTAGCTTGTAAGCAGAATCTATCCCTTAGTAGAGATCCTACATATCCCCCCTCTGTATCAATGGTGAGCTTCAGTAAGCTTTGGTACACATCCTTGCCTGCTGGTTCCAACTGGCGACTCTTGATTCAGCTGCGGAGCTAACTTTCTGATGTCCATAACCACTAGCTTGTAAGCAGAATCTATCCCTTAGTATAGATCTTTGGGTTTGGTTTACAAAAAACAAACTTCTAAAAAACTTCCACAAAAAATAATCTGAATGTGGACAGATATAAAAATTGTAAAATTTCCCAAAACATACTAAAATCTACTGTGTATGCATGCAAAGACTAAAAAATTCTGGGTACCCAAGTACAAAAAAGAAATTCTGTGTACCAAAGTACAAAAATAAAAAGTTTCTTCAGCAAATAATGATTTTATAGATTGGAACTCAAGGTCAACTCTGCACCAGGGCGGAAAGCCTATCAAGCTGGTGAGGTTTAAAAGACATGTATCTGGAAGTCATCCGCAGAAAAATGATAAATGTCATTAAAAGATTGAATAATACAAGCTAAAGGAATAACATAAAAGGAAAATAATGATGGACCCAGGATTGAACTTTGTGGAACCCCACATGTCAGAGAGACTGTAGAAGAATAAAACTTACCCACCCTTACAGAGAAAGTCCTCTCAGAAAGATATGAATAAAACCAATCTAATGCAGAGAAGATGCCAGCCCTGTTGTCATTCAATCCATACAGCCAATCATGTACAGTAGAACTAAATTACGCTTCTCCTATCACCAATGTTAATCACATGTAGAATCAGAGGGGTCACTGCCATGCAAGGCGTCATCACAAACAACTTCAACTTCCCACATTCTATTATGCTGAGCACCAAGCTAGAAGGCGGGGAGTACCATTTTTACATTGTGTTTGATATAACCCAGCCAGCACTTGAACCCCCAATCTCCTGGTTGTGGGGTGGATGTTCTATCAACTAGGCCACCACTCCGGCCAGCAGATCCGGATATACATGCCAGAAGTTTCAGCGGATTATTTAAAAAGTGGTGATCGGCAATATCAAAAGCTGCATTCAGATTAAAGAATTCATTGCAGTCATCATTAGAGAGTACCAGAGCTTGCTGAAGATGGGGAGAAACAATGCTATCAATAGTGTTAAATAAAACCCTGTGATTGTTCTTATTAAGATTTATAAGTTGATTAAAATAAGATCTGGCTTCATCCACTGTGTCATTATACAAGTGAAGAAATAAAATCTTCTCGATGAAAAGGAAAACTAGTTTTCTTTCATAGTTGTTCTGCTTGCCGAAAGGATCATCAAAGGCCACAAGTTTGATTATTTAACCCAGGTAAATGAGCGATGATACTGTGTTGTCTTATTTTTTTTAAGAGGCCACCTTATCAAGAATCATACAACAGTGATCTTTAAAAAAATTCACAAGAAGGTTTACATTATCTTCAGAAGGGGTTAAAAAAATTAAAAATAAAACTTATTGATTGGAGAATCCTCAATAAAGCAACTACGCTTGACACATTATAAAAATAGTTTCTTTCTATCAGACAGTGAAAAAGGTTGTTTTTACCCTAACATGTTTTGGCCACTTCTTGCAGCCTTCATCAGAAGGGTCATGTGATGTTGTGACAATCAGCTGTTTCACTGGCTGTTTTATCAAGGTTTACCAGACTGCGGAGGATGACTACGTACCCTGCTGTCTGGTATCCTGTGGAGAACAGCATCCCAGGTGTGGGACAGGGTATAGGATCCCTCATCCCTGTTGATGGTTCTTGGGGTCCTTTTTCTGATCTCAGTGGCTTCCCTGATCCAGCGGTGGTACTTGTTGCTTTCTGTGCGGATGACGTTTGCCTCTTCCCAGTCCATAATATGATTTTCTCTTTTGCAATGGTCAGATACATCAGATTTCAGGTTATGTTGTTTAGCTGTTGCTTTTTGTGCTTGTGTGTACCTTGCTATTGTCTCTTGATCACATTCTTTCCTGTGTTTCTTTTTTATTGCAAAGGTTCTTCCTGTTTCTCCTATGTAGGTTTTGTTGCATGAGTGACATGGTATTTCATAAATGGCACTATTTTCTTTTTGTGTGTAGGTATTTCATCTTTGGGATGAACCAAGAGTTGGCTCAAACTGATGTGTGGTTTTACTGGGGTGTTGATGTGGAATTTTTTCATTTTCCTCTGTTTTCTTTCAGTGATGCCTCTCAGGTATGGTAGTGTGACTGTTCCTGTGTTGTTTACTTTTTGTGTGGTCCTTCCTTCTCTCCGTTTTATGTTTTTCATCTCCACTTGCTTCCTTCCCCTCTCTGTGGCCCACTTGGGGTAGTGGCAGTTTTTCAGAGCCTTCATTATGTGTACCTCGTATTCCTGTCTGAAACAGGTAGGCCAATAAGGATTTACAGGCCCAAATGTAGACTGTGTTTGAAAGTAGAATACAGAGGAAGCTGGAGCTGGACCTGCAGGAGGACCATGCTCTACCTCAGCCACCTGCTGTTCCAAAGGTCGGTGGACCCCCACCAGTTGTTGTTCCAGAGGTCGAGCAGTCTGCTCCACCCATCGTTCCAGAGGGTGGTGGACCTCCACTCGTCGTCCAAGAGGTCAAGCAGTCCGCTCGACCCATCGTAATTCCTGAGGGTGGGCAGTCTGCTCCACCCATCGCAGTTCCTGAGGGTGAGGAGTATGCTCCACCCATTGTAGTTCCTGAGGGCGAGCAGTCCACTCCACCCATTGCAGTTCCTGAGAACAACTAGTCCACTCCTCCCATCACAGTTCCTGAGGGTGAGTAGTCCATGCCACCCGTCGCAGTTCCTTTAGGGTGAGCAGTCAACACCACCCATTGCAGTTCCTGAGAATGAGCAGTCCGCGCCACCCATCCCAGTCCTAGAGGGCGAGCAGTCTGCCCTACCCATTGTTCCAGTTGCCAGGCAGTCCACTCCATCTGGGCCATCTGAGCAGTCCACTCCGCCAGCAATTTTTGAGGCTGGGGGGTCTCTACCCGCTGGTGTGTCAAATTACACACCTGCTCCTGATAGAAGAAAAGAGCGCATCTCCCCGCCTTCGCAACAACAACATCATCCTCTTCACAATTCCTCTCCACATCAGAATCCACCGACAACCCCCCCCCCAGACAACGCTGGTAATTGGTGACTCGATCGTGAGAAACTTCAGAAGCAGGTACTGTGTTACTCAATTTTTTCCCGGGGCTAGAGTCTCTGATATTGAGGCTCTTATCCCTGACCTGCTGGATGAATTCCCTCACGTACAAACTGTCGTTGTGCATGTGGGATACAATAACATCCCAGATGAAACGTCTGAGATTTTAAAAAGTGACTTCAGGAGCCTTCTGTCCACTCTTATGAACTGTGGCAGACGTGTGCTCATCTCTGGGCCTTTGGCACCTCTCAGACGAGGCTGTAATCATTTTAGCAGAACTCTCAGTCTTAATTCTTGGCTGTGTTTTACTTGTCCTATTTTTAACATTGGTTTTGTTGACAATTTTAAATTATTTTTGAACCGCCCATCACTTATGAGGACTGATGGCATCCACCCAAATAGACTTGGTGCACGTGTTTTAAGAGACAATCTTTTCTATTCCATTTGGTGTTTTTTGGTACAGTGACTGGGACCTGGCGTCTTAACCCGCTCTGAAGCTTCTAGGTTTGCTAAGCTGCCCTTTTTTGGTTCTGTTCCCACGTATTGTATCGATCCCATTAACTCAGGTGGTCTTTACCATTTGGATCAGCCTTTGATTTATAATCCTTCAGAGATTGAGTCTGTCTCCCGTTGCCCTAAATATTGTAACCCAAGACAAATACAACACAAGCTGAAAAACACACACACTTCTGCAGTTCCTCCTCAGCCACCACCTTTCAACTTTGCCCCTGTCTCCTCCCTTAGAGAACCTTTTTCTGCTCCCTCTAAAGTTAATAAAAAAGTTAAAAAAAAATAGAATGCATAAACTTCCCAGATTGATTAAACAAAATGTTGGTAAAATTCTAATCCAGCCTCAAGTCCCTAAAATTAATAAAATTAATAATTTGGCCTCTGTTCCTCCCCAAAGTTTAAAAATTAAATGTGGCTTATTAAACATTAGGTCTCTATCTTCTAAGTCTCTTCTGGTCCATGATCTATTAATCGATCACCAGATCGATCTACTATCCCTCACAGAGACCTGGCTCGGGCATGATGATTATGTTGGTTTGAATGAATCAACTCTCTCTGGGTATTTAAACTGTCATAACCCCAGAGGTTCTGGTTGTGGTGGTGGAGTGGCGACAATTTTCCATTTTAAATTACTAGTTAATGTTAAGCAGAAATTATGTTTTAATTCCTTTGAAGGTTTGGTCCTCAGTGTGGGGCCTGTTGGCAATCTTGGCTTGAACCCAATTCTCTTTGCCATAGTTTATCGTCCTCCCACAGTCTATACAGAGTTTCTATCGGAATTTGCCAAATTTTTAGCTGATTTAGTGCTGAAAACCGATAGAATAATTATTGTATTGGACTTTAATATACATGTTGATGTTGAGAGTGACTGTCTTAATAAGGCATTCAATTCAATTTTACACTCAATGGGGTTTTCCCAAAAAGTAAAAAATTCCACCCATTATTTCCACCATACATTGGACCTGGTTTTGACTCATGGTATAGATATCGAAAATCTGGTAGAGTCTCCTCATAATCCTGTACTGTCTGACCATTGCCAGTTAATTTTTGATTTCATTTTCTCTGATCACTTATTTCCTAAAGAAAAATATTACTTCAGCAGATGTCTTTCTGATGACGTTGTTGCTAAATTTTTGCAGATTGTCTCCTCTTTGCCATGGGTCAACACAACAGAAACACCAGAAATAAATGATGGAGAGTCTGCTCCATTCGTGATTGATAGCATGGTTGATGGTGTTACTGCCTCTCTGCATCGGACTCTAGATTTGGTAGCCCCTTTAAAAAAGAAAAAGTCTAACCAGAGATTTCTTACCCCTTGGTTTAACTCAGAAACTCGTGGCTTAAAACAGAAAACTCGTCAATTGGAAAGGAAATGGCATTCAACTAATTTAGATGAATTCTACTTAGCGTGGAGAAATCATTTCTTAATCTATAAAAAAATCTCTTAGAAAAGCTAGATCAAACTATTATTCTGCATTAATAGAAGCAAACAAGAATAACCCCAGGTTTCTCTTCAACACTACAGCCAGGCTTACAAAGAGCCAGGACTCGGTCAATCCTCGCATCCCCCCTGAGCTTTCTAGTCAGGACTTTCTGAACTATTTCAATCTTAAAATTTTATCTATTAGAGATGAAACCAGTCAGATTCTTCCTACCATAAACTCTAGTACATTAACTACTGCAACTCCCTCAACTGATATCTGCTTAGATAAGTTTACTCCAATCGACCTCTTAGAGTTGGATAAAATAATTTCCTCATCTAAGCCTTCATCTTGCCTCCTGGACCCTATTCCTTCCAGGTTATTTAAAATTATCTTCCCAATTATTGGTAGCCGTATTCTTCTTATCATTAATTCTTCTTTAAAGGCCTCGGACGGTGACATTTTTTTTATTGAACCAATAAACTGATTGTATGAAAATATTCCATTCTGGCCATTCCCGTGATTTAAAATGTGTCACCAGCCTCCATAAATGACTTTATTTGTTAATAGCCCATATTTCACTTATTGATGCTGCAGTACCGCCATCTCTCGATAGGGGCGGGCAGCAGTGACGTCAGGTCAGGGAGAAACAGGAAATGGCTGAACGACAGCAGAGTGATTCGGACAGCGATTATTTTATCGAGTATGACGACCGCAATATAAGTGATGATATTGACACTGAAGAATCTTATGATGAAGTAGTTTTGGGTGGTGCTGATGGGGTTATTCAGCCATATTTGTTCGAGCCCGAGGGTGCGGAGGAAGACGCAGACGAAACAGAGACCGGAGCAGACCACGTTGAGGACGAGCGACTCGCCGATTTATATTGGTAAAATTTGCTTTGAAATTTTTTTTTTAGGCGATATGCATGGTCACACACTTAATTATCAGAATAAAACTGCCAATTGTTCCCTCGCTGCCTTACTTGGCGACTTATAAACATTAGAAACATTTAGAAACATTATCATTGGAAATAAAAGGATAATGTATGTGAGGGATGTGTACTTTACGAGTTTGTTAGGAGATGTTGTTAATCATCATCATGTTAATCCTAGTCTCAAAAGCTACATAATTCTCTTAAGAGATTGATGGATCAACATGATCCATCATGGATGGATGATGGATCATGGATGGATAATGATTATTGTGATTCATTATTGTTTTCCTATAACTTCTCTTTCTGCTCAAAATTTTTTACATGTTTTAAATATTTTCAGATCAAACTTCATAGACAAATTTATATAGCACTCCCACGAGCCATTAGTTTATTATAAGCATCTGATTATACCATTTTTTTTAACAGGTGCACTTGTGAGAAATGCAACATTATGCCAACATCAACTGAATCTCGGTGCTGCCAGGAGGTATTGAAGGTGAAGGAGAAACTAGAAGAACTGAAGGGCTGTGGATACACAGATGATAACCTACCAAGGTGTATCACTGATCACCCCGGTTTCCGTTCTGTCTGTCTTGACATCTGGGTTTTACAGACAGCTTATCTGGCCTACAGACAGCAATATGGTGATCATGATGCAAGTCAACACGAGTGAGTTTTTAAACAATATTTATTCATGTGTTTTAATTTTCCAGATCAATTATGAAGAAATCATTCAATACATTCAATAATCAATGCAAACGGAATAATCAATGCCAACCCCATATTTTTCAGGCGATACAGATTCATAGCCTACAGGCAACTGGTCCGGTGGTGTTGGGGATATCTTGGGAAAGAAGTGAGGGTGATATTGCCTGCCTGCGCTGTGAGCCTCATCAGAGAAACATTCCCATCTGATCACTACAAGGGATTTTGCCTACCAAGATTAGATTTGTGATCAATGTTATTTAAATAAAGTTTTTTTTTAAAATCATATATTGACTTTATTAATGTGCATGTCAATTTTATAATTCTAATATTTCAACATTCATCAAAGTCGGATCTCATATACATTAGACTAATTTTTCTACCATTTTATGGTGTAAAATTCATGTTCAATTTTTAAAAGCACAGTTCTCTAAAAATCTTAGGCTTATATTTGTTTGTCTTAGCAAAATATGTTGCTTCCCTAACAATTGAAAGCTGAACTTTCATTGCTAATTGGAAATTTATTCTACTTTTACATGTTTGATTTTGAAAATCTAGATACATGTTGCTCAACAGCATCAGCTTTGATGGGACGCTGAAATTTGACACTCAATGTTGCGGGAACTCTGGCTTGTACAGAGTGCCACTGCTCCAATAAGTGGGTTGGATCAACCAAGGTTTTGTCGAAAAGAGTATTCATCAGATCATCCACATATTCTGAAATAAAATTAATTTAATAAAAATTAGAAATCCATTTGACTACAGTATGAAATACATATTTGACCCAAATTAACATAATTTGATAAAAGCTATGAAATGTGAAAGTTGAATGAAGACCAACCCTCCACCCACCCTAAATATCATACACAAGCCTAGAAAATGATAGTAATATTTCGTATACTTCCTCTTTGCTTTCCTTGCTTTCCTTGGTGTCGATGTGCGAGGCCCTGTTGTTGCCAGTGATCTACGGCATGTATCGCATGTGCTCGGATGACTTGTGTCCCATTGTGTGATCTTCGGATCGGTCTGACAGTGTGAGCCTGGAGATCAATAATTTTAACAATGTATTAGGGTTAACAAGTTATTCTGATAGTTCACATGAACAATAATGTAAATAAATTGTTGATAATGATACTCACGTTTTACAGGTTTTTTCTCTGGTTGGACAATTAACTTTCTGGTTTGTGTGAAATTGTTTTTTGTGTTAGGTTGCAGTCTCTCAGGAGCTGGTGGATCGTATGTAGTGCTCGCATCTTTGTACTTGGGTTGCAGTGATGGTTCGGCTTTGAGATCTGGATTGGGTGTTGTCAGAAGAGGATCTGGTATAGCCTGGGCTGTATTTAGTGTAGGTGGGACATGTTGGTCTAGTGGATCTGAAAGTGGATTTACATAAAAGTCCTGGTCATCAGCTTCCTCTGCTTGGTCAGAAAAATCCACAGTATTTGAAGGTTGAGTGACACTGGATAAAATCTGCAAAAACAGTAGATCAACATAATTTCATTCCAGAGGTGTCAAATTGGATTACATATATAGAAATATAACTTGAGCAAACAGGCACAACCACCTCCCTATACAGCACTGAATATTTCATATTTGATTAGTATGAATACCCTAAAATTCTAATATTTGATAAGTTGTTAAGGCAATGAAATTCATTGCTTGTAAATAATTTTAGTAAATATTGGCAGTGAATATTAAAAAAAGAAAACTTACCCTGTTTACTTCTATTTTTCTGACAGCAGATCGCATCAGTAGATCACCCTTGCTTTTCACGCCACTGTCACTGACACTTGTCTGAGAGTGGGACTTTGAAATGAACGGATATATAGTTGGAACAGCCGATTTTTTTAGCAGCAATTTTTTTGCAAATTTCATTTCAAATTGCATCTTATTGAGAAAATCGCTGTCAACGAAATGTCTACTGCATATTTTAGGTGATTTTCCAACATCATTCCAATTTTTTCGCGTTTTCTGAACGAATTTCACCCATGCGGTTCTGATTTTCCCAGGCAGGGGAAATTCATAAACACTCACCGCGTGCTCCTCCGGTATACCGTCGCACCCGTAGACAACACAATGCCAAACCATAATTAATTCGATCACTGAAATCCTAATCGTAATAAATACTCTATTTGTAATCCACAAGTACTCCTAGAAATATCCGTAATCGCCGATTTTTAAAACGTAAACAACACGCAATATCCGTCGAGTTTTTGCTGGTCGCTTCCTGACCTGACGTCACACAGTCAGTGGCCATTTTAGCCGCTGATCGCTTTGCAGAGTCAGACAGCTCTCAAGGAAATCATACTTCAATAGCGCATTGTCACCTTATGCGACATTTGTTGACACCAAAACATGTGCGGTTCAAATTAGCTCGTCTCACACAACAATTTAAGATATTATTTAGCGATATTGAAATTTCGTCCGGCCGAGGCCTTTAACTCTGGGTTATGTTCCACTGGCTTTTAGAACTGCTGTAATTAAACCATTACTTTAAAAAAAAATGACACTCGATCCTGGAGTTTTGGCTGATTATTGACCAATCTCTAATTTGCCTTTCATTTCAAAAATCTTGGAAAGAGTTGTTGCTGTGCAATTATCTGACCATTTGCAGGGAGGCGGTTTGTTTGAGGTGTTTCAATCTGGGTTCAGAGCTCATCACAGCACTGAAACTGCCTTAGAGACCTTAGTGAGACCTTAGAGACCTTAGTGAAGGTCTCTAATGACCTCCTATTGCATCTGATAATGGATTTGTCTCTGTTCTTGTTCTTTTAGATCTCAGTGCAGCCTTTGACACTATCGATCATGCCATTCTACTTGATAGATTGTAACACTTTGTTGGACTCAGTGGAACTCCGTTGCAGTGGTTTACATCTTATTTGTCTGATAGATTTCAGTTTCAGTTTTTCAGTCAATGATGGATTTTCTTCCAGCTCTAAGCTCAGTCACGGAGTTCCACAGGGATCTGTGTTGGGCCCTACTCTTTTTAGTCTATATATGCTCCCTTTGGGCAATATCAACAGAAAACACTGTATACATTTTCACTGTTATGCAGATGACACACAACTATACCTGTCAATGATGCCCGATGACTGTGATCAGTTGCCCAAGTTAGATGCCTGTCTAAAGGACATCAAAGCTTGGATGACATGTAATTTTTTAGTATTGAACTCTGATAAGACTGAAGTCATTTTTGTTGGCCCAAAACATCTTTAAAATCAGATTCATTTAGAATCAAATTCCTTTTCAGATTATGCCCTTAATTTAGATGCTGCCACTCTCACTCTGAACAGATGTGTGAGGAACCTTGGAGTTATTTTTTTATCAGGATTTGTCCTTTAATTCACATATTAAAACTTTTTGTAGGACTGCCTTCTATCATCTGCGCAATATTGCCAAGATCAGGAGCATCTTGTCTCTGGATGATGCTGAGAAACTGATTCACGCCTTTGTCAGCTCTCGATTAGATTATTGTAATTCGCTATTATCTGGTTGTCCTAAAGTATCTTTAAAAAATCCTCAGTTGATTCAAAATGCTGCTGCTAGAGTTTTAACTGGTTCTAGAAAAAGAGCTCATATTTCCCCAGATCTGTCCTCCCTCCATTGGCTTCCCATAGAATTTAGAATCAAGTTTAAAATCCTTCTTCTTACTTTCAAAGCTCTCAACAATCTGGGTCCCAATATACACTACTGTTCAAAAGTTTGGGGTCACTTAGAAATGTCCTTATTTTTGAAAGAAAAGCACTGTTTTTTCAATGAAGATAACTTTAAAGGCCAAATGTCACGTAATTTTTTTTTCTAAATGACAACGAATTTAGATAAAATACACATAGCTTAAACCAAATATTCATACCGGAGACCATATCACCCACCTGTATTTACATAATTGCACAAAATACACCAGGTGAAGGCCCCACCTTGCTTGCTGGCTTGTGACAGCCAGTCCAGACCACGCCCATGTTTTTGACATCACCAGTTGTACCCTGGCTGCCCTGCCTATCCACATTCACACTTATCAACATTGGACAATCATGACGGAAAGTGACAGCGATTGTGAACAAATTAGTTTAGTTTTGTCCTTTTTTTTTGTCTTTTTTTTTTGTCAGTGGTTCAGACAGTGACAGAGGCATAGAACCTTACCGGTTCGAGCCGTCCGAGACGGAATCAGATGCTTTGTCTGATGACAACAGTTCCAACGATGACCAGAGAGCAGAACCAGTGGAAAATGCCATTGAACTGGACATTAATCGCCTCCAGGATTGCGAAGCCGGAGGGGGTCTGTCGAGGGCGCCCCATAAATATTGATTTTTCGGAAGCCATTATTATTACAGTGGAGGAGAGCCGCTGCTGTCAAGAAATTGACCAGATCAATATGAAAATGGAGGCGCATACCTGTCAAGGGAGACGTTTTCGCCGTATTTTGGTGCCAAGCGCGGCTGTGGGGGACGGCGCAGTGGTTTGGGACACTTTTCTGGGAAATGTTTTAAAATGTAGTTCGTGTTGTTATTGTCAAATATTTTAAGGAAAATACGGGGAAAATGCAATTTTAGCAAAAACGGGCGTATTGCCATTTCTGTACGCCCAAAAGAAAAAATATACTGGAAAAAAAACTGAGTGTCTTGAGGAGCACTCCTGTGTGTGATCACCCACAGCTGGGGCGGGCTGATCGCTCAGCGGGAGCTATTCGCACTACTGTTCGAAGTGTGGAGTCACTCATTAGTTTAATTGTCTGGGCCGGCTGATCGCTCAGCGGGAGCAATTCTCACTACCATGAGAAGTCATTAGGACAATGGTTTAACACGTTGAGCTGTGCAGCGGTTGCGGAACAGACAGAGATCCCAGAGAGGTGTGCCTTGTTGCTCCGCCGTTGCTTATAGCTGCTTTTTACGGTGTTGAAGTACGGCGAAAACGTCTCACTTGACAGGTAAGAAAACATTTCCCAGAGAAGTGTCCCTTATTACCCAGCTGTCCCTGATAGTCCCGTTTTAAGGTATGGGTAAAATATCCAATTTTTTCTTTCTTGTTGCTCACTTCAACCTTCCAGTCTTCTCACACAACACAACACATTGCCATCTACAGAAGTTCTCTGATGACTCTGCGATCGTTGGTCTCATCTCCAGCGGAGATGAAGCTGAGTACAGAGGGCTTATCCAGGACTTTGTGGACTGGTGCCATCGGAACTGCCTCCAGATCAACGCGAGGAAAACTAAGGAGCTGGTGGTGGACTGCCGCAGGCATGGGCAGCCCCTCACAGCACCAGTAAATATACAGGGAACAGACATCGAGATGGTGACATCCTACAAGTACCTGGGTATTCATCTGAACAATAAACTAGACTGGTCACACAATACTGACGCACTCTACAAGAAGGGACAGCGCAGGCTGTTCCTGCTGAGGAGACTCAGGTCTTTTGGTGTACAAGGGGCGCTGCTGAAGTCATTCTATGACACGGTGGTGGCATCAGCCATCACTTTTGGAGTGGTCTGCTGGGGCAGTGGCATTACTGCAGCCGATAGGAAGAGACTGAACAAACTGATTAAGAAAGCTAGCTCTGTCCTGGGGCAACGCCTTGATCCGATGGAGGAGATAGGAGAGAGAAGGACGGTGGCTAAACTGTCATCTCTGCTGGAGTCCGAGTTCCACCCTATGCAGGACATACTGAATGCACTGAGGAGCTCATTTAGCAGCAGACTACATCATCCCAGGTGCACAACCGAGAGGTTTCGTAGGTCCTTCCTACCAACGGCTGTCAGACTGTACAACCTAAGCAGGGCTGCTCGCAGAGATAGCAAAAAGACGTAACAAACTAATAGTTTTTTTTTTTTTTTTTTTTTTTTTTTTTTTTTTTTTTTTGAATGCAAAAGATGCAATAGACTTACACAATGGTCCTCTCCGGCATACAACTAGGAACATACCGGTCGCTATGGAGGGTGAGAATATGTATGGGCACATAATCATACCATGTAGGATAACTAAATAGACGGTTATGCTGTTTCATCCCACCTAGCAACAATGCTCTGCACTGTGTGTGTTTATATATTTACATATTTATTCCATCTAGCTACAATGCTCTGCACTGGGTGTGTTTATATTTATATATCTATATATTTATTCCATCTAGCTACAATGCTCCGCACTGTGTTTTTATATATCTACATATTATTCCATCTAGCTACATTGCTCCACACTGTGTGTGTTTATATACTTGCATATTTATTCCACCTAGCTGCAATGCTCCATACTGTGGGTGTTTATATATTTACATATTTATTCCATCTAGCTACAATGCTCTGCACTGTGTGTTCATATATTCATATATTTATTCCATCCAGCTACAATGCTCTGCACTGTGTGTCTGTGTGTGTGTGTGTGTATATATATATTTTATAGTAATATGTACATATGTATATTAGCTGCTCTTGCTTGCTTGTTTTTTCTTGCCTTCTGATTGTTGCTCTGAGTGTTGCTATCCCTGTGCTGTTGCAATCCTGGAATTTCCCCGTTGTGGGACTAATAAAGGCTTATCTTATCTTATCTTATCTTATATAAACAATCAATTGAAATACCCCAAGCATCAAACTAGGGTACAATCGATTTCGTCACTTCCGCCTTCTTCCCCAGGTGATTCCAGGGGCCGTGTCAGGCCAAGCGCGGCAGTTTTAAATTAACGAATATTCCGTTGTTACTGAAGCATATGCACCAAGACCCGAACGGATCGGTTCCCTTTTATATCTAGTTTCAAGATATTTAAAGTATCCTGTTACGTGACATTTGGCCTTTAAACTAATCAGAAATACAATCTAATATCTAATATACATTGCTAATGTGGTAAATGACGATTCTAGCTGCAAATGTCTGTTTTTTGGTGCAATATCTACATAGGTGTATAGAGGCCCATTTCCAGCAACTATCACTCCAGTGTTCTAATGGTACAATGTGTTTGCTCATTGCGTCAGAAGGCTAATGGATGATTAGAAAACCCTTGTGGAATCATGTTAGCACAGCTGAAAACAGTTTAGCTGATTAGAAAAGCTATAAAACTGACCTTCCTTTGAGCAGGTTGAGTATCTGGAAAAAATTATTATTTCAAATACAAAACATTATTTCTAACCTTGTCAATGTCTTGACTATATTTTCTATTCATTTTACAACTCATGGTGGTAAGTAAGTGTGACTTTTCATGGAAAACACAAAATAATTGTCTGGGTGACCCCAAACTTTTGGACGGTAGTGTATAAAAGATCTGATATTACCTTACCGTCCTAATAGAGCATTACACTCCCAAAATGCTGGCTTACTTGTGGTGCCCAGCATCTCCAAAAGTACAGTGGGAGGGAGAGCCTTCTGCTACCAAGCCCCTTCTCTCTGGAACCAGTTACCACTCTGGGTCTGGGAGTCAGACTCGGTCTCTGTTTTTAAGAACAGGGTAAAATCCTTCCTTTTTAATATAGCTTACGTTTAAGGTGGGTTTTTGTGTCTCTTAACCCCTCTAGTTCTATTGTTATCTGATCCAAACTGCTGGTTGACCTCCAATAATGTACTTGGCATCTTACTGTTATGTTTTTTTATGTCTGTCCTTTCCATACTCCCTATCCCCTCATCCCCAGCCAGTCACAGCAGACGAATGCCCCTCCCTGAGCCTGGTTCTGCTAGAGGTTTCTTCCTTCCAAATGGGAGTTTTTCCTCTCCACTGTCACTTAGTGCTTGCTCATAGGGGATTGTCTGATTGCTGGGTCTTTCTGTGACTGTGTGTTTTTTTTTTCTGCACTGTGGCAACACAAGACGGCTTTTGTTGTGATGTGGCTCATTATAAATAAAGCTGAATTGAATTGAATTGGTTTTGAGGTCAGTGTGTCGACATTGCCCCCTCCAGAACTGAAAGCCCTCTTGTTGCAGTTCTTAGACTTGGGAACTCCTTTGTCGCTGAGCCCCGAGCTCAGACCTCTCACCCTCCCTGTGTTGTGGTCTGGTGGCCTAGTGACTTTGGTACTCCACCAGACCTACCATGTACTGCTGTCTGGGGACCCTTGGAGTTAGGTAGGCCCCCAGATACAATTTGTTCTCCAGTCCGGTGGTCCTGGGACAAAGAAAGACCACCTGACCTGCCATGTTCCTGTTTTGGGGCCTTGGACTGTGGTTTGCCCCATGTTGTTTTGAACTCTGTGGGAGGGGCGTAAGAATTGTTTTGGAAAGTTCTAAATTTACAAAAGAGAGTCACAGATTTAATTAAGGAAAAAGAAAAGAAATTAAACATTTGAGTTAAAAACAATCCTCAATTTTCAGAGGGAAAGGTCACAATTTTAATGAAAATGGCAGCAATTTAATGGGGAAGAAGATAATGAAAAACATCATAAATTTAGTGAAAGAATATTTAAAATTAAAGGAAACCAGTGCTGGTCATTATAACAACATTAATTGTGCTTTAGGTGTTGCTTATAAACCAGAAATGCACTTATTCAGTAAAAATAAGGAAGTGACCTACACTCGTTGATTCCGATGAGTTAACGTCTTTAGCGTAGACGAGTAAATGTGTTCAGCAGATGCTCAGTGGGTTGCGATCAGAACTGAAAATAGTGCAAAATCTGTATGGATATATACTGCACAAACCATCCTTGGAAATGGCCTTCATTGACGGCATGATCAGCAGTTACCTCCAGGGACTGGCAGCTGAAGGGGACCTGATGAACAGGCAAGTTCCCAGTCAAGTAACTTCAGAACAAATTGAATAAATCTTGATATATTAGAATTTTATTTCATTAAATTATATGCAGGTAGATTTGCTTGTACATGGTTGTAAAAAATTTGATGAAATTCTGATGTTAAAACTTTGTTGACTGCTATACTGCAGCCCAGTCAATCGCACAAACCAATGACTGTGCGTCACTACCGGTGCTGAAACAGCCCTTGGAGGAGACAAGATGTCCCTGACCATGACTGACTGACTGTCATAGCTAATGACAGCTCACGTGCATGATGCTAGCACAGGAAGGAACCACACAAGGGGGGAACGTTCGACAGTTTATTAAATATGAAAAACAGCACACAGTTAATTAAACAGTCATTCACCAGAGGAAACAATCCACCTGTGGAGAGAAAACGAGAGCTGCCAGTGGAGGAATGGAGTAGGAAATATGGGCAAGCCAAATTGCCACTTACTCAGGGTCCCGAGGATGGACCGGCAGGACTCCAGCAAGGAATAGACGAACCAGCAGGGTAGGGGGGAATGAGCTAGTAGTGCCTGACTGGGTGGAGATTGTTGCTGAGGAAGTGATGAGGTGGCAGGAGAGCACACGCAGACCCGAGACACACCCGCACGATGGTAGCAACCTATAAGAGAGAAAAGAGAGCACAGTTTAGACGATGTGTATAAGCTTAGCAAAACGACCTGCTTACCTGAATTTAGGGCAGTTTACACAGACGAGCCAGCGTTGACTGCACGGAGGAGGCCTCCTTAAGCACGCTGGCTGATGAGCAGGCGCAGGTGTGTCCTCTGCCTCAGGTGCAGTGATGAGTTTGTGAACGTGCGGCAGGATGGGAGGGGCACGCTCTCATTGCCCATGACAGGGCCCCCCCTTCTAGGATCACCTCCTGGCGGTCCAGAGGGCTTCTCAGGGTGAGTTTAGTGGTAGGCCCGGAGCATCTCCTTGTCCAGAACCCGTGACGAAGGGGTCCAGGATCGTTCTTCCAGGCCGTAGTCCTCCCAGTCCATCAGATACTGCAATCCTCAGCCCCCAACAGCGAATGTCCAGAATATGGTGGACCATGTAGGCGGGATGGCCGTCGATGATCCGAGGAGGAGGAGGAAGCTGCGTGGGGGGGGGGACTGACCAAGAGGGGTTTTATGTGGGACACGTGAAAAGTGGGGTTCACCCGTAGAGTAGGAGGAAGTCTCAGTTGAACCAATGTGTTGATAATGACCCGGGAGATAGAAAATGGTCCCAGGAAAAGAGGGGGACAGCTTCTTAGATTTCTCCTTCAGGGGGATCTGGCTTGCCGCCAGCTAGACTTGCTGTTCCACGGCATACTTAGTAGCCGGGACCCGCTTCCTGTTAGCGGCGGCCCGGGCGCGTTCCGTAATGTGTGCCAGGTCAGCCCAGGTAGCCCTCCAGACGCGCTGACATTGACAAGCATGGGCTTCTATGGAAGGAACCGCCACCTCCCTCTCTGCCATGGGAAGAAGAGGCGTGGTGTAATCCAAGGACGCCTTGAATGGAATAAGTCTGGTGGCTGTGGAAATGGCCGAGTTGAAGAAATACTCCATCAGGTCAGGTGTGAGCTCCAAGAAGCCAGGTTCTCGGCTGCTACACACTGCAGGGTGGCCTCCAGGGTTTGATTGGCATGCTCTGCCTGCCTGTTGCTCTGAGGATGATTCCTGGAGGAGAGACTCGCTGTACTGCCTAGTGTCCGACAAAAGGCCCTCCAGACCTGGGACGTAAATTGTGGACCCTGGTCAGACACAATATCGATGGGGATGCCGTGGACCTTGATCACATGGTCTGTCAGCAGAACCGCCATCTTCAAGGCTGAGGGGAGCTTCAGGAAGGCCACCAAATGCACGGCCTTGGAGAAGCGATCCACAATCATAAAGATAACAGTCCTCCCATGGGAGGGGGGGAGTCCAGTGACAAAGTCCATGGTGATATGAGACCATGGATGACCTGGGGTGGGAAAGGGATGCAGGAGTCCCGAGGGGGGAGAGGAGTCAGATTTCCCACTGACGCAGGTCTGACAGGCCCTGACGTAGTCCCGTGTGTCCCACCGCACTGTGGGCCACCAGAATGCCCACCAGATGAAGTCTACTGTGCGGGCAATGCCAGGATGACAAGTGAAGCGGCTGGTATGGACCCACTGGAGAACGTCACTGCTGAGGGCGGCCGGCACGTAGAGACGATTCCAGGAGCACCCTACTGGCACAGGCTCCCAGGACTGGGCCTGACGGACCCTCTGCTAGATATCCCAAGTAAGGGCACCAAGGACGCAGGAAGACGGGATGATGGTTTGGGGGGGTGGTCTACCTCCCTGGAGTAAAACTGTTGTGATAGCGCATCCAGTTTGACGTTCTGGGTGCCAGGCCGGTAAGTGATAGTCGAATTAAACCACTGGAAAAATAAAGTCCAGCGAGCCTGCCTGGCGTTCACTTGGCAGGCCAACCACAAGTACTCCAGGTTCTTGTTGTTGGTCCACACGATGATGGGGTGAATGGCACCCTCCAACCAATGTCTCCACTCCTCCAGTGCCAACTTAATGGCCAGAAGCTCTCTTTCCCCCACGTCATAATTTCTCTTGGCCGGCGTAAGCAGGCGATCTGAACCCAAATAGTGTTCAGTTATTGGACTTCTGTGCTAACCGCAGTCTGTCCATAACAAACACCATGTTCAAGAAAAAAGGGTGTCAATATGTGCACCTGGCACCAGGAAACCCAAGGTCACAGGTCGATTATTGATTTTGTTATCGTGTCATCAGATCTGTGACTGTATGTCTTGGACACTCGGGTAAAGAGAGGTGCAGAGCTTTCAACTGATCACCACCTGGTGGTGAGTTGGATCCAATGGCAGGGGAGGATGCCATTCAGACCTGGTAGACCCAAATGTATAGTAAGGGTTTGCTGGGAACATCTGGCTGAGGCCCCTGTCTGGGAGGTCTTCAACTCCCACCTCCTGAAGAACTTTAACCACATTCCAAGGGAGTCTGGAGACATGGAGTCTGAATGGGCCATGTTCTCCACTTCCATTGTTGAAGCTGCTGGCTAGAGCTGTGGCCGCAAGGTTGTCGAGGCATCTCGTGGTGGCAACCCCCGAACCAAGTGGTGGACACCAGTGATGAGGGGAGCCATTAAGCTGAAGAAGGAGCTATCAAGCTGGGTTGGCTTGTGGGACTCCCAAAGCAGCTGATGTGAACTGGCAGGCCAATCGGAGTGCAGCTCGGGTGGTTGCTGAAGCAAAAACTCAGGTATGGGAGGAGTTCAGTGAGACCATGGAGCAAGACTTTTGGTCGGCCTCGAAGAGATTCTGAAAAACTGTCAGGTGGCTCAGGAGGAGAAAGTAGTTCCCTGTCCACACTGTATATGGTGTGGATGGGGCACTGCTGACTTCAACTGGGGATATCATCGGACAGTGGAAGGAATACTTAGAGGATGTCCTCAATCCCACTGACACGCCTTCCATAGAGGAAGCAGGGCTTGTGGACAAGTGGGAAGACTGACCTTTCACAGGGGCAGAGGTCACTAAGGAGGTTAAAAATCTCTTTGGCGGCCGGGCCGTGGGGGTGGACAAAATTCGCCCTGAGGACCTCAAAGCCCTGGTTGTTGTAGGGCTGTCAGGGTTGACACAACTCTCCAACATTGCGTGGAGGATGGAGGCAGTGCCTTTGACATGGCAAACTGGGGTGATGGTTCCTCTCTTCAGAAAAGGGGACTGGAGGGTGTGTTCTAACTTTAGAGGGATCATGCTCCTCAGCTTCCCTGGGAAGGTCTATGCCAAGGTACTGGAGAGGAGAGTCTGGCCGTTTGTCAAACCTTGGATTCAGGTGGATCAATGTGGTTTCCATCCTGGCTTTGACACATCGGACAAGTTCTTTACCCTCTCAAGAATCTTCGGGGGTTCGTGGGAGTTTACCCAAACAGTTTAAATGTGTCTTGTGGACTTGGAGAAGGCGTTCGACTGCATCCCTCATGGTTTTTTTGTGGGGGGTGATTCGGGAGTTTGGGGTATTGGGCTTGTTGTTACGAGCTATTCGGTCTCTGTACGACCGTTGTGAGAGTTTGGTTCTTATTGCCAATACTCGATTGGACACATTCACACACTGTGTGTTCATATATTCATATATTTATTCCATCCAGCTACAATGCTCTGCACTGTGTGTCTGTGTGTGTGTGTATATATATATATTTTATAGTAATACGTACATATGTATATTAGCTGCTCTTGCTTGCTTGTTTTTTTTTTTTTGTTTTTTTTTTTTTTTTTTTTTTTCTTGCCTTCTGATTGTTGCTCTGAGTGTTGCTATCCCTGTGCTGTTGCAATCCTGGAATTTCCCCGTTGTGGGACTAATAAAGGCTTATCTTATCTTATCTTATCTTATTCCCAGTGAGAGTTGGACTCTGCAAGGTTTGCCCTTTGTCATCGATCCTGTTAATTTTTATGGACAGGATATCCAGGCGCAGCCAGGGAATGGAGGGTGTCATGCTTGGTGACCACAGGATCTCATCTCTGTTGTTTGCAGATAATGTTGTCCTGCTGGCTTCATCCAGCAATGACCTACAGGTCTTACTGGGACAGTTTGCCACTGAGTGTGAAGCAGCTGGGATGAGAATCAAGTTCTCCAAGTCCAAGTCCATGGTCCTCAGCCGGAAAAAGGTGGATTGTCCTCTCTGGGTTGGGGACAAGCTCCTGCCCCAAGCGGAGGAGTTTTTGTATCTTGGGGTCTTATTCACGAGTGAGAGATTGACAGATGGATTGGAGCAGCATCTGCAGTGATGCGGATGTTGTACTGGTCTGTTGTGGTGAAGAGAGAGCACAGCTCTAAGGCAAAGCTGTCAATTTACCAGTCAATCTATGTTCCTACCCTCACCTATGGTCATGAGCTTTGGGTTATGACCAAAAAAAAAACAAGATCGTGGATACAAGTGGCTGAATTGAGCTTTCTTCATAGGATTGCTGGACTCACTGTCAGAGATAGGGTGAGGAGCTCAGTTATCCAGGACAGGCTCAGAGTAGAACCACTCCTCCTCCACATTGAAGGGAGCAGTTTGAGGTGGTATGGGCATCTCATCAGGATTCCTCCTGTACGCCTCCCACTTGAGGTGTTTCGGGCATGTCCCACTGGGAGAAAACCTGTATAGACAGGCTTAAGCCCGCCTTTGTGGTGGCAGACGAGCAGGTGATGTTGGCTCAAGCTCCTCGGCGTGGAAGACCCCCACTGAGAACTCCCCAGGTAAACGATTCATCAGACCAGTCACACAAGCATGCTGAATGCCCCCCCCCCATTGTCCTCCCACAGATGGACACACCTCCAGGAACCCCCCACCGGCACAGCAGCGCCGTGGAGCCGAAGACCCCTCGTTACAGCAGATATGGGAGGAGGCTGAAGCCGAAAGGACGTGAGAGTTAACGCTCAGTCTGAGACTCTGGTGGTGGGGGGGGGTATGGGAAACCCATGCTGTGATATTCATCTCAGACTGGAAGGAAGGGAGAGGCAGTAAATTCCTCTGCCGGAAGAGCATGGGGGACTAAGCAACTGGGGGACAATAGGAATTGTGACGGGAGAATGTATTGTGATGCAAGACCTCAGGCAGCAGGATTAAGCAACTGGGGGACAATAGGAATTGTGATGCGAGAATGTATTGTGATGCAAGACTTCACGCAGCAGGGGGAGTGAGTGTTGTAATATAAAGGAGAGACCCTGCAGCATGAGGTCAATGCTTTTTCTGATTCTGAAAGATGTGAGAGAGTGAATAAAGTTTGTCTGCTGTGAATGCCTGGCCTAATTATTCCTCTCTCCACAATCTCTGCTAAAAATTTCAGCAAAATCCAGCCAGTAGTTTTTGAGTAATCCTCCTTTATAAAGCACTGCAAGAAGATTGAGCCTTGGTGGAGGTATGCACTAATCGATCACCTCTAAAATGTAATGGGTTTGTGTGTAGGCCAAGAGCCACCTGTGGTGAAAATTTCATCCAAATCCATTTATTTATCTTTTGTTCATATAAAAGACAAAAAATAAAATAGAAAGGAGATGTCTTTACCTTCTTAACATGTTTCGACTGTACACTGCAGCCTTCGTCAGAAGGCATCCAAATCCATTCAGTAATTTTGGAGTATTGTTGCTAACACTCTGTGAGAAGATAAGAGCCTTGGTGGAGGTATGCATTTTCAGATCACCCCCAAAATGTAATAGGTTCCTCTCTAGCCCAAGAATCACCTCTGGTGAAAATTTCATCCAAATCCATCCAGTAGTTGTTGTGTACTCCTGCTTCACAAATAAAAATAAAGCCCTTGGTGGAGGTATTCAGTCGCAGATCATCACAAAAATCTAATCATCTGGTCCCCTTACCTTTACACATATGTCTTGAAAATTTCATCAAAATCTGTTGATAATTTTTTGAGAAATGCTGCTAGCAGACAAACAAACCAACCAACAAACAAATGCCGGCAAAAACATTACCTTCTCCCTTGGTGGAGGTAATTAAGATGAGTTTCACCATTAAATTGCTTTTAAGGGCTGATGCAGTTTCAGTCATTATCCTGGACCATCTTGCATACAACTGGGCATGTCCTTCAACTAGTAAGTCTTTTTTATCACAGGGTTTATTCTGATAACACAACATAACAAAAATAATTTTTTTGTAAGTTGTCTGTGTTTTTTCAACTGATTTAAGACAATTTTGCACCGCTGAATCCGAAAATGACATCAGTTTCTCTCGATCAGGTCAGGTTTTTATGCTAAGTTATAAGCAGTTGTACAGCAGTTGTACAGTTGTACTGTAAATGGAATAGTAGACATTGATAAAGGTAAGTACATATAAATTCAATGTTATGTCATCATTGTTCAAAATTCAGAGAATTTCAAGAAATAAAAAAGAATTTTGCATCATATAAAGTGAAACTACCCGTACATGTTAACAAAAACATAAGAAAACATGTGGCCATAGTTCAAAAAGTTGACTTGATTGAGCAAAACCAATGTGATTTTTGGATTCATCATCATCATCATCATCATCATCATCATCATAGCAGTCTGTCGCAGGTGACAATGTTTCATTTAGGTCTGATCAGATTCCTCTGCACAGCTCTGTCCCCCGCCCTCTGCTGCCAGGATTCAGCACATCAAAACTGTCCTAGATCAGCTAAAAAAAACTTAGACAATAAATTTGGTGTTGACCAGTGTAATGTAGTACTAGCTACAGTGGACTTATAGCCACTGGAGTGCATCTTGATGTGAATGTGCCTATGTGAATGGTGAAGGGATTGGCACCATACCGTGGCTGCTTCATCCATCCAGGTGGATGCCCTGAATTTCCCTCTGGGATTAATAAGGTATAGAAGAGGGTATACAGTTCTTGCTGCCTTCCTGTTCACCCTTTAGACAGTGGACCTTTCACACAACACACTACACTGCCACCTACATATAGTGGGGCAAATTAGTGAAAGAATCTTTCACTCGGTGATACAAGCACCAAAATTGGCACAAATGAAGTTCAGGACCTACTTTTTAAGAAAAGTACGCTCTCCAGCTGAAAATCCAATATGGCCGCCATTTTTTAAAGATGGCTGCCTCTGATATGGGTTTACAGCAGTATTTGGCTTAAATTCTGACGATATCATGCTACTTTTATGATCTATATATCAAAATATATGTTTTTGGAGACAAGAAATCCAATTTTGCCTTCCAAATATCATAATTATCAATTACTATGATGATATATTGAAAATATAATGAAGAAACACTACCTGAGTGAAGATACTGATATGATGTGAAGTATGTTTCCTACCACTCAATACAGAGATGTAGTATAGACTGAACTGGCTAGCTTGAATTGACTCTTGGTCACCTGTTTTACTCCTTGCATTTGCAGGAACACAGTTGTGTACATTTCAGGGTGCGGCGGTAACATTTACATGGTCCACGACATTCACCCGTGCAGCGACATTTTGTCAGCTGCTTGCAAGACTGAGCAATGGGTGGCAGGGTTGACCAGACAACTGCCCAGACTTCACCATTCTTCTGCCAGCCCCAGTTGGCAGGGCTTTCAGGTTGCATTTTGCACGATGTTGCCTGGCACCATATACAGGCTGCCTGGAAGACAGAACGTCTAATATGCTGAGTGAGAGATGCACTGGTCGGTGGAATAGAATCGTAAGATCACTGCTTCCGAGCAAACAAGTGCAGTCTTGCCTCATCGACCTTGGTGGTGTTGCTGTGCTTGTCGTACATGGTGACAACAAATTTGTCAAGGATGTTGAGGTCAACATCTTCTATGATAGGTGGGTATTGACTGAGCTTCTTGAAGACTGGGCTCACTTCAGGACAAAACCCCCATGTTTGCCATGCAGTTGTCTTGCTTCTACCTCGAAAGGCTGACACCACATCGCAACCAGTGAAAGCATGAACGAAGCACATACCACTAGCTTTCTCTGGACCAAGCTTATCTACCAGATCGTGAATAGGAAACCATCTTATGGACTGACCCTGACCAAATTCTACCCACACCATTTCCAAGCCTGCATCCTGAAGAGTAGCAAAGACACTGACTGCAATAACCAGAATATCTGTGTCACATGCTTTGATCAAGACAGACTTCGTCTGTTACTTTGCTGCATGAAGAGCATGTGTGAATATCCTGGAATCAGCTTCTTCATGGTTACAAGGACTTAAGCCATCAAGGTTGAAGGTCTTGTTTGACAATGCCCGATCATCTTTGGTCACAATTACAACATTGTTGGGACACATGGATATAATCTTGTCTGCAAGGTAGTGAAAGAGCTCAGTCTTGTTGTCACTGTCTCTCAGGAAGCTTGACCAGATGGGTGGTAGCTTGGTTTTGTCTGTCACTCTACGCCGAGTTCCCTTTCCTCGCTTTGACATTGTTTCAGCTTTCAGGCATGATGTTTTGTATACATCAAAAACTATGTCTGTGCGTTCATACTTTGACGAATAAAACTGGATCTTTGGTACTACATCACGTACAGCATATTCCTCAAAGGTCTTTGATGTCTTTGGAGACAGTGAGTGAACAAGAGCAGAACCATCAATGATGATAGCATCACATTCTGGTTGAGTGTCAGGGAGAGAAATGGCATCTTCCAGACGATCAGCAAGGTCAGACTTCTTTCCAGAATGGAGATTCCCCATGTCACTCAGTGCTGCAGGAAAGGACTGATTCTCGTGCCTGAAGAACTCCAGTAGATCACACTCTCAAGCTTGACATGATATGAAAAGCTGCGAGAACAGATTGCAGTCACTTTTAAGTACCTCCTTCTTTTTGTCGCTGGAATCTACAGCTGCCTGTTGCCGAAAGAAGTCAGTTTTGTTCTTTTTGATTGGCTTGTAGAAGGAAGCCTCATCACCCAGACCTTTGAAAAAGTCTTTGAAGGCAACTTCACCTTTCTCAAAATGAGTCCTAACAAGCTCTGCAGCACTGGGATGTGTGATGAGCTTTGTGTCCTGTGTGAGCAGATCCTTGGATTCCTCCAGGAAAGGATTGCCCAGGTCCTTCATCACACCAAAAAACTTCTTGACCTTGTCAGTGAAGGACTTCTGAGACTGGCTGTTCTGCTCATGATGCTTGATATCTTCATTTGCAGCTTTAACCTGTGAAGCCAACTCATACTGGTTAACTAACTGGCTAACTTCTGGTCCAGAAACCATCCATCGCCTCAGTGCAGATGGATCCTCAGTAACTCCAATGGCACCACCATCACCTTTCACGAAAGCATTGGCCTGCTCATGAGCTTGGTCAATGGCTATGCCGGAGAATTCCCTGTGAGTCTTGTGGACCACAAACTTTCCCAGCTGAAATTCGTGGAACACTCCAGGGTGACTTTGCTCCAAAGAAACCATGTCTTTGAGGTGGATGGGGAGCCATCGAGCATAGTTCACATTGTTGTTAGCAAAGAAGAATGGGATTAAAGCAGACAGTGCTTGACAGTACAAGTTGAAGTTAGCCTCTCTGAAAGATCTGACCAACGAGAACACCACCAACTCCATTGACAGGACAAGCTCCCAGAATTGAAACTGTGGACTTTCTTTCCTGTGTGTCTCACACCATTCATCAAAATTCAGGGCGTCATTCTCCTCTGCACAGTGATACTCATATGCCTCCTTTTATAGCATGTAGAGGCAGCTTGCTGTGACTTCATGCATATGGCGTGTTTTTGTGACATTGGAGGCTGAAAGAAAGGATTGGTTGTGCTTTGACATCCTGGTTGTGCTTTGACATCACTCTCATAAAAGCAATAAACTAAATTGAATAACATTTTATCACATCAATGAAATAAGTAACCATGGACTTTTAGGTTGTGGCCGCATAGCTTACAGAGACAGATTTTCAGCTAGAAAACTGCAATTTACAGCCATTTAGCAGCCGCCATTTTGAAATATGTTGGTCATATTTAAATTCAGAACATAGAAATGAGATAAATGTATTAAAATACATGCAGTTTAATGTTCAGATCATTCAGAAACAATGCATATTGGATTTCCACTTCGCAAATAGAAAATATCGGAGATTGACACGGTCGCCATCTTGAAAAATGGCGGCCATCTTGGATTTTCAGCTGGAGAGCGTACTTTTCTTAAAAAGTAGGTCCTGAACTTCATTTGTGCCAATGTTGGTGCTTGTATCATCAAGTGAAAGATTCTTATGAAAAATTGGCTTAATCTGCCCCACTAATAAGTTTTCTGATGACTCCGCGATCATCGGCCTCATCTCTGATGGAGATGATGTGGAGTACAGAGGACTTATCCAGGACTTTGTGGACTGGTGCCTCCAGATCAATGCAAGGAAATATAAGGAATAAGGCGGTGGACTGCCCAGACGAGTACAACCCCCCACAGCACCAGTAAACATACAGGGAACAGAAACTGAGATGGTGACATCCTACAAGTACCTGTGTGTTCACATGAACAATAAACTGGAATGATGACACAACACCAATGCGGTCTACAAGAAGGGACAGGACAGGTTGTTTCTGCTGAGGAGGCTCAGGTTTTTTGGAGTACAAGGGGCACTCCTGAAGACCTTCTACAACTCGGTGGTGGCATCAGCCATCACATTTGGAGTGGTCTGCTGGGACAATGGCATCACGGCAGCCGACAGAAAGAGACTGAACAGACTGATAAAAAATGCTAGCTCTGTCCTGGGGTGGCGCCTCGATCCAGTGGAGGAGATAGAAGAGAGGAAAATGATGGCTAAGCTGCCATCTCTGCTGGAGTCCACGTCCCACCCCATGCAGGACACACTGAATGCACTGAGGAGCTAATTTAGCAGTAGGCTGTACCACCCTAGGTGAGCGACCGAGAGGTTCCGCAGGTCCTTCCTACCTACTGCTGTCAGACTTTATAACCTAACCAGGGCTGCTCGTAGAGGTCATACTGAATGCACAAAACATAACAACATTGCACAATAAATGGTCCTCTCCATTTTACAGCTAGGCAATATCAAGCATTACCGAGGGTGCCAACACGGTTGATTCTAATACGAAATATACTTTATGGGTACATATTCATATTCTGCTGGGTATTTTAATAGACTGTTATGCTGTGTATTCCATCTAGCTACAATGCTCCTGCACTGTGTATATATCTGTGTACATATGTATATTCACTTGTTCTTATTATCTTATTTTCTAATTATTGCTCTGAGTGCTGCTATTCTTGTGCTGCTGCAATCCTGGAATTTCCCCATTGTGGGACTAAAAAAGGCTTATCTTATCTTATCTTAAAATACAAAAAAAAAATAGCCTTGTGGTATGTGGTTGGGCCTAGTAATCACCAATTCTGGCATTTGGGCGGGGTGTAAAGATTCGGACATGAAACTGTAAGACAATGAAAAGGTTTTTTTGCAATGGAAAGGGTATAAAATACCATTTTAGACAATGTAGATTTGTTTTAATAGTGGATTCATATCCACTGGAGAGCGTCTTTAATAGCGATTGAGGTTTAAAATATTGGACATAAAAATTGAGAGTGTCATAATGTAAAGTGAAATGAGCCCTGTACTGACATGGACTGAAAGGCCACTCAGTGAGGAAATAGCCATTACTCCAAAAGCAACCTAAAAAAGCCACATTACAGTTTGCAAATGCACACAGGGACAAAGACCTTAATTTTTGGAGACATGTCCTGTGGTCAGATAAAACTAAAATTTAACTGTTTCACGTGGGCAACGACAGTGAAACATGGAGGGGGGTGATTGGGAGGAACGGCCTGCCCGATCTGAACCCGAGTGGTGTTCAGTTATTGGACTTCTATGCTAACCGCAGTTAGTGGTTAAGGGTGTCAATATGTGCACCTGGCACCAGGACACCCTAGGTGACAGGTCGATGATCAATATTGTTATTGTGTTATCAGACCTGCGACTGTATGTCTTGGACACTCAGGTAAAGAGAGGTGCAGAGCTTTCAACTGATCACCACCTGGTGGTGAGTTGGATCTGATTGCAGGCGAGGATGCCATTCAGACCTGGTAGACCCAAACATATGGCGAGGGTGTGCTGGGAACATCTGGCTGAGGCCCCTGTCGGGAAGGTCTGAAACTCCCACCTCCGGAAGAACTTCAACCACATTCCGAGGGAGTCTGGAGACATGGAATCTGAATGGACCATGTTCTCCACCACCATTGTTGAAGTGGCTTCCCAGAGCTGCGGCCACAAGGTCATTGAGGCATCTCGTGGTGGCAACCCCCGAACCAAGAGGTGGACACCAGTGGTGAGGGGGGCTATTAAGCTGAAGAAGGCATCCTATCAAGCTTGGTTAGCTTGAGGGACTCCCGGAGCAGTTGAGGTGTACTGGCAGGCCAAGTGGAGTGCAGCTCCAGTGGTTGATGAAGCATAAACTCAGGTATGGGAGGAGTTTATTGAGACCATGGAACAAGACTTTCGGTCGGCCTTGAAGAGATTTTGGCAAACTGTCCGGTGGTTCAGGAAGGCGAAGCAGCTCCCTGTCCATACTGTGTATAGTGTGGATGGGGAACTGCTGACTTCAACTGGGGATATCGTTGGGTGGTGGAAAGAATACTTGGAGGATCTGCTCAATCCCACTGATACGCCTTCCACAGAGGAAGCAGGGCCTGTGGACAAGGGAGACGACTTGCCGATCACAGGGGCTGAGGTCGCCAAGGTGGTTAAAAATCTCTTTGGTGGCCGGGCCCCGGGGGTGGACGAGATTAGCCCTTAGTGCTTCAAGGCCCTGGTTGTTGTAGGGCTGTCATGGTTGACACACCTCCGCAACATTGCGTGGAGGTCGGGGACAGTGCCTTTGGGATGGCAAACTGGCGTGGTGGTTACACTCTTCAAAAAAGGGAACCAGAGGCTGTGCTCCAACTTTAGAGGGATCACATTCCTCACCCTCCCTGGGAAGGTCTATGCCAAGGTATTGAGAGGAGAGTCTAGGCGTTGGTCGAACCTCGGATTCAGGTGGAGCAATGTGGTTTTCATCCTGGCCATGGCACATTGGACCAGCTCTTTACCCTCTCGAGAATCCTGGAGGATTTGTGGGAATTTGCCCAACCAGTTTACTTGTGTTTTGTGGACTTGGAGAAGGCATTCGACTGCGTCCCTCGTGGTTTTTTGTGGGGGGAGCTTCGGGAGTATGAGGTATCGGGCTTGTTGTTACGAGCTATTCGGTCTCTGTACGACCATTGTGAGAGTTTGGTTCTTATTGCCAATACTCGATTGGACTCATTCCCACTGAGAGTTGGACTCTGCAAGGTTTGCCCTTTGTCATCGATCCTGTTCATAGTTTTTATGGACAGGATATCCAGACATAGCCAGGGAACGGAGGGTGTCATGCTTGGTGACCACAGGATCTCATCTCTGTTGTTTGCAGATTATGTCTTGCTGGCTTCATCCCAGTAAGTCCTACTGGGATGGTTTGCCACTGAGTGTGAAGCGGCTGGGATGAGAATCAGAACCTCAAAATCCAAGTCCATGGTCCTCAGCTGGAAAAAAAGTGGATTGTCCTCTCCGGGTTGGAGACAAGGTCCTGCCCCAAGTGCAGGAGTTTAAGTATCTCAGGGTCTTATTCACGAGTGAGGGGAGAATGGAGCGAAAAATTGACAGATGGATCAGAGCAGCATCTGCAGTGATGCGGATGTTGCACCAGCCTGTTATGGTGAAAAGGGAGCTAAGCTCTAAGCCAAAGCTGTCGATTTACCAGTCAATCTACATTCCTACCCTCACCTATGGTCATGAGCTTTGGGTAATGACCAAAAGAATGCAATCTCGGATACAAGCGGCTGAAATGAGCTTTCTTCATAGGATTGCTGGACTCACCGTCAGAGATAGGATGAGGAGCTCAGTCATCCAGGAGAAGCTCAGAGTAGAACCGCTGCTCCTCCACATTGAAAGGAGCCAGTTGAAGTAGTATGGGCATCTGATCAGGATGCCTCCTGTACGCCTCCCACTTGACATGGTTCGGGCATGTCCCCCTGGGACGAGACCCCAGGGCACACCCAGGACTTGCTAGAGAGACTATGTCTCCCAGCTGGTCTGGGAACGCCTTGGTATCCTAGCTGAAGAGCTGGAGCAGGTGGCTGTGGAGAGGGAAGTCTGGGCTTCTATGCTTGAACTGCTGCCTCCACGACCCGGAACTCTGGAAAAGCGGTAGAAGATTGATGAATGCATTTCACAAATAGAAATAAAGAAATAAATGTGGTAATCCTAAATGATATAAAACAGGAAAAGTTTAGTCTGATTTCATGTCAGACAGTGAAAAAAAATGTTTTATGTGGTTTTATACACTACTGTATATGTAAACTTTGTTTTTTTTGTGTGTGTGTGTGTGTGTGTGTGTGTGTGTGTGTGTGTGTGTGTGTGTGTGAGAGAGAGAGAGAGAGAGAGAGAGAGAGAGAGAGAGAGAGAGAGAGAGAGAGAGAGTCACTTTGTGTGTCCGTATATTGGTGCAGGGTTTTTGTATTTTTGTCTTCTCGCGGGCAAACTTTCACTGGTCGGCTCGTCATTGTGCATGGTGTGTGTAGTAATCTTTGTGTATAATGGAATTCACAAAATTGACCAGAAAGCACATAGAATTGCTGGTGCTGGTGCTGGCAGCCATAGAATTGCTGGTGCAGCATGGCACTATCTTAATGAGTGTGCTCTGGCCATTGGTGAAATAGTCGGACCTCAAAGTATAAAATCCACAGCCTGAATCAATGGGTCATTAGTCTTGCTTTTTATACTCCGTGGAAACGGTGAACACGGTTGTTGAAAATAGTGCTGCTATTAATAACACTTTTGTTTCCATGTCTCCCCTCACTCTGCCACGTAAAACACATTACGTTATCAAATGTACCACCATTTATTAGAGCAGAGTTTCTTCAGAGGAAGGCACGTCAAGACAGGGTAGTGGAGAAGGTGACAAGGTACAAAGAGGTGATGTTAAGAGGCAGACAAGTATGTATGTGGAAGAAGTGAATGAACAGTTGTGGACACAAGAATACAATGTAGGTGAAAGGATAAGTGGCAGGCCTGATGGACAGACAGGTTTGTGATCAGACAGCTATACAGAAAAGCAGGGCACATAGAGGTGCAAACAGGAGGGCGGGGCTGATGGCCAGACAGATGCAGGAGATGGTGGGGATGATCATCAAAAAGGTGGAGGTGATGGCTAGTGGTGATGTTTACTCAGACTCAGTTGTGGCCTGTGCTGAAGCTGTAGAGGAAGGGGTGGAAGAAGGAGAGACACCTCAATGTTTCTCGGCTTTTAACAAAAAATTAAGAATAATGGACAGGCCTTGTAGGAAAAGAATAGGTCAACTAAGAGGGTAAAATGCAAAATGGTAAATTAACCAAAGGAAACAGCCTTAGTTTTAGAGGTTAGTGAAGGTGAACATTCCCTCCCTCCTTTGACTGACAGTCAGTTGTCCGTCTACAGGTCCTCTCAAAATCATCAAGTCAAGAAACAGTACAGTGCAGAAAAAAAATGTTCCTGGACAAAACCAAAAAACATGAGGAGCAAAAAATTGAAAATTACTACCCAGACAAAGAGGTTTACTTTGATTCAGTGAGGGTCTTAATGAAAAAGGGGAATTTTATTCACCAAGAATTTTATAATATCTCTAAACTTATGCAAGAATTGTTCGAGAACAATGGTGAGACATTATGAATTCTCTATTTTAGTGTTCCTTTTCATTGTTCTTTTAACATCTTTTGTTTCCCTCTTCAAAGAGTGGACTTCAAATTCAAATGGAGTAAGAGATGTTAGAAAAAATGATGAAATAAAGATGTTACTTGATTTCATGGACTGGAATTATGTTGATATCATGCTTGTACAGGAGCACAAAAAGTTTGAGGTGTTGACTTGTGCTCCAAATTGCCCAGATCTCAGCTAAGGGTCTAGTGGAGTTTGTGCCTTGACAGGTCAGGGCTGTTTTGGCTCCAAAAGGGCACCAACGCAATATTAGGTAGGTAGTCATGAAGTTATGCCTGATTGCTACAGTGGGGGAAAAAAAAAGTATTTAGTCAGCCACCAATTGTGCAAGTTCTCCCACTTAAAAGATGAGAGAGGTCTCCAATTTTCATCATAGGTATACCTCAACTATGAGAGACAAAATGAGAAAAAAAAAATCCAGAAAATCACATTGAAGGATTTTTAATGAATTAATTGGTAAATTCCTCGGTAAAATAAGTATTTGGTCAATAACAAAAGTTCATCTCAATACTTTGTTATATACCCTTTGTTGGCAATGACAGAGGTCAAACATTTTCTGTAAGTCTTCACAAGGTTTTCACACACTGTTGCTGGTATTTTGGCCCATTCATCCATGCAGATCTCCCCTAGAGCAGAGATGTTTTGGGGCTGTCGCTGGGCAACACGGACTTTCAACTCCCTCCAAAGATTTTCTATGGGGTTGAGATCTGGAGACTAGCTAGGCCACTCCAGGACCTTGAAATGCTTCTTACGAAGCCACTCCTTCGTTGCCCAGGCAGTGTGTTTGGGATCATTGTCATGCTGAAAGACCCAGCCACATTTCATCTTCAATGCCCTTGCTGATGGAAGGAGGTTTTCACTCAAAATCTCACGATACATGGCCCCATTCATTCTTTCCTTTACACGGATCAGTCGTCCTGGTCCCTTTGCAGAAAAACAACCCCAAAGTATAATGTTTTCACCCCCATGCTTCACAGTAGGTATGGTGTTCTTTCTCCTCCAAACACGACTAGTTGAGTGTTTACCAAAAAGTTCTATTTTGGTTTCATCTGACCATATGACATTCTCCCAGTCCTCTTCTGGATCATCCAAATGGTCTCTAGCAAACTTCAGATGGGCCTGGACATGTACTGGCTTAAGCAGGGGGACACGTCTGGCACTGCAGGATTTGAGTCCCTGGCGGCGTAGTGTGTTACTGATGATAGCCCTTTTTTTTTTTTTTTTTTTTTTTTTTTTTGTTACTTATTTGTACCCGTAGGTAGACTTGGTTTGCAGTCTGGTGACAAGCCACCGGCTGCTGGTCGCTGCGTGCGCGAGTGCCCTAAACCTACATGTTTTTGGTATGCGGGAGGAAACCGGAGAAATCCCGGAGTAAACCTGTGCAACACGGAGAGAACATGCAAACTCCACACAGCTCACTGTTGGTCGGGGGCTGGGATCGAACCCACAATCTCATGATCCCCGCGATCCCCCGGCCAAGGGTAAAACTGTGCTGCCACAGTGCTAAACCACTGCGCCACCGTGCAGCCTTTGTTACTTTGGTCCCAGCTCTCTGCAGGTCATTCACTAGGTCCCCCGATGTGGTTCTGGGATTTTTGCTCACTGTTCTCGTGATCATTTTGACCTCATGGGGTGAGATCTTGCATGGAGCCACAGATCGAGGGAGATTATCAGTGGTCTTGTATGTCTTCCATTTTCTAATAATTGCGCCCACAGTTGATTTCTTCACACCAAGCTGCTTATCTATTGCAGATTCAGTCTTCCCAGCCTGGTGCAGGTCTACAATTTTGTTTCTGGTGTCCTTTAACAGCTCTTTGGTCTTGGCCATAGTGGAGTTTGGAGTCTGACTGTTTGAGGTTGTGGACAGGTGTCTTTTATACTGATAATGAGTTCAAACAGGTGCCATTAATACAGGTAACGAGTGGAGGACAGAGGAGCCTCTTAAAGAAGAAGTTACAGGTCTGTGAGAGCCAGAAATCTTGCTTGTTTGTAGGTGACCAAATACTTATTTTACCAAAGAATTTACCAATTAATTCATTAAAAATCCTTCAATGTGATTTTCCTGATTTTTTTTTTTTCTCATTTTGTCTCTCATAGTTGTGGTATACATATGATGAAAATTGGAGACCTCTCTCATCTTTTAAGTGGGAGAACTTGCACAATTGGTGGCTGACTAAATATTTTTTTCCCCACTGTATATGTTTAAGGCAGCACCAAATTCAGTTAAAATTTTTGACCAAATATAGACCAAGACTGGCTAACCAGATGTGGCACAGAAAATAGCACTCATATGTCTGGTGCTAGACAGGAAGTCAAAACTGATTCAGAATGCAACATCTTCTCGTCACTACATCCCACAACTCTTGAAATCAAACAGCACCCTGAGAGAAAATACATTATTTCTTCTTGTTGGAGGGGAAAAAAAATCACATTACAATTCAAATGTGTTCATTTAAAGACCCCCTTTTAAAAACATCTCCAAGGCATAGTGCTCTGAACAGTTCTTCGTTGTAGCAGGAAATGATAAATTATAAAAGGGGCCTTACTTCATTAGAGGGTGACATTATTTTGAGAACAGATATTGCGCTATGAGACAGAGTGTACAATAACACAATAACAACCATCAGCCACCGCCACCGCTGCTGCCACCACCGCCTCCCACCTCAACCCCTCGCTGTTGACAACCCAGGATTGGATATCTCATGGAGTGCACCAGACTGAGTACTGTACACAATACTGTATTCCGCTCACAATAACACAAAAGATATTTCCGAGTGTAGGGCGTAATTATTTCTCCCTGCGTAATTTAATCCACTGAGTGCATATTCAATTCCGATTCGGGTTTCTTGGTGTGCTGTGAGGTGTTCAGCACGATTGTCTCTGAAATTGGATTATGATAACCTGTCACCACTTTAATTCCATAAGATATTAGAGGGAGCGGTGCTGGAACTGAGGTGTGGAGTGTTTCAGAAAGGATGGTGATGGTTCTGTGGGGGTTCGACATGGAGAGGTTGATGTGTTTAAAGCAGGTTTCATTCTATGTTTCCTCAGGGGAGAGAGGGGAATAATGTGTGGCTAGTTTAACCTCGAAACACACTTTATTTCTTGATTTCTGACATACGCTTTAAATATCCATTAACAGACATGGCAAAGAGAGTCCATGAGGTTGGAGGTGGGGTAAAAATGAAGCAGGGAGGGCTCCAAAATATTCATTTCAGCCTGTTATGGATTGCTGACAGACAAAAGCAGCATCCTTGCATCTCTCCATGCAGTCTTGGTAATGGATGCGGTCAAATAGGCCTATTTTTTCTCCATGTCTGCAACTTTTACAGTTGTTCTCAGTTGCTTTGTTGCATTTCTCATAACAGAATTGAAATTCTCAAAACTATTAGTTCAACCTCCCCATCATCTAATCACTTGTGCTCATCATAAAAGCAATTGCTCATAATTTTAACAACCAGTGAATACTTTTGTACATTATGCAGCCACTTGTGTACAACTGTCTGCTATTTTTTACATTATCATTTGCTATTGTCACATTGGTCAGAATATATCAAAAAGGTTTTCTGTTGAGTAGTCCTTCCCCCAAAACATTTTGGCATTTGTTCATTGCTTGAGTCAAGAAATTGAAAAGTGTTATTACGGCAAACAGATTTTATGCATTTCTATTAATTTTATTTGTAAATATGTATTAAATTGATTGTTCTTAGGTGAATCTTTACTTTCACTTATGAGGGCAAATGTATTAAGAATTAGGTCAACCAAAGACCTTCCAGTTCTTTAGAACAGCTCAGAGGTTTGGCAGCATTCACTGTATGTACTTATAAGGCTGCAGATCCACCAAACATGTTTTTTAAGCTGTGGGTGACTATTTTGTATTCATTCTCTATGTAGTCCAGCATTTACAGCACTGGGTGCCCTTGGCGCTGAAATGCTCTTGGTGGTGGCTGTTTTTTGTCGCAGCACTCAGGGCGCTCAGAGCGCTCAGAGTTGAAAAAAGTTCAACTTTTCAGACTACTGCTGAGGTCTTCAATGTCAGACCTTACAAGCAGCCAATCAGAATTAAGGAAGGGCAGGACATAGGACATTGGTGCAGTCTGTACTCAGACACTTGCTTTCCGTGTCATCATATTTTGCATCCAGAGCTGCTACCAATGCTAGATACATGTCCTGTCCATTGTTATTTAGAGACTGCTATTAAATAATAAGTAAAAAGTCTGACCATAGGAAAAGCGGAAGTGCTGTGCTGTGACTGACAAGCTGTTGCTGCGATAAAGGGCACAGACTTTTTTTTTTTTTTTTCCAGAGTGCAGCGCACAAACGCTGAAACAAAGACATCCAGGGCGGCCGGGTGACAAAAACGCATTTGGTGGACATGCAGCCTAAAGCCTTCATAAAGCAGTTACCAATTCTGACACAAAATTGTAAGGACATGAAAAGAATGAGTAAGGTCAACAGCCTGGAAGAAGTGTAAGGATACGAAGTGGAAGAATAAGGACACAAATCAAAGAGGAAAAGGCCAAATACATTTTCCTGATGAAGTTCGGGCCACAGTTGTTGACTGTGTTCTAAATCATGGTCTTAGAGTGGTGGAGGTTTGTCTGAGGGCCCAACCAAATATTGGGAAAACCACTGTATCCTCAATTATCCAAACATTTTGTCAGGAGAAATAGGTTGGTAACCAAAAAAAATGTGCACTGTACTGTACATATGGAAATACTGTTATACTTACTGTAAAACTTCAAGATGTATCATTCAGTAAAAAAAAACAGTAAAAACTTTGAATCATATCCAGTGTCTTTCAATCTATTCCTATCACACAGTAATGTGACTTCATAGCTTTGAAATTTCTCTGCAACACAAAGAAAAATGTCACGTTGTTTATTTTCAGTCATGGTTACCAAAAGTCAAAACAGTTTTCATTCGACAAATACTTGCAGCAGGAACTGTTTTATTGACAACATGGCTTAACATTTTGATGATCTTGTTCATAAAGATGTCAAAAGGACTCTTCTTCCTGATGGTCATGACAGTTTCATCAGCATAAATATTTGCTTTTGACAAACAAACTAAACATTTTGCGCAAATTACAAGCTTGACCCACAGTGAACTAAGAATCAGAAACAAAGACTAAACAGGAAACATTACCAAAATAAAACTATGATCAAGTTAAATGAAACTAAACAGAAACAAAACAAGAACTGACTGATCATGCCCTCCATAAAAAAAGTAAAATAATTCCCCCCACACTTTCAAATATGCTGTCTATGCAGGACTTACAACAATAAAATGCTGAACTTAAAAATCTCTTACAGCAGGGAAAATAAGTATTGAAAACGTCAACATTTTTCTCATTAAACATATTTCTGATGGAGCCAATGACCTGAGGTTTTCACCAGATATATGACTGGCGCCTAGCGGCTGCCCCGGCCTTGCATGCGCTCTGCAGAGCGTGCCCAAATGCCAAGTCACGTTTCATTACCTTGTATACATGTGTAATGACAATAAAGTTGAATCTCAATCTCAATCTCAATCTCAATATCAGCAACAACCTAAGTAATCCATGCATACAAAGAAATCAAGGCAACTGTGTTCACAAATCAAGTTATATTTAATAAAGTGAAATGACACAGGGGATAAGTATTGAACACAGGAAGAAAAAGAGGTGCAAAAAGGCATAGAAAGCCAAAAAAACAGCTAAAATCCATCAGAATTTAGGAAGTGATCCCATCCCCAATCAGTGAAAATTCATTTCAGCTGGTTGAGTCCTGACTGATAGCCTTTAAAGAGGTCTGTGAATATCAGATTGTCACACCACAAAGAACATTTGGTGGGTCGATGCAAAGAGCTCTCTCTAGATCTTTGTAGCCTTTTTGTTACAAAAGATAATGATGACATTGGTTACAGGTGCATTTCTAAACTTCTGAATGTTCCAGTAAGCACTGTTGGAGCTATTATTTGGAAGTGGAAAGAACATCATTTGACCATAAACCAGCCACGACAAGGAGCTCCTCACAAGATTTCTGACAGAGTCAAAAGAATTACCAGAAAAGTTATCCAAGAGCCAAAGACCTCTTGCGGAGAGCTCCAGAAAGACCTGAAGTTAGCAGGTGCTGCTGTTTCAAAGATAACAATAAGTATTGCACTCAACCAACATGGGGTCTATGCCTGCTCACCTCACAAAACTCCATTGCTGAAGAAAAAACATGTTGAAGCTTGTTTGCAGTTTGTTGCACAACATTTGGGCAAGCCAGTACAATACTGGGAGAATCTGGGATTAATTTGGTCACATGAGAGAAAGATTGACTTTTTTTAGATGCCACAACGCACAGCATGTTTGGAGAAGAAATGGCACTGCATACCAGCCCAAAAACACCATACCAACAGTGAAGTTTGGAGGTTGGAGCATCATGGTATGGGGGTGTTTTTAAGCACATGGTATAGGCAGACTTTATATAATTGAAGGAAAGATGAATGGACAGATGCACAGAGACATCCTTGATAAGAACCTCTTGCCATCTGTCAAGATGCTGAAGATGAAACGAGGGTGGACATTTCAGCAAGACAATGATCTCAATCACACAACCAAGGAAACTCTCACCTGGATCCAGAGAATGAAAAAAAAAAAGCTGCTAGAATGGCCTAGTCACTCACCTGACCTGAATCCAGTTGAAAATCTATGGAACAAAGTGAAGATCGGAGTTCATAGTATACTCATAGCATACCCATCTCATCATCGTCGGCCTCCGTCGGTCTATGATGACCATGGAAGAGAATCCTAAACGTCTACTCTGCTGAAACAGCACCACCTGTGGCTGAACAGGCCGATGCGCGAATGGCAGTCCCTGTCACACAGGTCGCACTTGTGGGTGGTCTCTGTGCTGCTGGGTCTGTGGCGGTTCTTCCTGCGGGTCCTTTTTTCATCTGCTGCAGCAGTCAGTCTCTCTTCACCCGCCTTGAGCTGTCTGGTCAGGGTGCCTCTCCATTTGGAGCGGTCCGTTGCAAGGTCCTCCCAGCGCTCTGTGTTGATCTCCAGGGCCTTCATGTCTCTCTTGCAGATGTCTCTAAAACGCAGCTGTGGGCGGCCAATGTCTCTCCTGCCAGTCGCCAGTTATCCGTAGAGGACGTCTTTGGGGATTCTGTCATCCTCCATACGGTGAACGTGGCCTAGCCAGCGGAGCCTGCACTGCCTGAGTAGAGTGAACATGGAGGGAAGGCCGGTGTGGGACAGAACTTCTGTGTTGGGCACTTTGTCCTGCCAGGATATGTCCAGGATACGGCGAATGCAGCCCAAGTGGAAGGAGTTCAGTCTCTTTTCCTGCCGGGCGTTTGTTGTCCACGTCTCACCCCCATAGAGCAGTGTGCTGATGACGCAGGCGTTGTACACTGCCATCTTCTTCTTGACAGAGATTTTGGGATTCTCCCACACTTGTGTGGTGAGGCGAGTGAGTGTGGAGGCTGATTTTCCAATCCTCTTGTCGATCTCTGTATCAAGGGAGAGGTTGCTGCTGATCGTGGACCCCAGGTATGTGAACTGATTCACGACCTCCAGCTCATAGTCGTCGATGGTGATGGTTGGTGGTGCTTTCGTGCCTTGCGCCAAGACGTTAGTCTTCTTCAGGCTGATGGTAAGCCCAAAGTCCTTGCATGCCTGGGAGAAGCGATCCATCAGGGTCTGAAGCTCCTGCTGTGTGTGGGTCACGACTGCAGCGTCGTCTGCGAACAGCATGTCTCTGATTAGAGCCTCGCGTACTTTGGTTCTGGCTTTCAGGCGGGTGAGGTTGAAAAGCATGCCGTCAGATCTTGTGTGCAGGTAGATTCCCTCTGTTGCTGTTCAGGTTCAGGTTCAGGTTACTTTATTTGTACCCGTAGGTAGATTTGTTTTGCAGTTGGTGACATCCATATTTACAAGCCACTAATTACATTCAACATAGACACAAACACACATCTTACAAAATAGGTAAATATAAAATATGTACAATATAATTTTTATAGCTTGTTCAACTCTTTGACAGCAGCAGGGACAAAGCTGTTTTTGTAGCGCTGGGTTCTACTTTTTGGGACAGCAAACCTCCGTCTGGAGGGAAGAAGCTGAAAGTTGCAGTGCAAAGGGTGGGAGTCATCATTTAAAATCGAGTCGGCCATCCTCTGTACTTGTCTGGTGTACAGGGATGTCAGGCTCAGCTGTGACTCACCAAGCAAACGACTGGACCATCTGACTACCTGATCCAAGGATTTCCTCTGTTTCAGTTTTATCTGACCAAATCATGACATTAAAGAAAAGGATAAAACAGATTCAATAAAAACCCGATAAAACATAGTCATTATGGTTCGGTCAATTTGGAAGCGTGCAAGTTTCCTCAAACAATGAAAATTTTGCTGACCCTTTTTGCACACCCTTTCACAGTTCACCTCAAAGTTCAATCCACTATCAATAATCGTCCCAAGATATTTGTACGATTGTACACATTCGGTGGTCTGGCCTTTTAGTATGGTGACTCTGAGCCTGGGAGTTTTCCTCCTAAAGTCAATAATCATATCTTTCGTTTTTGTTGTATTCAGCTGCAGGTAGGAATCCTCACACCAGTGAACAAAGTCATCAACTACTGGGCCGTGGCCACTCTCACCATCCTGGAGGAGACTGACAATGACTGAGTCATCAGCATACTTTAAAATGTGTCTGTTGTCTTGTCTGCTCCGACACATGTTTGTGTACAGGATGAAGAGTAGTGGTGACAACACACACCCCTGAGGAGAGCCAGTAGAAGAGCACTTTAGGTCAGACAATGTGCCATTGACCCTTACTCTCTGCGTCCTGTTGGTTAAGAAATCCAGAATCCAACCCACCAGATTATTGCTTAAATCAAATTGTTGCAGGAGCCTTTCAACTAAAATATGAGGTTGGATTGTATTAAAGGCAGAAGAAAAGTCCACAAATAAAAGCCTGGCGTGTGTCCCATTAAAATCAAGATGTTTAAAAAGCATGTTAAACAGAGTGACAGTGGCATCCTCCACTCCTCTGTGAGGCCTATAGGCAAACTGCAGAGGATCCAATGCATGTTCAGTCTGCCTTAGGACCTCACATCTGACCAGTTTTTCAAAAATTTTCATTAAAATTGAAGTCAAAGCAACTGGTCTAAAGTCATTTACCGTTTTAGGACAGCTGGATTTTGGAACGGGAACAACCACGGCATCTTTCCAGATCTTAGGCACATGTTGTGTCTGTAAGGACTTATTGAAAATGTAATGAAATATAGGACTCAGTTCATGTGCACAGGACTTTACCAGGCGCCCACATATATTATCAGGGCCCTGACTTTTGTTCACTTTTACAGCGCGGAACTCCCTTTTAACATCGTGCATCTCAATATTAAAGTGCTGATTGTCTTTGAGTTTCTGTTTCAAGTCTTGGATTTCTGTGCTAAAATCAAAGGAGTCAAAACGACCATAAAAACAATTAAGAGCATTAGCCAGCTCTGTGTCTGAACTAAAACCATCTAAAAACACACGATTACTGCGCTCTGTGCTCTGAAGGCCTGCAATAGTTTTCATACTGGCCCAGGCCGAACCAAGTTTATTTGCTGCCATCTTGCTTTCCAACTCTGATTTATAATTCTGTTTTGCTCTTAAAATTTCGGCCTTCAGCTCCTTAGTGGCAACCTGTAGCTCAGAAACAGACCCCTGTTTAAAGGCAAGAGCTTTCCTCTGTAAGCAGGATTTAACTGATTTAGTAACCCATGGTTTGTTGTTGGGGTATATTTTGACACGTTTACGTGGAACAATCTTATTTTGACAGTAAGCCATGTATGAGCATGTGAGCTCAGCCAGAGAGTCCAAGTCATCCCCGCAGGCCATTATGAACATCTTCCAGTCTGTACAGTCAAAGCATTCCTGGAGGCTGTGCTCTGAATCTTCTGTCCACACATCAATGTCTCTCATCTCCACCTTGCCTCTTCTGAGAGCAGTTTTATATGTGGGCAGCAAATGAACACAGTTGTGATCTGATGATCCTAAAGGAGGAAGGGGGAGTGATTTATAGGCCCTCTCTATGGATCCATAGCACAGGTCCAATGTCTTTTTTCGCCTGGTTGGGCAGGAGACATACTGATGAAAGTTTTTAAGTGTCTTCTTTAAAGAAACATGGTTAAAATCCCCAAGAATGAAGTTTGGCGCCTCTGGAGAAATTGACTGCAGCCGCTGCACCACATCAGAGATGGTGCTGGAGGCGGAGTCAGCGTCTGCCCTCGGATAAATGTACACAACTGTGATGAAAAGTTGGGGAAACTCTCGAGGCAAATAAAAGGGGCGTAGTGACACAGACAGCAACTCCACATCGGGTGTACAGATGCGCTCTCTGACCGTGACAGATGTGCAGTACTGCTTATTAATGTATAAACATACGCCGCCCCCCTGACGCTTCCCAGTTACCTCTTCCTGTCGATCCGAGCGCAGCGGAGCTCCAAAGCCGTCAATCCACAGGTCTGCATCTCGATCATGCGCAGTAAGCCAAGATTCAGTGAAAGCCATGACGCAGCAGTTCTTAAAATCCTTCTGGTAACGTACATTGCCTTGAATTTCCTCCACCTTGTTTCTCACAGACTGTGCATTCCCAAAAATGATCGAAGGAAGAGGAATGTTACCAAACTGACGTCTCCTAAGGCGCAATTTCACACCTCCACGTCTTCCACGCTTCCTCCTGCCGCTTCTCTTTTCACCGCTGTGTCCGTCTCTCAAAATAAAGTCCGGCAGTTGAAGTTTGGGCTCAATCAGAGACGCTGCATCAGCTGTGTTAAAGCGTAGCAACACGTCCCTGGAATATTGTGTTCTGCCCGCTATTCTGCTCGCCATGGGGCCAAACGCGTTTACCTCAGAGACAAAGAGCCACAGCACAGATAGCAGCAGTGCGAGAGAGGAGAGGAAATCCATGTTGTAGATACAAGGGAGCTCTTCGCCATATATTCCACAAATGCTCCAGGGCAGAAATAACACAGAGGATTTTCTAAAAACGTAAAAAAGTACAAAAAACACACACACGCACACACGCACTATATCATCAGCTGCTGGTCGCTGCATGCGCATGCGCCCAATTCGCCCTGTGCTGAAGGCATGCCTCAGAAGCATAGCAAAGAAAATCCCAAAGAGGGCTGGCGCAAGTACACGGCCCTGTTTCACTCTGCCGCGTATGTTGAATGGCTCTGAGACGTTGCCGTCGTGCTGTACTATCCCCTGCATGTTGGTGTGAAATGATTCAATGAAGCTTTGCAGCTTTGGCGGGCATACTATCTTTGGCAGGATCTTGAAAAGGCCCTCTCTGCTTACCAGATCGAACGCTTTGTTGAGGTCGATGAAGGCGACATACAGGGGCATGTTCTGTTCTCTGCATTTCTCCTGGAGTTGGCGGATGAGAATATCATGTCTTCCGTCGATCGCTCAGCGAGGAAGCCACACTGAGACTCGGGGTAGACACATTCGGCAAGCTTCCGTAGACGAACGAGAACAACTCATGCGTAGACTTTGCCAACAACGCTGAGGAGGGAGATGCCCCTGTAGTTGTTGCAGTTGTTTCTCTCCCCTTTGTTTTTGTAGAGGGTGATGATCTTGGCGTCCCTCATGTCCTGTGGTACGGCACCTTCCTTCCAGCACTGGCAGAGGACGTCATGCAATGGCAGCAATAGAGCGGTCTTGCAGTGCTTGATCAGGTCGGGGGGTATGCCGTCGTTGCTGGGTGCCTTGCCAGCGGCCAAGCTATCAATGGCCTTGCTGAGTTCGTCGATGGTTGGCTCGACGTCAAGTTCATCCATGGATGGCAGGCAATCGATGGCATCAAGGGCTGACGTTGTCACGGTGTTCTGTCTGGAGTAGAGGTTGGAGTAGTGTTCCACCCACCTCTCCATCTTCTTGTTCTTTTCTGTGATCATCAACCCAGTGGAGGATTTGCGGGGGGCCGTCTTGCTCTGAGCTGGACCAATTGCTTTCTTGATGCCATCGTACATACCACGGATGTTCCCTGTTATGGCAGCGGTTTGAATGTCTTGGCTGAGCTGAGTCCAGTACTCGTTGGCACAGCGCAGAGCAGTCTGCTGAACTTTGCTTCTCGCAACCCTGAGAATCTGGAGATTCTTCTCGTTTGGGTACTTCTTGTACTCGGCAAGAGCTGAGCGCTTGGCTTCAATGACAGGGGTCATCTCGGTCAACTTGGCATCAAACCAGTCCTGTGACTTCGAGGTCTTCCTCCCAAAGGTAGCCAAGGCTGTGCGGTGGATGGTGTTTCACAGCTCTTCCCACTTCTGCTTTGCAGATTCTCCTTCTTGTGGTACACCAAGTTCCTTCTCAAAGGTGGAGGCAAACCGCTCAACAAGTTCTGGTTGGGCCATCTTGCTGGTGTCAATCCGTGCCTTTCCAGGCTGTCTATTATGATGGAATTTCTTCAGTTGCAGCTTGACCTTGCAACACACCAATGAATGGTCTGTGTCGCAATCTGCACTCTGGAACGAACGGGTGATTAGCACGTTCTTCAATGAGGTGCACCTTGTCAGGATCAAGTCCAGCTGGTGCCAGTGCTTTGAGCGCGGATATCGGCAGGAAACCTTGTGTTTAGGCTTGGTCTTGAAGAACAAGTTTGTGATACACAGATCGTGATAAGTGCAGAACTTGAGCAGCCGCTGTCCGTTGTCGTTCATTCTTCCCACGCCAAATGGTCCAAGACAGGAGGGCCAGGAGTCGTGGCCAGCACCCACTCTGGCATTGAAGTCTCCAAGGAGAATGAGTTGTTCAGAGTTGGAGATGATCCTGACAGTTGTTGCGAGATTCTCGTAGAACTCTTCTTTTGCCTCTGGTATGGCTGTCAGTGTTGGGGCATACACACTGACGAGGGTGACTGGGCCTTGAGTGGTGTTGCGGTGGAGGGTGAGGAGTCGTGCAGAGCCATTGCTGCCCGGTTCCACCATCTTCAGCAAGGTGTTCTTCACTGCAAAGCCCACTCCGTGTTCCCTGTGTTCGTCACTGCTCTTTCCCTGCCAGTAGAATGTGTAGTCCTTCTCTCTCAGTGTGCCTGCATCAGCCAACCGTGTTTTCTGGAGAGTGGCAATATCCACTTCCAGTCTCTTCAGCTCATTATTGATGATGGAAGTCTTCCTGGTGTTGTTGATGTCCTTGAGTTTAGCAGCGAGTCCTGTCATCATAGTGCGGACATTCCAAGTTCCCAGTTTAAGAGTTGGTTTCTTTTGTCTTTTTGTCTTGCCTGGTGCCAAAGTTCTCAGCCTGCCATTCGGACTTCTCCTCATCCCCATGCACCCAATGAGGAAAGCAGGCTGTGGCGGGACAACACCTTATTGGCTGGGGGCTACCCAGCTTGAGGCGGGCGGTAGCTGTCCAGTGAGATCCGATGATCCCTCCCACCATCGGGAACAACCCCTGGCGCCGTGCTCTACGCCAATTGAGCGGTGGCTTATAACCGGTAACTGTCATTCCCCATGTTTTGTCTACGCCAAAGGCGAAGGTGGGACCGGAGTGGTGGCTCAGTTGGTAGAGCATCCGCCCCACACCCGGGAGGCAGGGGTTCAAATCCCGGCCGGGTCATACCAAAGACCATATAAAAATGGTACTTTCTGCCTTCTAGCGTGGTGCTCCGCATAATGGAACAGGGAAAGTAAAGTTACGCACAGAGCTACCAGAGGACTGACCCCCCACTGTAGCTTTCACTACTTACAGTAGCTGTGTGGCCTAGGGTCAGAGAAATGGAGATAGGCGCCGCCCCATACACCAACATGGTGTGAAGGGAATTAACTAACTAACTAAAGGCGAAGGTGGAGTGTCCTCTCCAGTGATCCGGTGTTCTACCTTCCAGCGTTGGGCGTTGGTAGGATTCAAGCCTGGGCAGGAAGATATGGAGGACAAGATGTTGCCCATGCAGCATGTCCCCCCTCTCCACGTCACTGATGAATCCAAAGGAACAGCAGGGCTGCTACAGTTTGGCACCAGCACCGTTGCAGGAGCTGCCAGAACGATGTTGAGCAAAACAGAGAACTGCCTTAGGGACTCCGACTCCGGATTTTTCCTCAGGGTTGACTCCCGAAGCCCTTCCCATGACCGGGTGTGCCGCAAGGCAGCAGAGGTTTGAAATGAGGGTTTACCTTCCCCTAGATGGGCTACCTTCCCAGGTTGACGAGCCACCATCTACCTGAAGCATCTGGTTTTAAGGCGCCAGAGATCCACCCTTGCCCCTTCTCCTATTAGTAAAAGCAGTTCCGCCGGGCTTAGAGACTAAACCACACGGGCAGGCTAGGAGTTGGACTTAGTTGTCAGAGGCTTTTTGAGACTCACGCCATAAGGAGCATGTTATAAGCACTGGGAGCTTAACCCCAGTGCCGCTCCTGGCTATCTCATACCCATCTCATATCCATACTCATAGCATACCCATGGAACCTTCAAGATTTGAAGAGAGCTTGTGTGGAAGAATGAGCTAAAATCACTCCTGAGCAACGCCTGCACCTAGTTTCTCCATACAGGAGGTGCCTGGAAACTGTTATTACCAACAAAGGCTTTTCTACTAAATATTAAATGCATTTCACCAAGCATGTTCAATACTTATTCCCTTTGCCAGTCCACTTTATTAAACAGACCGTAACTTGTTTTGTGAACACAGTTGCCTTGATATATTTGTATTTATGGATTTATTGGGTTATTACTGATATCTGGTGAACATCTGAGGTCAGTGGCTCCACCAGAAATAGATTTAATGAGAAAAGTGTCGATGTGTTCAATACTTATTTTCCCCGCTGTATAACAAAACAATAATCTCTAGTGTAACCAATAAGTGTGACTGGTGAGAGCATATGAAACTTTTGAAAATACTAAGTGTACATGAATAAATGTGGCATGAAAAGAGTGCAAGTACATCATAAATTTATTAGAAATGGTATTACATGCAAGTATGATAGTGTTGTGGATGGGATCAGACTGAGACCAGACCAAGCCCAGAGTCTTCCAAGACCAAGACCAAGTCAAGACCAAGACCAATGTGCACAGAGGTCTTGGGAGACTTTTGTCTTGTTGAGGTCTTGACAAGGTCTCCACTACAACACTAGCGTATGAATCACAATCACATTCACCCTAATGACAATCTAAGCTTTTTACCATCAAGTTGTTTTTTTTTCAGAGCTCTCAAGGATAATTATAAATGTAATGTATTTTTGCTTTAGTATGAAATGAGCCCTCCGATGGACTGGCGATCTGTTCAGGGTCTACCCTGCCTCTCGCCCAAAGATGCTGGGATAGGCTCCAGCTCAACTGATGGATGGATGGATGAAATGAAATGAAATAAAATGTAAATAAAGAAAAAAAAGTATCTCCACAAATTTTCCCAAAGATATGCAACAAAATGTAATTCACTTCAGATTGAGCTAGTAGATGTCACTGTCTATTTTTGCTTTCAAATGTAACCCATGATGTCTCCGCCATTTCCACTGGTGCAATTAAGAATAGAAGACCCCATGCGTGCAGCGTTGAGTATCTCAGTTGAAGCCTGCTTGACTTGTTTGCCTCTTTATTCTGACAGAAGAGCGATGGATTGTGACAGACAATATGATCCACATCAGTTAGAATCAGATCGAGTTGGGACAAAGAAACGTGTGTTAGATGTCTAAGGTCTGGTTTGGCACGTCACAGAGATATGAGATCTCCATTTAGAAACCTACCTCTAAGGGCTATTTACAGTGATTTCAACTGTAGGTTACAGATGACCACCAATATGACCAATTCCTTGAGATTTAGCATTCTCAATTTTGTCTTATCTGCATATAACTCTCCCCACAGTTTTATCTATTCTAGTCATCAATTAGAATGCCAGATTAAAATCAAACCCATTAATTTAGGCAGTCTGGTTTGACTAACTGCTTCTTTAACCGTTAATGGTACATTTGTTGTCAGTTTGTTCAGGGACAAAGTTGACTTGTGTTAAGAGGCCTGTGGGCCTAATGGTCTGTGCTTACCTATGCTTTAATGTGCTCTGAGTAATCATACTTCCATCAAGGCCTTCTAATCAAAGACAGCGCTAAACTGATGCATGATATATAGATTTTTCCTTGTCTCATTACACTGAACAAAGTGGACCTAATAGCTAACTGGTGCAAAACCAGAGATGTTGTTTTAAAAAAATACACATTTCTGTAGCTATTATTTGACTTGTTTTTCCTTTAAAGATACCACTGTAATTCTTTTCCTCAAAACCAATGACAGACAGCATCAAATGAGGCTAAATATAAAGCCAGAGGTTGCAAACACACAGGTCTTTCTAATGCCAACAGTCAGAGAAGATTAAAAAACCCTCTGTGTCTTCTCTTTTATCATCATGGCAGATAAATCACAAAAGTGGGGGTGGATCTGAGGAAATGGTGCTTGTTTCTTTTTCTTCAGAGCCAATTTAGCAGTTGGCATCATTTCCACTATGCTGCATCTTCCCCTCACAAGGCATTTTCTCTCTATTTGATGTCTGTCAGTTTCCTTCAGTCCCTGGCTTTCTCTAATTTAATAATTTTCTTTGAACTTTATCTTGTGAAGGCCTCACTTTGTTGGCCAAGCAGCCGGGCGAGGCAACATGCAGAGAATAGGGGCAGTTTATACGGTGAGGGTGACAAACGCATGTCGTGTTGTCCTTTATGTGCTGTGAAAAAGAAAAGTGTGAGGAGAATTCAAGCCCAGGATCCCGTTGTTTTCACCATCTGCAGCTGGTGTCAAGCGTAGCACACCAGTGGTCTAGGGACTCATTTTGCTGTACTTGTTGTAAGCTACAAATCACATGAGCAGAACAAGAACTAATTCTGATTGCCTTCCTATTGCACTTTTTTTTTTAAATTTTATGATTCTTATGTTAGACCCCTGGGTATTTGATGGCACAGTTACAAGGCTTACCAGGCTGTCCCTTGCATCAAAAGGGAAATAATGTCTTAAAAAAAGAGACAAACTAGCAAGCAGTAGACTACTTGGAGTAAAATGTCTGATATAAGGTAAGTAAGGGCAAAAACACATGTGAAAGGTTGTTACACTCCCTTGCACATGAGTGGCCTTTGTAATTTTAGGCTTAGTGAATGCACAATACACTCCATGCTTTCCTGCTACAAATGAGCCATGCATGTTGCTCTTGGTACATAAGAGAAGACAGATAAATGAATTCTGAGCCCTCTGAGTAATTTGTTGAAAATCTGTTGTCTTCTTCAGAGTTGTCAGACCATAGTGATCTCGTGCACAACATGTTTTGCTCGTGAAACTAGACTTATCAGGCTGCATGGGCACACACCTATCTTCACGCTAAGCGGCACTGGGTTTCTTCCTGGTGGTGTCAAAACTAATTGGTGATGATAGAACAAGTTGTTGCAGAAACACTAGGGGCACATTGTTACAATGCAACTGCTATATGACATTGTGGATTTACTGTCAAGTTATTTTGTAACATGGTGTAATTCTGTAAAAATAAACAGCACAATATATGTCTAAGATCTGAATTTGTTAGTCTATCTCCATAAGAGAGAGAGAGAGAGAGAGAGAGAGAGAGAGAGAGAGAGAGAGAGAGAGAGAGAGAGAGAGAGAGATAGATAGATAGATAGATAGATAGATAGATAGATAGATGTACATTTTTGATACCAAACTGGGAAATTGCAGTGTAACAGCAGCATCACAGTAGACAACAAAATGGCAGAACCACACGGATGACAGACAAAGGGATTACCCATGGAAAGTAAAACTAACACTAATATAAAAGCCTATGTACATCATAGCTTAATAGATGGTGACCCGTATAAACACATGAATCATACCCACTGCACAATGCAGGAGTATCAGGAGTAGAGTGAAATGTGAGGTACCAGTAAGACTGTAAGGTGCAGTATGGCAGCATAGTTACGACCAGAATACATCATACTGAGTTATTGTACAGTGAAATGGCCTTTCGACAGTGAAGCTGTAGTAGTCTGCTGGAGAAAGTGCTCCGCTGTCTGTCAAGCCTGTGGTGGAGGGGGTGATCAAGATTGTCCATGATGGATTGCAGTTTATTTAGTGTTCTCCTCTCCACCACTGTGTCAAAGGTCTCCGGCCTGAGACCAATTACAGAGCCAGCCCTCTTGATAATCTTGACAAGTCTGTTGGTGTCGCTGGCCCTGATACTGCTACCCCAACAGACAGCACCAAAGAAGATGGCGCTGGTGACAGTGATCTGGTAGAAAAGCTCCAGCATTCTGCTGCACATGCTGAAGGATCTCAGCTTCCTCAGAAAGTAGAGTCTGCTCATCCCCTTCTTGTGTGCAGCATCAGTGTTGGATCTCCAGTCCATCCCATTGCTGATCCTGACACCCAGATATTTGTAGTCTTCAACCACCCCCACATCCTCCCCCCTAATATGCAATGCGCTGAGAAGGCGTCCTCCTCTTCAGTTCAGTTCAATCCAATTCAATTCAATTCAATTCAATTCAATTCAATTCAATGTTATTTATATAGCACCATTTCACAACGACAGTCATCTCATAGCACTCATAGCAGAACCTGGCTCAGGGACGGGCAGTCATCTGCTGCGACTTGTTGGGGGTTGAGGGGATAGAGAAAAAGAAGAAATGAACAGACATGTAGAGAGCAAACAGCATGACAGGGGCTCAATCTATGGGAGAGAACAAACAGATGTTAATGACCAGCAAAAATGTTTCATTGAGAGTGAAGAAAGGAGTGAAGCCCAGTGCATTGTTGGAGGTCCCCCGGCTGTCTAAACCTATAAGCAGCATAACTGAGGGAGGGTTCAGGGGCACATGATCCCTCCTTATTTATAGGCTATATCAAAAAGGAAGGTTTTAACCCTATTCTTAAAAAGAGAGATCAAGTCTGACTCCTGAATCCAGATTGGTAGCTGGTTCCAAAGGAGAGGAGCTTGATAACAGAAAGCTCTGCCTCCCATTGTACTTTTGGAGATTTTAGGTATTACAAGTAATCCTGCATTTTTGGGAGCATTGCACTCTGTTAGGATAATAGGGTAATATCAGATCTTTTAAATAATAAGGGGCCTGATTATTTAGAGCTTTGTAAGTGAGAAGAAGGATTTTAAACTTAATTCTAAACTCTATAGGAAGCCAATGAAGGGATGCCAGAACCGGAGAGATATGATCTCTCTTTCTAGTACCTGTTAAAACTCTTGCTGCACCATTTTGGATCAACTGAAGATTTTTTAAAGATATTTTAGGACAACCTGATAATAAAGAGTTACAATAATCTAATCTAGAGCTAACAAAAGTGTGGATCAGTTTCTCAGCATCACTCTGAGACAAGATGCTCCTAATCTTAGTAATATTACGCAAATGATAGAAGGCAATCTTAGAAACAAGTTTAATATGTGAATAAAAAAACAGATCTTGATCAAAAATAACTCCAAGTTCCTCACAGAGCTATTAAGAGAAAGAGAAACCGCATCCAAACTAAGAGTTCAATTTGGAAAGGTATTTCTAAGGTTTTTTGGACCATCTAGAATGACTTCAGTCTTATCTGAATTTAATATTCTAATTTAATTTCCTTAAGACAGGCTTCTAACTTGGCTAATTGATTACTATCATCTGGCTTCATTGACAGGTATAATTGTGTGTCGGTTCCAAGGTTGTCATAGCCAGGAGCGGCACTGGGGTTAAGCTCCCAGTGCTCATAAAATGCTCCTTATGGTGTGCGTCTCAAAAGCCTCTGACAACTTAGTCCAACTCCTAGCCTGCCTGTGTGGTTTAGTCTCTAAGCCCGGCGGAACTGCTTTTACTAATAGGAGAAGGGGTGAGGGTGGATCTCTGGCACCTTAAAACCAGATGCTTCGGGTAGATGGTGGCTCGTCAACCTGGGAAGGTAGCCCATCTAGGGGAAGGTAAACCCTGATTTCAAACCTCCACTGCCTTGCGGCACACTCGGTCACACGAAAGGCTTCGGGAGTCAACCCTGAGGAAAAATCCGGAGTCGGAGTCCCTAAGGCAGTTCTCTGTTGTGCTCAACATCGTTCTGGCAGCTCCTGCGACAGCGCTGGTGCCAAACTGCAGCAGCCCTGCTGTTTCTTTGGATTCATCAGTGACGTGGAGAGGGGGGACATGCTGCATGGGCAACATCTTGTCCTCCATATCTTCCTGCTCAGGCTTGAATCCTACCAACACCCAATGCTGGAAGGTAGAACGTGCATCGGCCTGTTCAGCCACAGGCGGTGCTGTTCCAGGAGAGTAGACGTATAGGATTCTCTTCCATGGTCATCATAGACCGACGGAGGCCGACGTCATAATTGTGTGTCATCTGTATAACAAAGAAAATGTATACAGTGCTTTCTAATAATGTTGCCTAGCGGAAGCATACTGTATATAAACTAAAAAGAACATCTGGATGTCCATCTCCGGGGTCGCGGGCTACAGTACCTGGTGGACTGGGAGGGCTATGGCCCTGAGTGGAGGTCCTGGGTGTGTCCCTCCTTCGTGTTGGATCCTCAGCTCATCGGTGACTTCCACCGGACGTACCCGGTTAGGTTAGATCGGTTGCCGAGAGGCGCCACGTGGGGGGGGGGGGGGGTACTGTGATGATTCGCTCTGCCTGCCTGCTATCTGATTCTCCACACCTGCTCTCTCTCATCAACAGAGCTATTTAAGCCATGCTGCCCGCAGGTCAGCACAGAGTCGTCTTTCTCCCTGTTCTGATGAGACGGGCACACCACTACATCTACCTCCAGAGTTTCCTTCTCTTCATCATAGTGTTCCAGAGGTTCCTCCTCTTCATTGTCGTTCTCCAGAGAAGCCTGTTATCCCTTGTTGTTCATCTGGGAGTGCTCACTCCCCCACAACAAGTAAGCCATCATCTCCTACATCACTATTCTATGCTCTGCTCCTCTGTGCACAGGCGGAAATCCATGGCGGCGGACTTCTCCCTCCTGGCGGCGGACCGAGCCCACACTACACCTCTACAACTTCACCATCGTCTCCATTCGCAACCGGGCATATAGACGCTGTCTCCCTGGCCGGAACCTTCGGGGCCAAGCCTGAGCTCCTCACCATCTCATCGACAGTAAGACTAAAACATAACTGTACATTCCCTCCTGAGTTTTGACACTAATGCTCCCCGTCTCTACTCCTCCATAGGGTTGCCAGGCTGTACGGTGCTCTGCTCACCCCGGCTGCTACATGTACACATACACGCACACACTCATTACACACTAAAGATAATTGAGTTTACTTTTGAGTCTGTGTCTGCTTACTGGGTCCTGAAACATGTCAAAACCACAGTAACAAAGTTCCATTCAGTCCAACATGGTGTTGTAATCTTTCAAGTAGAATATTATGAACGATAGTATCAAAAGCTGCACTAAGGTCTAAAAGGACAAGTACAGAAACAAGTCCATTATCAGATGTGATAAGGAGGTAATTAGCGACCTTCACTAATTCTTCAAACTAAGACAAATTAAGACTTCAAATAAACCATTTCCCTGCAAATGGTCAAATGATTGCGTAGCAACAACTCTTTCTAAGATTTTTGAAATGAAAGGGAGATTAGAGATTGGTCTATAGTTCGCTAAAACTCCTGGATGCAGCGTTAGCTTTTTGAGTAAGGGTTTAATTACAACAGTTTTAAAAGTCTGCGGTACATGGCCTAATGTTAATGCAGAATTGATTTTTTTGAAGGATAAAGCTACCAATAAATGAGAAGACTTCTTTAAATAACCTGGTAGGAATAGGGTCTAAAAGACAAGTTGAAGGCTTGTATGAGGAAATTATTTTATCTCACTCTAAAAGGTCAGTTGGAGTAAACTCATCCAAACAGATATCAGTTGAAGGAGTTGTAGTAGTTAATGTATTTAAGTTAATGGTGGGAAGAATCTGACTGATTTTATCTCTGATAGATGAAATTTTATTATTGATAAAGTTCATAAAGTCCTGACTAGTAAGCACTAAGGGAATGCTAGGATAGTCCTGACTCTTTGTCAGCATGGCTACAGTGCTGAAAAGAAACCTGGGATTTTTCTTGTTCTCTTCAATTAATGCGGAACAGTAACTTGTTCTAGCTTTCCAAAGAGATTTTTTTTTTTTTTTTTTAATTAAAAGATGATTTCTCCAAGCTAAATAGAGTTCATCTAATTTAGTGGAACATCATTTTCTTTCTAATTGACGAGTCTTCTGTTTTAAGCTACAAGTTTCTGTGTTGAACCAAGGAGTTAGAAATATCTGATTAAACTTTTTTTCTTTTTTTTAAAGGGGCCACCACGTCTAGAGTCTGATGCAGAGAAACTGTAACACTATCTATCATGCTATCAACTGCAGAAGGGGCAAGCTCTCCATAGCTTATCTCTGTTGTGTTGACACATGGCATAGAGGAAATAATCTGTATAAATTTGGTAACACCATCATCTGAGAGGCATCTATTGTAGTAATATTTTTCTTAAGGAGCCAAATAGTCAGAAATAGTAAAATCAAAGGTTAACAGACAATGGTCTGATAGTACAGGGGTATAAGGAGACACTACCAGATTTCTTATTTCTATGCCATATGTCAGAACAATGTCCAATGTGTCATGGAGATAATGCATAGAATTTCCTACTTTCTGAAAAAAAACAACAAAAAAAACAACAAAAAAAACCCATTGAGTTTAATATTGAATTAAATGCCATATTAAGGCAATCACTATCTGCATCTACATGTATATTAAAGTCCCCTACTATAATTATTCTATCTGATTTCAGCACTAAATCTGCTAAAAATTAAGCACATTCTGATATAAACTCTGATTAGGCTGAGGGAGGATGATAAACTATGCAAATAAAATTGGGTTTAACCTAAAATTGCTAACATGCCCAATTCTGAGGACCAGGCCCTAAAAGGAATTTTAATATATTTTTTGCTTTACATTAACTACTAAATTGGAATGGTAAATTGTCACAACTCTTCCTCCATGACCAGAACTTCTGGGATTTTGAGAGTTTAAATAACTAGATGGAGTTGATTCATTTAAACCAACATAATCCTTTTCAATTCAATTCAATTCAGTTTTATTTATATAGTGCTACATCACAACAAAGGTCATCTCATAGTGCTAAAAAATGCAGAGAAAACACTACAATTTCAGAAAGACCCAGCAATCAGACGATCCCCTGTGAGCAAGCACTTAGCGATGGTGGAGAGGAAAAACTCACATTTAACAGGAAGAAACCTCTAGCAGAACCAGGCTCATGGAGGGGCAGTCATCTGCTGCGAATGGCTGGGGGTGAGGGGATAGATAGGACGAAAAAAACAGACATAAAGAACATGAAACAGTGAGAAACCAAGTACATTATTGGCGGTCATCCAGCAGTCTGAATCTATTAACAGCAAAACAGAAGAGGGGTTAAGAGACACGAAATCCCTCCCTAATCATAGGCTATATTAAAAAGGAAGGATTTTGCCCTGTTCTTAAAAACAGAGACCGAGTCTGACTCCCGGACCCAGAGTGGTAACTGGTTCCACAGAGAAGGAGCTTGATAGCAAAAGGCTCTGCCTCCCAATGTACTTCTGGAGATTCTGGACACCACAAGCAATCCAGCATTTTGGGAGCATAGAGCTCTATTAGGATGATAGGGTAATATCAGATCTTTTATATATATATAAGTGGGTCTGATTATTAAGAGCTTTGAAAGTGAGAAGAAGGATTTTAAACTTAATTCTAAACTCTATGGGAAGCCAGTGAAGAGAGGACAGAACCGAAGAGATATGACCTCTCCTTCTAGAACCTGTTAAAACTCTTGCAGCAGTATTTTGGATCAACTGAAGACTTCTTAAGGATATTTTGAAACAGCCTGATAATAATGAGTTACAATAATCTAGTCAAGAGCTGACAAAGGCGTGGACCAGTTTCTCAGCATCATTCAGAGACAAGATGCTCCTAATCATGGCAATATTGCGCAGATGATAGAAGGCAGTCTTAGAAACAAATTTAACATGTGAATTAAATGACAGATCTTGATCAAAAATAACTCCAAGGTTTCTCAAAGAACTATTCAGAGTGAGAGAGGCAGCATCCAAATTAAGAGTATGATTTGTAAAGGAATTCCTAAGGTTTTTTGGGCCAACAAGAATGACTTCAATTTTATCTGAGTTTAGTAGCAGACAATTACAAGTCATCCAGGCTTTGATTTCCTTAAGACATGCATCTAATTTGGCTAATTGATTACAATCATCTGGCTTCATTGACAGGTATAGTTGTATGACGTCTGCATAACAATGATAATGTATACAGTGCTTTCTAATGATATTCCCTAACGGAAGCATATATAAACTAAAAAGAGTAGTGCCTAACACAGATCCCTGTGGAACTCCGTGACTGAGCTTAGAGTTGGAAGAAAATTCATCATTTATGTGAACAAACTGAAGTCTAGCGGACAAATAAGATCTAAACCACTGCAGCGGAGTTCCATTTAGTCCAACATAGTGTTCTAATCTATCAAGTAGAATGTCATGATCAATAGTGTCAAAGGCTGCACTAAGATCTAAAAGGACAAGAACAGAAACAAGTCCATTATCAGATGTGATAAGGAGGTCATTAGTAACCTTCACTAAAGCTGTTTCAGTGCTGTGATGAACTCTGAACCCAGATTGAAACTCTTCAAATAAACCAATTCCCTGCAAGTGGTCAAACAATTGCGCAGCAACAACTCTTTCTAAGATTTTTGAAATGAAAGGCAGATTAGAGATTAGTCGATAGTTAGTCAAAACTCCTGGATCGAGCGTTGGGTTTTTGAGTAAGGGTTTAATAACAGCAATTTTAAAAGCCAGTGGTACATAACCCAGAGTTAAAGAAGCATTAATTATGTAAAGAATACGGCTGCCAATAATTGGGAAGAAAATTTCAATTAACCTGGTAGGAATAGGGTCCAAAAGACAAGATGAAGGCTTAGATGAGGAGATTATTTTATCCAACTCTAAAAGGTCAATTGGAGCAAACTTATCTAAACAGATGTTAATTGAGGGAGTTGTAGTAGTTAATGTACTTGGGTTTATGGTAGAGAGAATCTGACTGATTTTATCTCTAATAGATAAAATTTTATGATTGAAAAAGTTCAAAAAGTCCTGACTAGAAAGCTCAAGGGGGATGTGAGGATTGTCCGAGTCCTGACTCTTTGTCAGCCTGGCTATAGTGTTGAAAAGAAACCTGGGATTAATCTTGTTCTCTTCTATTAATGCAGAATAATAACTCGTTCTAGCTTTTCTAAGAGATTTTTTATAAATTAAAAGATGATTTCTCCAAGCTAAATAGATTTCATCTAAATTAGTGGAGCTGTAGAAGATGTGCTCAAATGATGAGGCTGAGTTTAGTCGTAAACCAGCTTTATTGACAGAACACAGCTTCTAGCATTCTCAAAGCAGGAAAGAGAAAGAATCATATCTCATCACCCTTTTATATGTTTCCAGCATCAGAATTCAAGTCACATGGTGTTTTCAGTAAACATACAGTCACAAAGCATCCCTTTGAATCTTCACCATTGTCTCTCATGTCCTGATGAACCAGAAATCTCTCCGGGGCATCTTCTGTGGGACAAAGAGACAAATCTCACACCTCCTTGTTATCTTCTGCAGATTCGAGTCCTTTGTCCTTGCAGACGTGACACCCTCAATACACAAGTCTCTGTCTCTGTCTCTGTGGAAACGTGGGCCCACAATGTGTGTCGCCCACACTAACCCCCCCCAAAAGTCTAGTAAGGGCAAAACCTGCATGGCATAAAAAAAGAAAAACACAAAACACTCCATATATCGCTAATCAATCCACCAACTGCCTAGGTTTTAACTTTCTGCCGAATCTGCTGCAACCTGGCTTGGCTGCACCTGCAACATCTCTCTGCACCTGTGGATTAAAGCTGTTAGCACCTTTCTGTGAAGATTTTGGAGAATGTCCTCTCGGCGGCCTGCCACGGCGGGGGGGCCTCGCGAGCTGCACTTCCTCATCAGCCAAAACAAAGGCGGGTTTGAGCCTGTTTATGCAAATTAACTCCCTTCTGCCCCCTAAATCTAGCAGAAAATGCTTCTGCCCGGTCTCCAGCACTCGGAACGGTCCGTCATAAAACGGCCGCAAACTTGGACGCTGAGCATCATGTTTAACAAAAACAAACTCTGCATTTTTTAAAGCCTTGGGCACAAAAACGTGTGGTAAACTGTGATGGACCGGGCCAGGGAGCGTGTTTGCTCCCGAGTCGCTCTGCCACGGCTGAGCAGGGGGGCATTTGGTGCGGGATTATCGGGGAGAAATTCCCCCGGCAAACGGAGAGGTTGTGCAAAAACTAATTCAGCCGGGGAAGCATGCAAATCTTCCTTAGGTGCAGAACGCAACCCCAATAAAACCCATGGAAGTTTGTCCACCCAATTTGTATCTGTCAGCGACGCTCTGAGGGCTGCTTTCAATGACCTGTGAAAGCGTTCGCATAAACCATTAGCCTGGGGGTTATACACGGTAGTGCGATGAATCTTCACCTCCAAGCTGCGGGCCATCGATGACCATAGTTCGGAAATAAATTGGGGACTCCTGTCGGACGTTATGTCCGACGGTACACCGAAACGCGCAACCCACGCTGCTAAAAATGCTCGCGCAACTTCTTCCGCTGTGGTTGATGTCAGAGGAATCGCCTCTGGCCAACGCGTGGTGCGATCCACCATCGTCAAAAGATGTGTGTGCCCGTGTGATAATGGGAGCGGGCCCACCAAGTCAACATGCACGTGATCAAAACGCTTAGCGGGGATGTGAAAAGGTTCCAACGGGGCCTTAGTGTGTCTGCGTATTTTGGCTCGCTGACACGCTACGCAGGCTGCCGCCCATTCCTTGACCTGTTTGCGCAACCCGGGCAAAACAAATTTCTCCCCCACCAACTTAAACGATGCGCGCACCCAGGGGTGCGCGAGAGAATGGACCGAGTCAAAAACGCGGCGACGCCACATGGCTGGCACCACGGGGCGGGGCCGTCCCGTGGAGACATCGCAGATTAGTGGAGGCATACCACTTTGTTGCTCCCTGTGCTCCAGCCTTAACCCTGTTGGTCCAGACTGGAGCACGCGCACGTCCGCGTCGTTAACCTGCTCCGCAGCCATGGCTGCATAATCTAACCCAACACAGACCGGGGCTGCGTGCGCTCCCGCGTCGCTGCCCGGGCCCGCAGCCACGGCTACAGAGTCTGCCCCTATGGGGCTTGGTGGTGCTACCGCGCGCGAGAGGCAGTCTGCCACAACATTGTGTTTACCCGCGACATGCTGAATATCAGTAGTGAACTCCGATATTGCGGCTAGTTGCCTTGGCTGTCGGCCTGACCAGGGCTCTGAAATCTTGGCCATCGCAAAAGTTAGCGGTTTATGATCCACAAACGCGGTGAAACGTCGCCCCTCTAACCAGAACTGAAAATGACGGATAGCCAAGTGAAGGGCCAAAAGCTCCCTGTCAAACGCACTGTATTTACGCTCACTATCGCGCAAAGTCCTGCTGAAAAACGCGAGGGGTTGCCAGGTACCTACCACAAACTGTTCAACTACCGCCCCCACCGTTACATCGGAAGCGTCAGCGGTGAGCGCTATGCGGGCCGTTGGAACTGGGTGCGCTAACAAAACTGCGTTTGCCAGGGCTGATTTGACCTGGGCAAAAGCGCGCTCCCGCTCCGGAGACCATTCAACTTTATTTGCAGGCTTTTGTTTTTTTAACGCGGTGTACAATGGCTGCATGAGCCGTGCTGTGCTTGGGAGGAACCGGTTGTAAAAATTAACCATCCCTAGAAACTCCTGAAGCGCCTTGACCATTTGAGGTTGCGGAAAATCCGTTATGGCACGCACTTTATTTGGAAGAGGAACCGCTCCTTCTGCCGAAACGCGATGTCCCAAAAAATCAATCTGCGCCACCCCAAACTGGCACTTCGCTGGGTTAACTATTAACCCGTGCTCTGCCAGCCTCCGAAAAACTGCTGTGAGGTGTTTTTCGTGCTCGCCCTCGGACGCGCTGGCTACCAAAATATCGTCCAAATAAACGAACACGAAAGGAAGGTCGCGTAAAACTGCATCCATCATGCGTTGGAAAGTCTGCGCGGCCCCCTTGAGGCCAAAAGGCATGCGCAAAAACTCAAAAAGGCCGAAAGGAGTTATGACCGCTGTTTTGGGTACATCTTGCGCGCGCACTGGAACCTGGTGGTAACCACGCACCAAGTCTATTTTAGAAAAAATGCGCACCCCCGCCAAAGGGACAGAAAAATCCTGGATGTGCGGAATCAGGTAGCGGTCATGAGCTGAAACGTTGTTCAACCTGCGGAAATCGCCGCAAGGTCGCCACGAGCCGTCAGCCTTTGGGACCATGTGTAACGGCGAAGCCCAAGAGCTCTTGGAGCGTCTAACAATGCCCAGTTTTTCCAGATTAGTGAACTCCTCGCGTGCGATGGCCAGTTTAGCTGGGTCCAAGCGCTGAGCTTTTGCAAAAACGGGAGGGCCGGTGGTGGTTATGAAATGCTCCACCCCATGTTTAGCCACCGTTGCCGAAAACGTGGGGACTGTGAGTGCTGGGAACTGAGCAAGCAATGTGTGAAACTTACCACCCGCAGCTGAGATGCTGGCATGTGCAGTCGGCGGGGCCACCCGAGCTGTGCAGGGAATAGAATGAAAGGACAGTGCATTAATCAGACGTCTATTAGCAAGGTCAACCAATAAACCATGTGAGCACAAAAAATCAGCCCCTAACATGTTGAACCTGACTGCTGCTACAATAAATGTCCACTCAAATGCACGGCCTTGTAAGGACAGAAGCATGGTCCTCTCACCAAACGTTTTAATCGTGGAGCTGTTCGCTGCTGACACTGACACCCAGGGAGCTTTAGAAGGCATCAGCCTGGGACGAAACTCAGCTGAGAGCCCGTGTCCACGAGGAACTGTTTCCCCGAGCGTGCATCCGTCAGGTAAAGCAGCCGGTTCTCATTGCCGAGGGTCGCAGCTGCTACCGGCCCTCGGTCTTGGCGTTTCCCTGGCGCTTAAAGTTGCACAGTGGGACGCACCTGTGCGCTCTCTCTGCAAAACGGCGGTGGTAGAAACATGGGCCGTCCTCCGCTCCGCGTCGTCTGGCTCCCGTCGCCGCCATCGTTGGTGCGTCTGGCGCCGCGGCCGCTGGACCTGCGCTGTCTCCAGACGCTGTTCCCGGGCTAGCCGCCGCGGCCGAAACCGCGTTCCGCTTGTGGGCGTTGACCAACCGCTGCGCCTCTTTGCTCAACCCATGGTAGTCTCGCCTGGCCAATCGGGGTGACTCTGCCAGGGCCACTCTCACTGCTGGCGGTAGGGTCCAAAGGAAAAGGTGGGCGAAAATGAATTCGCCATCCTCAGAGTCTTTGAGCTTCAGCATCTTCACCATCAGGTCCACAGGTCTATCGTTTTCTGACTCCATCAACGCCAGGAGCCCCTCTGCTCGTTGTTGGACTGAAGGGGTGAAATGGCTGATCAGCGCGTCCTTCAATGCGCTGTACTTGTTGCTGTCTGGTGGATGATTAACCAGATCCTCCACTCTCTGGACCGTGTTGCTGTCCAGCTTCGCTACCACGTGGTAGAATCTTGTGTCGTCGTTGGAGATTCTCTGGAGGTTGAACTGCGCCTCGACTGTGCTAAACCATGAGCGCGGGCTGTGCTGCCAGAAATCGGGCAGCCGGATCATGGAGGCGGCCATCAGGCTGGCTTCCGCCGAGCCCCGCTCGGGAGAATTCTGTCTGCTCATTTCTCGTCGTAGGTCACCAGTGTAGAAGATGTGCTCAAATGATGATGCTGAGTTTAGTCGTAAACCAGCTTTATTGACAGATCACAGCTTCTAGCATTCTCAAAGCAGGAAAGTGTGGATGTAGATAGTGACTGCCTTAATGTGGCTTTTAATTCAATATTAGACTCGATTGGGTTTTCTCAGAAAGTAGGAAATTCTACTCATTACCTCCACCATACATTGGACCTTGTTCTGACATATGGCATAGAAATAGAAAATCTTGTAGTGTCTCCTCATAACCCTGTACTGTCAGACCATTGTCTGTTAACCTTTGATTTTACTATTTCTGACTATTTGGCTCCGAAAGAAAAATATTATCACAGTAGATGCCTCTCAGATGATGCTGTTTCCAAATTTATGCAGATTGTTTCCTCTATACCATGTGTCAACACAACGGAAATAAGCTATAGACAGCTTGCTCCTTCTGTAATTGATAACATGGTGGATAGTGTTTCAGCTTCTCTGCATCAGACTCTAGACTTGGTGGCCCCCTTAAAAAAGAAAAAGTCTAATCAGAGATTTTTAACTCCTTGGTTCAACACAGAAACTCGTAGCTTAAAACAGAAGACTCGTCAATTAGAAAGAAAATGGCGCTCTACTAATTTAGATGAAATCTATTTAGCTTGGAGAAATCATCTTTTAATTTATAAAAAATCTCTTAGAAAAGCTAGAACGAGTTATTACTCTGCATTAATAGAAGAGAACAAGAATAATCCCAGGTTTCTTTTCAGTACTGTAGCCAGGTTGACAAAGAGTCAGGACTCCGTCAATCCTAGCATCCCCTTAGAGCTTACTAGTCAGGACTTTATGAACTTTTTCAATAGTAAAATTTCATCCATCAGAGATAAAATCAATCAGATTCTTCCCACAGTTAACTTAAATACTGTAACTACTACAACTCCTTCTATTGATGTCTGTCTTGATGAGTTTTCTCCAATCGACCTTTGTGAGTTAGACAAAATAGTTTCCTCATCCAAACCTTCAACTTGTCTTTTAGACCCTATTCCTACCAGGTTATTTAAAGAAGTCTTCCCACTTATTGGTAGCTTTATTCTTCATATAATCAATTCTTCATTAACTTTAGGCCATGTACCGCAGGTTTTTAAAATGGCTGTAATTAAACCCTTACTCAAAAAGCCAACGCTAGATCCAGGAGCTTTAGCTAACTATAGACCAATCTCTAATCTCCCTTTCATTTCAAAAATCTTAGAAAGAGTTGTTGCTACGCAATTATTTGACCACCTGCAGGGAAATGGTTTACTTGAGGAGTTTCAATCTGGGTTTAGAATCCATCATAGTACTGAAACAGCCTTAGCGAAGGTCACTAACGACCTCCTCATTGCATCTGATAATGGACTAGTTTCTGTACTTGTCCTTTTAGATCTTAGTGCAGCTTTTGATACTATTGATCATAATATTCTACTTGATAGATTAGAACACTATGTTGGACTTAATGGAACTTCGTTGCAGTGGTTTAGATCTTATTTATCTGATAGGTTCCAGTTTGTTCATATAAATGATGAGTTTTCTCTCATCTCAAAGCTTAGTCATGGAGTTCCACAGGGATCTGTGCTTGGCCCTACTCTTTTTAGTTTATATATGCTTCCGTTAGGCAACATTATTAGAAAGCACTGTATACATTTTCATTGTTATGCAGATGACACACAATTATACCTGTCAATGAAGCCAGATGATACTAATCAATTAGCCAAGTTAGAAGCTTGTCTTAAGGAAATCAAAGCTTGGATGACTTGTAATTTTCTGCTATTAAATTCAGATAAGACTGAAGTCATTCTTGTTGGTCCAAAAACCCTTAGAAATTCCTTTCCAAATCAAACTTTCAGTTTGGATGCAGCTACTCTTTCTCTTAATAGCTCTGTGAGGAACCTTGGAGTTATTTTTGATCAGGATTTGTCCTTCAATTCACATATTAAATTTGTTTCTAAGACTGCCTTCTATCATTTGCATAATATTGCCAAGATTAGGAGCATCTTGTCTCAGAGTGATGCTGAGAAGCTGATCCACGCTTTTGTTAGCTCGAGATTAGATTATTGTAATTCTTTATTATCAGGCTGTCCTAAAACATCTTTAAAAAGTCTTCAGCTGATCCAAAATGCTGCAGCAAGAGTTTTAACAGGTACTAGAAAGAGAGATCATATCTCTCCGGTTCTGGCCTCCCTTCATTGGCTTCCCATAGAGTTTAGAATTAAGTTTAAAATCCTTCTTCTTACTTACAAAGCTCTAAACAATCAGGCTCCTTTTTATTTAAAAGATCTGATACTACCGTATAATCCTAACAGAGCACTACGCTCCCAAAATGCAGGATTACTTGTAATACCTAGAATCTCCAAAAGTACAATGGGAGGCAGAACCTTCAGTTATCAAGCTCCTCTCCTGTGGAATCAGCTGCCAATCTGGATTCGGGAGTCAGACTCGATCTCTGTTTTTAAGAATAGGGCTAAAACCTACCTTTTTGATATAGCCTACAATTAGGGAGGGATCATGTGTTTCTGAACCCTCCCTTAGTTATGCTGCTAATAAGTTTAGTCAGCCGGGGGACCTCCAGTAATGCACTGGGCCTCACTCCTTTCCTCACTCTCTATGAAATATTTTTTTTTTTTTTTGCTGGTCATTAACATTTGTTTGTTCTCTCCCATAGATTGAGTCCCCATCGTGCTGTTTGCTCTCTACATGTCTGTTCTTTTCTTCTTCTCTATCCCCTCACCCCCCAGCCAGTCGCAGCAGATGACTGCCCCTCCCTGAGCCTGGTTCAGCTGGAGGTTTCTTCCTGTTAAAAGGGAGTTTTTCCTCTCCACCGTCGCCAAGTGCTTGCTCACAGGGGATCGCCTGATTGCTGGGGTCTTTCTGCAACTGTGGGGGTCCCCCCTACAGTTGATAGTGCTATGAGATGACTGTTGTTGTGAAATGGCGCTATATAAATAAAGTTGAATTGAATTGAATTGAAAGAGAAAGAATCATATCTCATCACCCTTTTATATGTTTCCAGCATCAGAATTCAAGTCACATGGTGTTTTCAGTAAACATACAGTCACAAAGCATCCCTTTGAATCTTCACCATTGTCTCTCATGTCCTGATGAACCAGAAATCTCTCCGGGGCATCTTCTGTGGGACAAAGAGACAAATCTCACACCTCCTTGTTATCTTCTGCAGATTCGAGTCCTTTGTCCTTGCAGACGTGACACCCTCAATACACATGCAGTCCTGTCTCTGTGGAAACGTGGGCCCACAATGTGTGTAGCCCACAGAGCGCCATTTTCTTTCTAATTGACGAGTCTTCTGTTTTAAGCTAAGAGTTTCTGTGTTGAACCAAGGAGTTAGAAATCTCTGATTAGACTTTTTCTTTTTTAAGGGGGCCACTAAGTCTAGAGTCTGATGCAGAGAAGCTGTAACACTATCCACCATGTTATCAATTACAGAAGGAGCAAGCTGTCTATAGCTTATTTCCGTTGTGTTGACACATGGCATAGAGGAAACAATCTGCATAAATTTGGTAACAGCATCATATGAGAGGCATCTACTGTAATAATATTTTTCTTTACGAGCCAAATAGTCAGAAATAGTAAAATCAAAGGTTAACAGACAATGGTCTGACAGTACAGGGTTATGAGGAGACACTACAAGATTTTCTATTTCTATGCCATATGTCAAAACAAGGTCCAATGTATGGTGGAGATAATGGGTAGAATTTCCTACTTTCTGAGAAAACCCAATCGAATCTAATATTGAATTGAATGCCACATTAAGGCAGTCACTATCTACATCCACATGTATATTAAAGTCCCCTACTATAATTATTCTATCAGATTTCAGCACTAAATCAGCTAAGAAATCAGCAAATTTGGATAAAAATTCTGAGTAGGCCGAGGGAGGATGGTAAACTATGGCAAAGAAAATTGGATTCAAGCCAAGATAGCCAACATGCCCCACGCTGAGGACCAGTCCCTCAAAAGAATTAAAACATGATTTTTGCTTTATATTAACTAGTAATTTAGAATGGAAAATTGCCGCTACTCCACCACCATGACCAGAACTTCTGGGATTATGATAGTTTAGATAACCAGAGGAAGTTGATTCATTTAAACCAACATAATCCTCTTGCCCTAACCAAGTCTGTGTAAGGGATATTACATCAATCTGATGATCAATTAACAGATCATGGACTAAAAGAGACTTGGGAATTAGAGACCTAATATTTAATAAACCACATTTAATTTTTAAATTATGAGGAGGAACAGAGGTCAAATCATTCAGTTTAGAGGCTTTATGTTTAATTTGAGTTTTACCAATATTTTGCTTTATCACTTTGGGATGCTTATATATTATATTTTTATTTACTTTGGAGGGAGCAGACAATGATTCTCTGATGGGGAAGACAGGGGCTAAGTTGAGGGGTGGCGGATGAAGAGGAGCTGCAGAGAGGTGTGTTAGACTGCAACTCTGCTTCCTGGTCCCAACTCTGAGTAGTCAAGGTTTTGGAAATTTGGATAAAAAAGATGCCAGATTGTTAGATAAATGAGAAGCACCATCCAAAGTGGGATGAATGCTGTCTCATCTCATAAGACCAGGTTTTCCCCAAAAAGAGCTCCAATTGTCAATGTAGCGCACGTCATTTGCAGGACACCACACAGACAGCCAGCGGTTCAAGGATGATGAGCGACTAAACATGTTATCACTGGTCAGATTGGGGAGGGGCCCAGAGAATACTACAGTGGCAGACATCGTTTTTGCAAAGTCACACACCGATTCTACATTAAGTTTTGTGACTTCCAACTGCCGGAGACGGATGTCATTAATGCCAGCGTGAATAACAATTGTGGAGTATTTACAGTTACTTTTAGCCAGCATTTTCAAATTTGACTCGATGTTGCCTGCTCTGGCCCCAGGAATGCATTGACTATGGCCGCTGGAGTCTCTAGGTTCACGTTTCTGACTACAGAGTCGCCAATGATCAGAGTTTTTTTCCTCAGCGGGTGTGTCGCTGAGCGGGGAAAAACGATTAGAAACATGAACAGGTTGGAGGTGTACCGGGGCTTTGCAACTAGGCTTCCTTCTCACCGTCACCCACCCAGTCTCCTCGCTGCTGAGGAGAGCCGGAGGACCGCTAATGGGGTTAGCTATGCTAGCTAACTCAGCTGCAGCTAAGGGGCGTCCGTCAAGCGTAACTGGTGCAGACGGTGTTTCAATGCAGCGGAGCCAGGATTCCAAATCAGACAACCTTGCCTCGAGCGCCTCAAAAAGACAACATTTATTACATTTACCGTTATCACTAAAAGAGGCAGAGGTGTAGCTAAACATCTGACAGAGAGAGCACACCAGAGGAGGAGAGGAAGGAGAGCTACTAGCCATCGCTAGTGGCTAACCCAAAAGCTCAGGAGAGTGAGGAGAGCAAACCACACAGACAGACAGCAAAACAGGAAGTGACGATATGTTACCACAAGGAAGTGATGATCAATCAATCTCATCTCTGTTGTTTGCAGACGATGTTGTCCTGTTGGCTTCATCCAGCAATGACATACAGGTCTTACTGGGACAGTTTTCTGCCAAGTGTGAAGCAGCTGGGATGAGAATCAGAACCTCCAAGTCCAAGTCCATGGTCCTCAGCCTGAAAATGATGGATTTTCCTCTCTGGGTTGGGGACAAGATCCTGCCCCAAGTGGAGGAGTTTAAGTATCTCGGGGTCTCATTCACGAGTGAGGGGATAATGGATTGAGAGATTGACAGAGGGATCAGAACAGCATCTGCAGCGATGCAGATGTTGTACTGGTGTGTTGTGGTGAAGAGAGCTGAGCTCTAAGGCAAAGCTGTTGATTTACTGGCAAATCTACATTCCTACCCTTACTTATGGTCATGATCTTTGGGGAATGACCAAAAGAATGAGATCGCGGATACAAGTGGCTGAAATGAGCTTTCTCCGTAGGATTGCTGGACTCACCGCTAGAAATAGGGTGAGGAGCTCAGTCATCCGGGAGAGGCTCAGAGTAGAAACGCTTCTCCTCCACACTGAAAGGAGCAAGTTCAGGTGGTATGGGCATCTGATAAGGATGCCTCCTGGATGCCTCCAACTTTAGATGTTTCAGGCATGTCCCACTGGGAGGAGACCCAGTGGCAGATCCAGGACTCGCTGGAGAGCCTATGTCTTCCAGCTGGTCTAAGAATGCCTTGGTATCCTTTCTGAAGAGCTGGACCAGTGGCTGTGGAGAAGGAAGTCTGGGCTTCTCTTCTTGAACTGCTGGCTCTGTGACCCGGACCTCCGGAAAAGCAGTAGAAGTTTGATGGATGGAAACATCAAAATCATGACATTTTAAAAATACACAACGGTTTAAGATTAACTTGAATTTTGTGGGGATGACAAGCAATATTTAAACGCATTTATATTTAAGGACCGGTGGTCGGGGTAGATCTTGATAAATGTCCGGAGCTGCTACCATTTCAATGAATGATGAAACATTCATAAATTTCCCTCTAACAGTTGAACAAATCTGTTCTGATAACATTTTATGAATGATAAATACAATGTAAAGACAAAATTTGCATGAGAAAAGCTAATAATTTCTCAGATCAGCTAAATCGTACCAGGCAGCATTTATTCTGTGGTGTACTCCCATTGCTTTAACGCAAATTAGCAAACTAACTTCAGACAACAATTCACCAGCTAAATCAATAATATGATATTTACCTCTTTTTGGACATAGGAGTTTGTCCTTTTATTTGACAACCAACAATTTAAAATGGTTTGTTGTCCTTGTGGAGCTCTTTTCATTCTGTCTTTTCACTCATTCTGAGCTGAATGCATCCTATATGTAGATGAGCATCCTCACCTGCATCTGTCACCCCTACAAATGACTCCGAGTATTCACCAGAGAAGGCGCGTGGACTGGTTGAGCAATACCAAGTCTGTAGGGAAGGGGGGGGGGTACACTGATTATTAGAAATGTTACTTTTCATTGCTTGCAAATGAAAAAACAACAACTTCTTCATACTCACTTGTTGATATTTTTTATTCACTATAATTATTTGATTTTTGGGTGGGGGGTATATTGGCAGGATTTGAATTTTTTGGGATTACAGCACCCCCCCCCCATCCCCACCATAAATTACACCTATGATTGTCACCCAATTCAATTAAAAATCTGGATTTATTTAAACTTTTTCTTAAACGGAACAGTATCTGCCAATTAAGATTCTTTTTAATCTGCAAGTTGCATTCAAATAAATAGTTTGATTCTTTTCATTTATTATTTTTGAGAGTCAGTAAACATTTATTGAATTATAAGGTTCCAAGCAGCTATGCTGTGGGAAACCTCTTCTTCTTCTTTTTTTTCTTCTCCACTAAAGTGCATGGGGAGCAAAAGCGGTAATACATAGAAACTTGAACTTTTACAGTCTCATTTGAAACTCTCCCCACTACTCAGAGACAAATAAATAAATAAATAAATAAAAAAAATCAAGACACTGTGTACTGTACATAGTTTGTGCTATAATAAACACTTTTATATTTTTGCAAACATTTGGAGAATAGCTATGCCTAGACTAAAAATTATTTCATCACTCTACTTTCTGAAATATTCCACAACTTTTTTCAATGGTGGCAAGCTCTAAAAATGACGTTTTCTGCACCTTATTTTTAAAATTGTGCAAGTGAACTAAAAATGAACTCCTCCTAGGCCATTCATCCAAATTTCTTGAAAATAAGCAGAGATCATCTACACATATTGATAATGAAAAGTTGTTAAAATTACCCAAAAATCTGATGAACCTTCAGATTAACAATCAGAATAGTGTTCTTTGCCTAACCACCAAATTTCATGCAATTCTGTTAATGTTTTTTAAAAAAAATCATGTTGATGAAATGTCTGTCAGCCATTTTGGCTTGTCAGTGGAAGATTATGTTTGACATGAGTTCAGACCCAGGGAACACGCACACAGGCTGGAGTCAATTGCAACAAAGGTTTATTAAATAGTGAGTGTGTGTGGATGTGTGAGTGCGGGAGTAGATGTGCTGCTGGAGGACAGGATGCGCCGAGGGCAGAGCAGCGCGCCGTACGGCCAGACAACCCTAGGGCAGAGCAGAGGAGATATTAGTCACCAAGCAAAGCCCGGTGAATTAATACTCTGACTGTGGCTTACTTGCAGATGTTTCTGGTGGCGAGCCGCAGGTCTCCTGCCTGGAGGACAGCGCTCCAATGCGCGCTCGGTGCAGCGGGTGGGAGAGAGAAGCTGACGAGGAGAGGTTCCGCTGCCAAGGAATCCACCTGTGCACAGGGGAGAAGGACTGGAGAAAAGGTGAGTGATAGGATGATGGCTTACGTGGGAAGTGATGGTTGAGGGTCTTTAGGAATGTTGAGGAGAAGGCGAGTGTGGGTAGCACAATCTCAGATGAGCAGACAACTCCAGGCTGAAGCGCAGGGCAGAGCGGGCTAAATAGCCCGGGCTTGATGAGGCGCAGGTGTGTTCACAGCTGGAGCTGGAGATGGGCGAGAGTGAGCTGTGACAGTACTCCCTCTCCCGAGAAGCGCCTCCCGGCGCTGGCTTACCTGGGTGCGCCAGATGGAACTCTGAGATGAGGCGTTTGTCCAGCACGAATGATGGACGCACCCAGGACCTCCATTCGGGGCCATACCCCTCCCAATCCACCAGGTATTGCAGCCCATGACCTCAGCGGTGGGAGTCCAAGATGGAAGAGACCCTCCACGCCAGGTCGCCGTCGATGATCACAGGAGGGGGTGGAGCCCTAGGAGGAGGACAGAGAGGGTGAGACACCACAGGTTTAACATGGGAAACATGGAACGTCGGGCAGACGTGGAGGGAGGGGGGGACAGCCAGACGCACAGCCACCGGGTTGATGATTTTTGTGATGGGGAAGGGGCCAATGAAGCGTCGAGCCAGCTTCTTCCTCTCGGCCTTCAGGTTGATATCCCGCATAGACAGCCAGACTTGCTGACCCACCTGATAGCACGGAGCGGCCCTCCTGTGGCGATTAGCCACCCTGATGTTGCGCTCAGCCATGCGTAAAAGCGCACGGCGCACCATTGTCCATGTGCGCCGACAACGCCTGAGATGGGCCTGGATGGAAGGCACCGCCACCTCCCCCTCTTCTTCAGGGAACAACGGGGGGTAATACCCAAGTGATGCTCGGAAGGGTGACATTCCGATTGCCGACGACAAAGTGGCATTGTGCGCATATTCAACCCAGGGCAGATGGGCACTCCAGGAGGAAGGATTGGAGGAGGTGACGCAACGCAGAGCGGCCTCCAATTCCTGGTTCGTCTGCTCGCACTGCCCGTTGGACTGAGGGTGGTGGCCGGAGGACAAACTCACTGTGGCTCCCAGGGCTTTGCAGAAACACGACCAGACTCTGGACACAAACTGGGGACCCCGGTCAGAGACGATGTCCGCTGGGATCCCATGCGGCCTCACGACGTGTTGGACCAATAAGTCCGCGGTCTCCTGAGCAGTAGGAAGACCATGGAGTGGCACGAAGTGGGCGGTCTTGGAAAATCTGTCCACTATCGTCAGGATGGTGGTGAAGGAGTTGGAAGACGGGAGACCGATAACGAAGTCCAAGGCCACATGGGACCAGGGTCTGCAGGGGGTTGGCAGAGGGTGGAGAAGGCCAGCTGGGGGAGAGGAAGACGTCTTCCCAGTCGCGCACTGGGGGCAAGCGCGGACATAATTGGCGACGTCGCCCCGGAGGCCCAGCCACCAAAAGGACCTCTGAAAGAGCTCAATCAGGCGGGAGATCCCAGGGTGACAGGTGAGCTTGGTGGTGTGAGCCCAGTGGATGACGTCACTCCGAACCAAGGAAGGAACGAACAGCTTACATGCTGGTCCGCCACCTGGGTCGGGTTCGGTTGCCTGTGCCCTCCAGACCTTGTCCCTCATGGACCAGGAGACGGCGCCCACGACACACAAGGCTGGAAGGATAGTATGGTCCCAGTCCTCGGGGGCCTCAGGGGCAAATTGCCTGGACAGAGCGTCTGCCTTATCGTTCTTTGAGCCTGGGCTGTAGGTGATTGTGAACCTGAAGTGACCAAAGAACAGAGACCAGCGCGCCTGGCGGGTGTTCAGACTCTTGGCCGCTCTCAGGTACTCCAGGTTCTTGTGGTCGGTCCAGACCACGAAGGGCTGAGCCGCCCCCTCGAGCCAGTGACGCCACTCCTGGAAAGTGGGCTTGACCGCCAGGAGCTCTTTGTCACCCACATTGTAGTTCCTCTCCGCGGCCGATAGGCACTGGGAGAAGAAGGCGCAGGGGCAGATCGCCCCGTCCACCGGTGAGCGCTGAGATAACACCGCCCCCACCCTCGTATCAGAGGCGTCCACTTCCACAAGGCACTGCAGGGCAGGGTCCACCTGGGCCAGGACCCGGGAGAAGGAGAACTCTGTCTTCAGCGCCGTGAAAGTGGCCTCGGCATCCTCAGTCCACAGAAAAGGCACCTTGGGGTAGGTGAGGCGGGTCAGGGGAGAAGCAATGGGGCCAAAGTTCGGGACAAAGCGCCGGTAAAAATTGGCGAAGCCGAGGAACTGCTGGACCTGCTTCCTGGATGAGGAGGTGGGCCACTCGACAACCGCATTGACCTTAGCAGGGTCGGGGATGATCTGATTATGGGAGATGATAAACCCCAGGAAGGAGGTCTTGTCAGCGTAGAATTCACACTTCTCCGCTTTAACATAAAGTCTGTTCTCCAAAAGGCGCTGGAGGACCCGCCTCACGTGGACCTGGTGCTCCTCCCGCGACCGGGAGAAGATCAAGATATCGTCTAGGTAAACAAAGACGAACACCCCCAGGAAATCGCGGAGAACATCATTTATTAGGCGCTGGAAGACCGCTGGCGTGTTCATGAGCCCAAACGGCATTACAAGATACTCGAAATGTCCGCTGGGCGTGCGGAACCCCGTCTTCCATTCGTCGCCCTCCCGGATCCAGACTAGATGATATGTGCTGCGGAGATCCAGCTTCGTAAACCAGGTGGCCCCCTGCAGAGAATCGAAAGCTGAATCCATCAATGGCAGCGTATACCTGTCCATAACTGTAATGTCGTTCAGCGCCCAGTAGTCGATGCATGGCCGGAGAAACCCATCCTTCTTGGCCACGAAGAAGAAGCCAGCACCAACAGGAGACGAAGAAGGCCAAATGATGCCGGAGTTCAGCTATTCCTTGATATAGGAGTCCATGGTTTCACGCTCAGGCGCTGACAGGTTGTACAAGCGACTGGAAGGCAAGGGCGGCCCCGGGCGGAGGTTGATGGCACAGTCGTAGGGGCGGTGAAGGGGGAAAGAGACAGCGCTTTAGACTTGCTGAAAACTATTCCAAGGTCATGAAACTCCAGAGGGACTAAGGAGAGGTCCGGAGGAGGCACATTGGAGGAAGGAGGAGGGAGTGACGGGGCACAAGCGGCGGACTGGAGGCAGGCACCAAGACAGAAGGTGCTTCAAGAGAGGATGCTTCCCAACTGCCAATCAAAGGTTGGGCCGTGCAGGTGCAGCCAGGGGTAGCCCAGAATGACAGAGGCGGCCAAGATGGGCAGCACATAGAAGTTGAGGTCCTCTCGATGATTTCCGGAAATAATGACCGGGACTGGGGCTGTCCGGTGAGTAACCCGCTCCAGGGGGGTGGCAGCGAGAGAGACCAGATTCAAGGGGACTGGCAGAGGAAGGCAGGGGATGCCCAAACGGGTTGCCAGGCCCTTGGAGATGAAACTCTGCTCAGCCCCCGAGTCCACCAGTGCGTGAGTGAGATGTTCAGTGTGGTTGTGACAGAATCGAATTGGCAGCATGCACTTTGATAGGGGGTTAGGCTGGGATGCGTCCGCGAAGCCCCCTATGGGGACTCGCGGACTCCCCCTTTTGGCCGAACCGGGCAAGATTCCAAGGCGTACTGGTCGTCTCCGCAATACATGCAGAGCCCCAGCTCCCTCTGGCGCTGTTTCTCTGCTTGTGGGAGCTTCGCCTGGCCAATCAGCATCGCCTCTGGGTCATCGGTGGACTCAGGCGTGGGCAAGGCCAGGGGGCGAGATTGAGAGGAGCGGGGAAGTGTACCGCTCGAGGGGCTGGAGGACTTCCGCTCATCGGCCCATTCTCTCAACCTGTTGTCCAGGCTGATGGTGAGGGAGATCAGCTCGGAGAGCCGCTCCGGCAGATCCTTGCAGGCCAATTCGTCCCGAAGGCTGGCATTCAGGCTACGGACGAAAATGCTGCAGAGGGCAGCATTTCCCCATCCAACTTCCGCCGCCACAACCCGGAAGTCGACAGCATAGTCGGCGGCTGACCGGCTACCCTGGCAAAGGTTTAGCAACCGGGTTGTTAGCACGTTATCACGGTCCGAATGGTCAAACACCTAGTTAAAGTCTCAGACAAACTGGGCGTAAGTTAGGTTAGCGTAGCTGGGTCGCGCCATGATGGTGTAGGCCTAAGCTAACGCTTGCCCTTCTAGGAGGTTGGCAATGTAACCAATTCGGCTCTGATCCATCGGGAAGTCCCCGGGGACACGTTGGAACACTGACTCACATTGGAGGAGGAACCCACGCACCTCACCGAGCTTGCCGCCGAAGTGCGTGGGCGTGGGGATTGGAGTGAGCTGGGCTGGTGCCCCTGGGTTATCCTGGCCAGCCGGAGGAGCGGCGGGAGCTAGGCCGCCCTGAGGACCCGGAGGGAATGCATGCGGGGGATCCATCCGGCGGGTGAGAACAGTGAGCTGATTTAATATCACCTGTTGCTGATGTATTACCTGATCGACTCGAGCCTCTAAGTTGGTTAGCCGGTGTGCGAGACTGCTGTCCGCTGGGTCGCGTTGCTGGAGTCATACTGACATGAGTTCAGACCCAGGGAACACGCACACAGGCTGGAGTCAATTGCAACAATGGTTTATTAAATAGTGAGTGTGTGTGGATGTGTGAGTGCGGAAGTAGATGTGCTGCTGGAGGACAGGATGCACCGAGGGCAGAGCAGCGCGCCGTACGGCCAGACAACCCTAGGGCAGAGCAGAGGAGAGATTAGTCGCCGAGCCAAGCCCGGTGAATTAATACTCGGACTGTGGCTTACTTGCAGATGTTTCTGGTGGCGAGCCGCAAGTCTCCTGCCTGGAGGACAGCGCTCCAATGCATGCTCGGAGCAGCGGGTGAGAGAGAGAAGCTGACGAGGAGAGGTTCTGCCGCCAAGGAATCCACCTGTGCACAGGGGAGAAGGACTGGAGAAAAGGTGAGTGATAGAATGATGGCTTACGTGGGAAGCGATCGTTGAGGGTCTTTAGGAGCGTCGAGGAGAAGGCGAGTGTGGGTAGCACATTCTCAGATGAGCAGACGACTCCAGGCTGAAGCGCAGGGCAGAGCGGGCTAAATAGCCCGGGCTTGATGAGGCACAGGTGTGTTCACAGCTGGAGCTGGAGATGGGCGAGAGTGAGCTGTGACAATGTTAGTGTGTGAGGAAGTCAGTGTGTAACCCAGAGCAGATGTGTGGTTAAGGGGTTAAGACACTTGCCATACAGGAGTCCTTGGTTCAAATCCTTCTGATAATATTTCATTCCTTTAACTGCCTGCTCGACCAATGGTTTAGCACATTTTGATTAAATATATTTCAATGACAGGAGTGTCTAACTTAACTCAACCTGATTGAGCCATCGCTATCACTTGGCTGAGGTATGTTATGTTAAAAAAATCCAACAGGTATTACTGTTTCTGTGAATAGAAAGTTTCTTCATTCACTCTAAAACCAGGAAGTAAAAAAAAGAAAATCAAGACATTTTGACTGTTTTTGGTGCAATTGTAAAAGGTAGGAATACTTTTTTGATATAGGATAGTGTTTGAGACCTTACTGAACAGAAGTATGTTACTTGATACCACTAGAAAAAAACTTAAATTTAGTATCTAGTATTTTTTAAAAATACACGCTCAACAAAATGGTTGATTTATCACTTTATAAGTGTAACAAAATAAAGCTAATGCAATTATAATTGAATATTTATTATAAAATCAAACCTTCTGTTTATCCATTGCTGTAAATATGAAACATTAAGAGTTTGTGTATAGTGAATATGTTGAAATAATTTTTGTAAGTATTTTTAACACTTTCAGAGTTTATTTTAGTAAATATGGTAAAAAAAGAAAAATCTAGAATAAGAATATGGATGTCATGAATATCACAGTTCATTTTGTTTTAGCTAAATGGCATTATCACTTACCGTGGTTGTTTATTAGAATTTCATTTTTTGACTTGTTTACAACTACTAGATGGACAGTAAAACATTATATGGTGCAAGACCACACACTCCTCTTGTCCTTGTACCTGGAAATCCTCAAGACTCTAATGCTGATCTGAGTGATGATGGCCCATTAGATGATGCTGATTATATGCTGACACAAGCAGAAGGTACAGGTGACAGTTCTTTTGAATCCCTAGATGAAGAGGAGGCTCCCTCAACAAGCAAATCTTCCATGCAGCTGCCTTGTAAGAATAGCAGAAAAGGCAAATGGACCCTAAAAACAGTTTCTTTGGAGGAACCAGGGGACATCCCTGACCCAAGTTCCCAATCTGGCCAAAACAAAAGCACGAGAAGAATCTGGAATCATGAAGACATTAATGTATTCAAGGTTCTGGAATCAAGATTTGAACCACCTGAGGCTGTACAACACACCCTTTCAGTTCTTCAAAATAATCTTCATTGATGAGATGATTGAACATATTGCTCATCATCCAAATTTGCACTTTGTTCAAATGTTGGGAGATCTAGTTAAGACTAGCCCTAAGAAACTGAAGATTTCTTGACCATCCTTCATCCTTGCCCACAGTGTGAACCAACTCAACAAGCCAGCATCGAGAGTTGGACAACTATCATTTGCCATAAATGCCCCCTACGGGGTAGAAGGACAAACCCACATGCTGAACTGTAGCTGTGACATTTATTGAAAGAAAATACAAAATAATACAGAGAACAAAAATGCAAACAAGGAAAACTTACAGACAGTGGCACTCCAGAGCTGGAATAGCTCTGGAGGAGATGAGGAGCTCACTTGGAGAAATAAGTCCAGTAACATCAGACAAAGCATCAATTTTGCTGCAGTGAAGTATCAATAAGGCAGTCTTTAAATAGTGGGCAACAAATGAGCGGCAGGTGCGGGAGCTGAGCTGGAAGGTGACCTGATTGCATAACTGCTCACAGCTGATAGGAGAGCAGACTGTGAGCAGTGAGTGGGAGTGACTGGAGAGAGGGGTCACAAAAGACAAAACCCAAAATATACACATAAACAGACAAAATAATAACGACAAAAATGCAATACTCAAAAATAAATTGAGTCTGAGCTCAGAGATAACATTAGAGCTCAGACTAATAACAGAGCCCCCCCCCCTTTAAGGGGTGGATCCAGACACCCCCAGATAACACCAAAAGGACCCCACCCCCAAGAGAAAAAGGTACAGCAAAAACTCCCACAGTGGGAGGTGGAGAAAAACAGGTTGGGGGGAACAAAAAGTGAAACCTGGGGGCCCACACCCGTGCTTCACCAGGCCCCTGGGCCACCTAGGCCAAAGAACTTGGCTGTTTGGGTGGCTGGCCGAAGTCCCAGGCCAGACAGATTGGCAAGGTGGAACGAGTCGGGTGGCCTGCCGGAGAATATGGGCCACCCATCCCAGCGGCTCAGTCTGTTGGGCGGCCGGCCTGATTTCTTTAGCCACCAAGACCAGAGGGGTGACCCAGGAGGTGACTCTCCCACGGGAAGGCCCACTGAGGAGATAAAGCGCCAAAGGAGGGAACCACAATGGTGTCTGAAGGCGGGTGAGGACCCCTGACGGTGTCTGGCAGTGGAGGGGAAACCCTGAAGGTGTCGGGCAGAGGAGAGGAGGCCTTGATGCCCTGTAACAAACAGTGCTGTCTGTCCTTCATCCTGTCAAGCCACTGTAGGGCCCGATGATCTGTCTCCAACACAAAATGACGCCCTAGTAAATAGTATTTAAGAGACCCTATTGCCCATTTCATGGCAAGACATTCCTTCTCTGCTGTAGAGTATCTTGTCTCCCGGTCCAACAACTTACGGCTCAAGAACAGTACTGTGTGTCTCTCTCCCCTCTCCTCCTGGAGAAGTACTGCTCCAATGCCAACTCCTGAAGCATCTGTCTGTAAAATGAACGGGCGAGCAAAGTCTGGACTGTAGAGAACCTTCTCACCAGAAATAGTACTCTTCAGATCCTCAAAAGCTCTGTCACACTCCTCTGTCCATTTTACCCTATTAGGTGCTGAAGCCTTAGTGAGGTCAGTCAAAACTGCGGCTCTTTCAGCAAAGTGGGGGAGGAACTTACTATACCATCCTACCATTCCCATGAATGATCGTACCTTCTTCTTAGTAGTGGGCACAGGATAGGTCCGGATGGCATCCACTTTACCTACTCGTGGTCTAATGACCCCCTGACCAACCACATGTCCCAGGTACTCCACCTGCTGTTGTCCGAACGCACACTTGTGTGGATTAATCGTCAGTCCTGCCCTCTTAATTAACTGAAGGACCTGCCTAAGATGTACCAAATATTCTTCCCAAGTCTGACTATAGATGACCATGTCATCCAAATAGGCAGCTGCAAAATTTGATACCCTTCTTAATACCTGGTCCATGAGCCGCTGAAAAGTTGCAGGTGCCCCCTGAAGGCCAAATGGCATAACCCTGAATTGGAAACTGCCATAAGGTGTTTTAAAGGCTGTAAGTTCTTTTGTTTCCGGTGCCAATGCCACCTGCCAATACCCCTTGCATAGGTCCAGAGTAGAAATAAACCTAGCCCTGCCCATTTTCTCTAACAGTTCGTCAATCCGGGGCATGGGGTATGACTCAAACTTAGACACTGAATTGAGATATCTGAAGTCAATACAGAATCTCAAAGAGCCATCCTTTTTGGGGACCAGCACAATCGGGCTACACCACTCACTGACTGACTCCTCGATCACTCCCAGCTGCAACATCAAGTCAATTTCCTCCTTCATCTTTGGAACCAATCGCTCCGGGATCCTATAAGATTTCCTACGTGGAACAGCTTCCTCTTTCAAATGAACCTTATGACGCACCAGTGTGGTGAAACCAGGTCTCTCCTGAAACAATTCTGGATCTAATAGTGCCTCGAATTCTCTCTGCTGATCCACCTGCAAATGAGACACTTGAAACAAGTAAGGCTCTGACACATTTGTGGGAAAAGACTGTTCTCTCTCCTCATCCACTTCCGTCGCACAAATGAAGAGCTGATATGTCTCCTGAAGAACAGGTTGCTGCTGCTGATGACCAGGCTGCTGAAACTCTTTCAACAAGTTAATGTGGAAGGTCTGATATTTTACCTTCCTGTCAGGCATATATAGTTCATATGTCACTGAACTTAGTTTCTTAGAGATTTCATATGGCCTCTGCCATCGAGCCAACAGCTTACTGTCACAAGAGGGCAGCAATAACAAAACCTGCTGACCTGGGTGAAAAACCCTTTTTTTGGCCTTCTTGTCATACCAAGTTTTTTGTTTGGCCTGTGCCGTCCTCATGTGCTCCTGAGCCAAAGCAGTCATTCGATCCAGTTTCTCTCTCATCTTAATAACATATGAGACCACATTGTCCTGATCACTCGGTGGACTCTCCCAGTGCTCCTTTAATAAGTCCAGTGGGCCCCTCACCTGATGACCATACAGCAGTTCAAAAGGTGAGAACCCTGTTGAAGCCTGGGGCACCTCCCGATAAGCAAACAATGAGTATGGTACCCATTGGTCCCAATCCGAGCCCGTTTCAGAAACAAATTTCCGCAGCATGTATTTTAGAGTCTGATTAAATCTCTCCACTAGTCCATCAGTCTGAGGGTGATATGGGGTGGTCTTAATACCCTTAATACCCAACAGCTTATATACCTGCTGCAACAGTTTGGACAAGAAATTTGTTCCACAGTCTGTCAGAATTTCACTAGGTATGCCTACCCTTGAAAACAACTGGATAAGGCAGTCAGCAACCTGCCTAGCCTTGATAGATTTCAGGGGAAAGGCTTCTGGGTACCGAGTAGCATAATCACAAATCACCAGAATGTATTTATTACCAGCGGAGCTTCTCTCTAGGGGGCCAACTATATCCATCCCTATTCTGTCAAATGGTGTTCCAATAATTGGTAGTGGGTGTAGTTGGGCACGGGATACTCCCCTAGGTGATGTAAGCTGACATATTGGGCACAATGTGCAGAAGTCCATTATCTGGGTATAAATTCCCGGCCACACAAACCTTCTAGCAATTCTCTGCAGAGTTTTTTGAAATGCTAGATGACCTGCCCAAGGAATAACATGTCCCAGTTCCATAATCTGTGGTATGAGGTCCTGTGGCAAAGCTATGGCCATAACTTCACCTTGTTGCTGGTATAAAATGCCCTTTTTAATGACATACATGGCCTCAGCCAAACAATCAGTTGTAATGTAAAATGGGAATATTTAATAAATAATAAATATGATCAGGTATGAATTATTTGATTTATATTGATGTATTGGAATCTGAGCTCAAATCTCATTTCATATACATCAGAAAAGTTAATAACACTCGTAAGGGGCACCAGCTTCTATCTTTAAGAAGCAATTTGATCTTTAATTTCACTTTATACCTGTTTGGTCACTCAATAAATTAATCAATAATCAGTCTCAGAAATTTTCCGTGAATTTGATACCTGGGCTTGAAACAGACTCAAAATGAAATAAATTCCCAACAACTTCTCTCATTTTTAAATATTTATTAAATGAAATGATGAACACAATTGCAGTAATTTCATTAATCATAAAATAAATCTTGTAAATGATAGATTAACAATGTCAATATTTTCGGAACCAGGGTTAAACTGAGAAATGAATTTCTATCAGTTTGAGTTAACAGATTATTAAAACAACGCAAATTTATGGAGAAAGTTTATTAATTATGAAAAAGTCCTAAATTAATCTTAAGAAAATAAAAATGGAATTTTAATGAAGAGTTATGTTAAGGGCTTCTTAATTTGCATCTGATTAGATATACAAATTATTACCGAACCTCAGACGTTAATTCAGCAGTGGAATTAAAGTTTGCAGCTCACGTGTTCCTCGGTCGATGATAGTTCTGTCGTCCATCCTCAGCCCAAGATTTCGTGGATGTTAGGGGAAATATCTGCCCGCAGATATTTCAGGGTCCACAGTTCGACCTTTAGATTCAAGCGGTCGAGGGGGGCTGGATCTTGGCCGTATGACCCACAGTTGAAACGGGTTCTAGCCAGAGGGTGCCGATGCTTCTTCAGCGTGATGTGGGACAGCTGCGCGTTGATTCCTCAGCTGCACATGACGTGGAAGCTGCTTCTTCTCAAGGTCTTCGATAATAATTAAAAGATATCTAATCCGATCTCAAATTAAAAAGGCTTCGGACTTTAGATAAAAATAGTAGCTTCTGGTGGGTGCTTGGTCAAGAAAAATATTATAAAATAAAGTCAAGATTAAGTTTACATTAAAATCAAATGGTGGTTTTACAGAAAGTTTAACAAAGAAAAAAAATGATGAATAAAAATTGGAGTTTAACTCCGATTAAGAATTGAGCTCAAAGAAATAGGAATTCCTAGGCATTTAAGAGAAAAAGAAAATACAAAGTTACATAAATTACGAGTTATCTGCTCTGTGTTCAGAAAAGCGACACATGGTCGAAGTTCTTTGTTCTTCCTTGCTGTGTGCGGAGCAAAAAAAAAAAAGAGTTGACGAAAAGGGGTGAAGCAGAGTCTGACGAAAAAGAGAGTGGGGGCAGGGGTCTCTCTGCTTTTATAAGCTCTGTTGAGTTTTGCGGGCTCCCGGCCTGACCGGAATCTCAGCCAATGATCGTCCTTCGTGGGCGGGCTCGATGAACTTTTAGTCCAATGAACAAACAGTCTATTGTTCAGAGTCCTTTGGAATGAAGAGTTGTCATGCAGAGATTGGCTGTGGGAGTCACATGGTTTTAGAGGCAAAACTTTGATACATACTGGAAGTTAATATTTCCCTTTATGTATTAAACTAAGATAACTTTAGTGATTAGTATAAATTATAAGCAGTGCTTCTAAATCAACATGCAGGAATAAACATTCATATAAACATTAGCATGCATATATATAAAATCACAGATTAATGCATTTCACACATATTTTCCACATCAAAAACATCAGAGTCCATCTGCATTTTCATAGTTCTGAAAAGAATGAAGGTTTAGAATTGAGTTTGTAATAATGTACTTTAAAGTTGTTTAAATCCAGCATGTCCACAGTTTAAGGAAATTAGCTGAGTCGTGGATCTGTGTAGGTTTTATGGGGGCAATAAAAGTGAAGCCGGACATTGGGGAAATTCCTTAGGCTGGTTTTAACAAAACAAAGGGGATTTCAGCTGTGGCTTGGGGGAAGAAAATCCGTTTATTTGCGTTATTCCTGGATGAAACAAAAATGTCTTTAAGCAGCAAAATAATTGTTGCTGAGCCAAAGTGAGATGATGCTACACAGTTGTACCCTGTTTCACACCCTCAATCTCCGAGACTTTATTAAACCATGGTCCAAGTGCTGGGTCAGCTTTCTGTAATACAGCTATGTCAGGAGGGATGTCAAACTCTACTGACTGACTTAATTGTGGTGTTACTTCACCCAAGTTCTTTACAGAAAATAACACCTTATCTCTTCTCCTCTGAGCCTTGGATTTATGAATGAATGAATGAATGATGAATGAATGAATGAATGAATGAATGAATGAATAAGGTTTATTGTCAATACTACCATACGTAATACATACAGGAGAATTGAAATTTGACTTGACATTGGGCGCGGTCAGTAAGCGCATCCCATAGCCGGGGCAGTCCGAAGGCGCCAGTCGAACAGTGAGGGTAAAGAGGGGAAGGGGGGGAGGAGAACACAATAGGCAGAGAGAAAAAAACATAGTTATCAGAATAACGCTCGTATAAGCTCATATAAAGCTCAAATGAGCCAAATTTTGATCACACAGAAAAAAACCCTCTATGCACAATTAGCAGACGTTGACAAATGACAAAGCAAGAGAGACCAGTGTATGTAGTCAGCATATGATCAGTGTGTAATGCAGTGTTGAGGTGTGTCAATTGCTGGTGAACAGCAGAGGGCACCCCCTGGCAACGGATAGTCATGTGTTCTACTCGGCATGTCCATTCTCATGCAGGTGGCAAGTTCTGTAAACACATGATAGCGCTGTCCTTGAAGAAGCTCGATCTGCAGAACAACAGCCATTGTTTGTCGATGTTTGGGTTAAGCCACTTCTCCAGCGTTATCTTCATCGAGGAGGAATGTAAACAAGGGCACCAAAACAAGGTCAAATCTGCACAGTGCACTCAGAGAATAAAAATTTCCCTCTCTTCAATTCTGTGCTTCAAATTTCATACAGGCTTGAGCTTTAGATCATTCTCTGGAGAGCACTCAGCGATCCACAAATGTTATCCACCTACCGAAACATAGGTAAACATGTCCAAGAAAGTCCGTTCTCTCTTCAATGCATGCCAGGTGGTAAATTCCATGTTAATCCTGCCGCTGACAGTCAGTGCTCCCCCCAGCTGGACGAATTGTTGAATTTGTTGAGGGAGCTACGCCGGGGTCCGCATTTGATTAGCTCCCCCAGATAATTTCGATACACTAGGAAAACTCCAGGAGCCAAACAGAAGATCCTGTGATCAGTTCAATCTCAGTCGAATCACACAGACACATGAATCCCAATGCCATGAGTCTTTCTTTGGTTCCCCCTGACCCGATCTGCTTCTTTTAAAGTGGTGACAATCGCATAAGCCGCTTTCCAGATCCATAATTTCCATTTGGATTAAGATTCAGCCAGAAGAAGAGCGACATTGCAAGCTGGGATCAGAAGGGAGAGGATTAGAGGGGAGAGGAGTGGGGAGGAGGGAGAGAAATGCGACTGCTCTCTCTGAAGGCCTGAAGAATAAGATTTTTTACTAGGGCCTGCCTCTATCTCAGAATCATAAAATGGCAGCTCCTGAAGAACATTGGCAGCCCTCTGCGCCCTCTGCACCCTGGTTGTCACCACATTACAAATTTTCCCAGCAGATGCATCAAGCCTCTGCTCAATAGTGCCACCTGCCTGTCCCTCAGTTTGTTCATCTGTAACCTGTTGTATGATGTCCAACAACATTGGAACATCATTGCCAAGAATAACTGGATAAGGCAAATCAGGCACAAGATCTTCAGGAAGGAGATAAGTTTGCCCCCCTCCCCCCCCCCCACTGTTAAATAAACCTCAGCGGTCGGGTACAGTTTCTTATCCCCATGAACACAACTGACATTTACTGTAATCTCACCCCATGAATCTCTAGGGACTAAGCTAGGCAAAATAACAGTCTGGAAACAACCGGAGTCTAACAAGGCCTCTTCACACTGACCATTAAGCAGAATGGTAGTTTTATATATTTCACTATAAATTGGTGCTAACAGAGTGGGTCTTGGAACTAAACATAATAATGACGGTTTCTTATTTTTTTATGGCAGGACATGAGTATTGGGTGTGACCGATTTTATTACACTGATAACAGCGTATATCTTTATTTAAAACAACACGTGACTTTTTGCTACTATTATATCTGCCATTTGTGATCTGTCTGGACCTGGAATACAGCCTATTTTGAGCTGGACCACCCCTTTCACCCTCATTAGACTTACTCCGTATGGTGAAAGAGCTGTCACGGCCGAGAGTAGGTCTCCTGCTCCCAGACATGGCTGACAGAAAAACCTCCACTAGACGAGCAGAGCCCTCTGCAGTCTTCGGGTCCCGCTCTTGTATCCAGATCCTCCCCCGAAGCGCCGTCGTCACCACTGCGTTCAGCCCGGCTCCCATACTCCTCTCTCAGCTCCGCAACCCGCGACTCCATCCGACGAATTTGATCACCCACAGTCCGCCACCTTTGGTCCTGAAGAGCGGCTTCTTCCTCCATCCGACGATCCCTGACAGTCAGCGAACGAACCAAAGACTTCACCAAGCACGTTAACTCCTTGAGCTCGCCCAGTCCGCTGACTTCCGGCTCCTCAGCTGCCATAGCTGCGTCCAGGTCAGACTGGTCCTCTTGTCTCGTCACTTTCGTTCTGGCCATCTCTCCTTCCGTCCCGTGCTCTATCCACCACTTCCACCAAACGTTACGTCTCGTCCTGGGAACGGACCACCGCTGCCACCAAATGTAACAAACAGCGCTGTCTGGCCAAAGGCTACGAATATGGGACGAGGCCAAATCTTCAATTTTCCATTTTTATTTCACAAACTTACAGGTAATAATTCCCCCAAAAAAACCATCCGACACGATTTACCATGACTTGGATTTGTCAGTCAATCATCATCATCATTCTCTCAACAACCAACGATGATTACAACGAAGACTCTTCATCAACAATCAACCCATTATCAGTAACCACACCTGTTATATACTGACTGAGATAATTAACATCAATTAGGAACATACCATGTCTCAGGTAAGACAATAACATTTTTTCATTTTTTACACATACCCACTAATATCTAAAAATGCATAAATAATTCCCCAGCTATATACAGAGTAAATATAAATAACATAGAATAAATAACACTATAAATAATTCAATAAATAATTCAGACCCCTATTTACAAATTCTAAACCACCCCTCTAACTCACCATCACATGCTTCCTTCCTGTGGTGTCCTTTAAAAGGCCTTCAACCCCTAACAGAGTCTTTTGCCCGGACACCCTCAGGAAGCATGTTGGCAAAGGTATGTGGATTAAATCATTACCAGTTGTTTTACCCAAATAATTAACCAAACAATTATCTCACAAAATGCATTTCAATTAGTCAAAGACAGATCCTAGAATAATGTGTGCATTTTTAACAAACCATCATATTGGCATTTACACATATTACACAAACAATATAATCACACATATAATAAACCATAACAGTGGTGACACTCCGTCGTCACATGCCCTCAGTGGTCCTAGGCTTAGTAGCAGATGCACCCACGGTGGCTCCAGGCTGGAACATTGCAGCACCAGCGGTGGCTCCAGGCTTGAGCTCTGCAGCACCTGCGATAGCTCAGGGCTAGAGCTCTGCAGCACCCGTGGTGAGCCTAGGCTGAGCCAACGCTGCACCCTCGGTGGACCCGGAATGGGCCAACGCTGCACCCTCGGTGGGCTCGGACTGGGCCAATGCTGCACCCTTGGTGGACCCCGGGCTGGGGCGTACTGCCCATGGTGGGCCCAATCTGGAGCACAGCAGATGCTGGGGAGCAGCACCCATGAGGGTCCCGGACCGGGATGCAGCACCCACGGAGACTCGGACCATGGAGGAGAGACCCAGAAGATGGCCTCGGGCAGAGGATGAGTTGCACCCAGGGAGGGCCTGGGTTTGGGACGGGGTACCCATGACGACCTCAGCAGGGGGACCCACGACGATCTCAAGTAGCGAGTCTGGACCCACGGAGACATCTGGTGAAGTTGGATCTTCCCTGGCAACCCTGGAAGAAGGCTCAGTACAAACAGGCAGAGGTACAGGGTCACCAGCAGCGGTGGAGCCCGGCGAGTTGAGCTTATGTGAAGTTGATGGCTGCACACGACTCTCCTCACCAAGAGCCAGGCAAGATTTCTCCCGAATAGAAAAGAGAAAAACAAAAGAGAGCACTTTCCTGAGCTCGAGCTCCACTGCCATCCAGGACTCCGTTGATTCACACGCACACATATCACACATTATCAACAACATGAATGAATTATAATGTGAATTATCAACAGCATGATTAGCAGTATAAAATAGGCTTTTTTTTACATTGTTTTGGAGTGTGAACGGGTCATCCCAAATAAGCTATTTAAAGCTTCTAGTAGGGAGCCATGTTCTACTATAAAATGATGACGGAAATCAGTCTGATGTCATTGTGTACAGGAACAAACAAACATCCATCCATCCATCCATCCATCTTCTTCTGCTTAATCCTTTTTGGATCGTGGGGGGGCTGGAGCCTATCCCAGCATCTTAGGGAGAGAGGGAGGGTACACCCTGGACAGATCGCCAGTCATATGACAGACATATGGCACATAATCCCAGTATTTGTTTACATTGAATTAGTAGGTGAGATCAAGATATATAGTCAAGTTATTAAATACTACTGGATTGAACCAACATATAAAACAAAAATACAATGGGATAACAACTCATCAGTAAGCAAGTTTCTGTAACAAACAGCAGATTAATTATATAATGATAAGAGTTGCATTTTTAGTTTTTTCTTGAAGATGGAGATGGTGACATTTTTAGATTCTCATCAAGCTCATTCCAATTCTGTGGTCCTCTGCACACAATACTAAGTCTGGTGGATTTTAGTCTTCGTTTTTTTCCCCAGTAATTTGGTTTTTATTTCTCATGGTATAGGTGTGGATGGGAAGGAAGGTTGGAGTGAGTTCAGATAATTTATAGTTGAGTTTGTGGACAACCTGATATACAGGGATTCTGGAAGTAATTATGCTCAGCAAGTCTTAGAAGATTATCCATCCATCCATCCATCCATCCATCCATCCATCCATCCATCTTCAACCGCTTTTCCGGAGGTCTGGGTCACGGAGGCAGCAGTTCAATCAGAGAAGCCCAGACTTCCCTCTCCCCAGCCACTTGCTCCAGCTCTTCAGAGAGGATACCAAGGCGTTCCCAAAGCAGCTGGGAGACAGATTCTCTCCAGCGAGTCCTGGGTCTGCCCCAGGGTCTCCTTCCAGTGAGATGTGCCCCCTAAACACCTCAAGTGGGAGGCATCCAGGAGGCATCCTGATCAGATGCCCATACCACCTCAACTGCCTCCTTTCAATGTGGAGGAGCAACTGTTCTACTCTAAGCCTCTCCCAGATGACTGAGCTCCTCACCCTATCTCTGAGGGTGAGTCCAGCAATCCAATGGCGAAAGCTCATTTCAGCCACTTGTATCTGCGATCTCATTCTTTAAGGCATTACCCAAAGCTCGTTACCATAGGTGAGAGTAGGAAAATAGATTGACTGGTAAATTGACAGTTTTGCCTTAGAACTCAGCTCCCTCTTCACCACAACGGACCGGTACAACGTCCACATCACTGCAGATGCTGCTCCAATCCGTCTGTCAATCTCTCGCTCCATTCTCCTCTCACTTGTGAATAAGACCCCAAGATACTTAAACTCCTCCACCTGAGGCAGGAGCCTGTCCCCAACCCGGAGAGGACAAGCCACCTTTTTCCAGCTGAGGACCATGGACTCAGACTTGAAGGTGCTGATTCTCATCCCAGCCACTTCACACTCAGCAGCAAACCATCCCAGCAAGAGCTGAAGGTCATTGCTGGATGATGCCAACCGGACAAAATCATCTGCAAACAACAGAGATGAGATCCTGTGGTCACCAAGCATGACACCATCAATTCCCTGGCTGCGCCTAGAAATCCTGTCCATAAAAATTATGACCTGGATTGGTGACAAAAGGCAGCCCTGGCGTAGTCCAACTCTCACTTGGAATGAGTCCGCTTGAGTGTTGGCAATACGAACCAAACTCACAACGGTCGTACAGAGACTGAATAGCTTGTAACAACAAGCCCGATACCCCATACTCCCAAAGCACCCCCCTCAAAAAACCACAAGGGATGCGGTCGAATGTCTTCTCCAAGTCCACAAAACACATGTAAACTGGTTGGGCAAACTCCCACAAACCCTCGAGGATTCTCAAGAGGGTAAAGAGCTTGTCCGATGTGCCACGGACAGGATGAAAACCACATTGCTCCTCGTGAATCCGAGGTTCGACCAACGGCCAGACTCTCCTCTCCAGTACCTTGGCATAGACCTTCCCAGGGAGGCTGAGGAGTGTGATCCCTCTAAAGTTGAAGCACACCCTCCGGTCCCCTATTTTGAAGAGAGGAACCACCACACCGGTTTGCAATGCCAAAGGCACTGCCCCCGACCTCCACGCAATGTTGCAGAGGCGTGTCAACCATGACAGCCCTACAACATCCAGGGCATTGAGGTACTAAGGGTCAATCTGGTCCACCCACGGGACCCGGCCACCAAAGAGATTTTTAACCACCTTGGCAACCTTAGCCCCTGTGATAGACGAGTCGTCCCACTCGTTCACAGGCCATGCTTCCTCTGTGGAAGGCGTTGTCAGTGGGAATGAGGAGATCCTCACAGTATTCCTTCCACTGCCCAACGACATCCCCAGTCGAAGTCAGCAGTGCCCCATCAGCAGCATACACAGTGTGGACAGGGAGTTGCTTCCCCCTCCTGAGCCACCTGACAGTTTGCCAGAATCTCTTCAAGGCCAACCGAAAGTCTTGTTCAATGGTCTCACCGAACTCCTCCCATACCCAAGTTTTTGCTTCAGCAACCACCCGAGCTGCACTCCGATTGGCCTGCCGGTACACCTCAGCTGCTTCAGGAGTCCCACAAGCAAACCAAGCTTGATAGGACTCCTTCTTCAGCTTAATGGCCCCCCTTCACCAGTGGTGCCCACCACTTGGTTCGGGGGTTTCCACCACGAGATGCCCTGATGACCTTGCAGCCCCAGCTCTGGGACGCTGCTTCAACAATGGAGGTGGAGAACATGGCCCATTCAAGATTCCATGTCTCCAGAGTCCCTCGGAATATGGTTGAAGTTCTTCTAGAGGTGGGAGTTGAAGACCTCCCGGACATGGGACCTCAGCCAGATGTTCCCAGCACACCCTCACTATACGTTTGCATCTACCAGGTCTGAATGGCATCCTACCCTGCCATCCGATCCAACTCCCGACCAGGTGGTGATCAGTTGACAACTCTGCACCTCTCTTTATCTGAGTGTCCAAGACATACGGTCACAGGTCTGATGACACGATAACAAAATCGATCATCGACCTGTCACCTAGGGTGTCCTGGTGCCAGGATGGAATGAGTTCACATGATTTATAGTTGAGTTTGTGGACAACCTGATACATTATAGGAGGATTCTGGAAGTAATTATGCTCAGCAAGTCTTAGAACATTATAACGATGGAAAAGATGACGAGTCATCATCATCATCACCATAGCAGTCTGTTGTGGGCGACAATGACTGTTTCATTTAGGTCTGATCAGATTCCTCCACTGCCAGGAAATTCTGTCTATATTCAACTTCTTCAAGTTTCATTTAACAGTGTCTATAAATCTGAGCATTGGTCTACCCTGATTGCATTTGCCCTCGCATAACTGTGAGTAAAGTAACTGCCGAGGGAGACGCTGGTGGTCCATCCTCTCAACATGTCCGAGCCATCTCAGGTTCATCTATATTAGCATGTTCTCCATTGATGGTAGACCAGCTCGTTTCAACACTTCTATGTTGGTTAACTTGTCTTTCTATGAGAAGTTCATTATGGCTCAAAGGTGTCTCATCATGTAATCGTGGAGTTTCGTCACCTGCACTCTGTAAACAGTCCAAGTTTCAGCACCGTACAATAGAGTAGCCAGTACTGTCTCTCTGTATACTTTGCATTTCACACAGATAGATACGTGCCGATTGTTCCACAGTCTCTCCCTCAAGTTTCCAAACACAGCACTCACGCTTCCCATTTTGAGAGAGAGTTCATCCTCCAGCCTAGCATTCTCTGAAACAGTACTCCCTAGATACTTGAAAGTCTTGCACTTGACTAGTGGCTCTGTACCAATGCTGATCTCTTCTGGTAGTGATGCTGATAATTGGAACTTTGGTGGCTGATAAAGGCACTCTATCTTCTTGATGTTGATTTGAAGGCTGAATTGGCTAGCTGCTCTTGCAAATTTCTCCACTAAAGATTGCATATCTTCCACACTGTGTGCAACTAGAGCACTGTCGTCGGCAAAGGACAATTCTCTTACTACCTATATCGATGTCTTACTCTTGGCTTTAAATTGTGCCACCTTGAACAAGTCTGCTTTTTTCCTTGTTTGAATGTATACTCCTTCTGAGGTGTCTTTGAAGGCCACCTCAAACATGGCTGCGAGATATAGCGAGAAGAGTGTAGGCGCCAGCACATACCCTTGTTTCACCCTGTTGCTTACTGAAAAGTCTTTTGATACTGAACCACTCATTGCCACGTTTGCTTGCATACCTGTATGGCGTGCCTAGATCAGGCTGACAAACTTCTCTGTACATCCATATTTCTTGAGTACCTGCCAAACTCCTTGTTGCGAAACAGTATCGAAGAATTTACTGAAATCTATGAAGACTACATAAAGCTGCATGTTCTGATCAATACACTTTTCTTGAACCTGTTTCAAGCAGAAAATAATGTCCATTGTGCTTCTTCCACTTCTAAAGCAGCACTGGGTTTCCGGTAGTACATTCTGCAAGATGTGTTCATTGAGTCTGCTCAGTAGTACACGTGAGAGAATCTTCCTAACAGTGGCTAGCATTGATATACCTTGGTAATTTCCATAATCTTTCCTGTCACCTTTCTTCAACAAAGGCACAATACTTGCATCCTTCCAGTCTTGAGGTACTTTCTGGGCATCCCATATCTCGGATGAGCTTGTGCAGGCAGTTGGTCAGCTGAACATCACCAAATTTCCACACTTCAGCGAGAATTCCATCCCTTCCTGGAGCTTTACCATCCTGTGTTGTCCTGATAGCTGCCATTAGTTCATCAAAATTTGGTGGTTCATCCAGACTTGATACAGCTTGTTGCTGCACCAGAGCATTTTTAGCCTCTTCAGTGAGATCTCCAGGATTGCTTAGTAGTTGGTCAAAGCGGTCTGCAAATCTGTCCAGGATCTTGTCTTTCTCCTGCAAAACCATTTCACCATTCATAGCCTTTAGTTGGATCAGTCCTCTTGGTTTAGGGCTGTAGATTTCTCTAAAACCTGTGAAGAATGTTTTCATGTCCTTCCTGTCTGCTGCAGTTTGAAGTTCCTCCGCTTTTTCATCCCACCAGTTGGACTTCATCTTTCTGGTGTACTTCTGTAGCTCACTCTGAGCCTTTGAGTATTTCTTCTTCTTCGACCTTGTGTTACACTGTAGGTTTTCCTGTCTAGCTGTATTCCTCGCTTCGAGTATACTCGAAGCGAGTGGAAGCGAGTGGAATCGACTCATCAAACCAATATTGATGTTTCCTCTGGGGGTGGCCTAATTCATCACTCACAGTCTGATACACCGTACCCTTCAGTGTTGCCCATTTCTCTTCTATGTCATTCTCTGAGTTGTTGCTGTCCCAGTCTTTCAAGTTTTCATCCATTTCCTGTGTAAGTTCTTCCTGCTTCTTTTGGCCTATCAGTGCACTAGTGTTTAGCTTCCGTGGTTGCTTTGCACCCATCCTGCAGTGCTGTTTTTGTCTCCAAATCCTTAATCTAGATCTCAGCATAATATGATCAGTACCACAGTCTGCACCTCTCATTGCTCTGGTATCCAATACATCCCCTATGTCTCTCTGCCTGACTATGATGTAGTCTAACAAGTGCCAGTGCTTGGATCTTGTGTGCATCCATGTCTTCTTGTGTGTGTCTTTGTGCTTAAATAGAGTGTTGGTTATCACAAGGTTGTACTCTGAACAGTGCAAGTAGAAGTTCTCCATTAGCATTGCACTTGCCTTCTCCATTACTCCCTAGCACTCCTTTTCATTTCTCAGTGTCTGAACCAACTCTGGCATTAAAATCTCCAATGAGTATCAGCCTGTCATCAGTCGGTACATGCCTGATAGTCTCACATAAATCACCGTAGAACTCTTCCCTCACCTGCTCTGTGTTGGTCATTGTTGGGGCATATACATATATGAGTGTGGCATACATCTTCCGCTGTAGTGGGAGTCTCATAGTCATTATCCTGTCATTGATTGGCACTGGTTCCTTATCAAGCATTGCTGCTATCTCCTTTCTAACTGCAAAGCCCACTCCTGCTTCTCTCATTTCTTAAGTTGATCTCCCACTCAAAAAGAAGATGTACCCAATGTCTTCCAAGCTGTCATATCCAGGCAATCTTGTTTCACTAAGCGCAGCTATGTCTACAATGTACCTGTTCACTTCCAGGGCCACAAGTGCAGTCTGTCTTTCTGGGACCTGTGATGTTGTTCTGTCCAACAGAGTGCATACATTCCATTCTACGACACACAAGAATGCTGTTTTCCTCTTCTTTTGTCTTCCTGCTCCTAGCTTACTTTTCGCTGCCTGTCGGAGTGTGAACAGATCAGTGTGGACCTTGTAAGCCCGGGCAACGTCTGAGCCGGTATGAGTTGCTTTCTGATTGACCATTCCATGAAACTGCTTGCAAAGTATTTGGATACCGCTAGCTTTTGTTGGACTAGCAGCACATTCTTGGCAGATAAAGGTATTATCAGTGGCAATGACAAGCCAAGACAAACTGACTCCAGTATATGTTGCAGTGACTGACCAGATGATAGGTTTGTATCTCTGTTCTTTGTGTAGTGCATGTCACAATGCACTGACTTGCACAGTCCACCACAGACCTTGCGACAGATGTGTTTATCTGCCAAGATGTCTAGTCTCACCCCGTGTAACTGGGAGTAGTCCACCACAGACCTGTGGCAGATATTGTTTTTAGTTCTACCAGGATGCCCTGTTTCACCCTCCACACACTCAGAAGGGTGGGGATGCCAGTTGAGTCGCTGATGGCCCTACCCATGAGACAGGTAGTACCGGTTTTCATGGTTATTTGGTACCAAGCAAGTCAATGCATGACCTGACAAAAAAAAAAGGGGGATATAAGTGTCACTTAAAAGCTGCCAATTTCTGACCAAAAACAATGGAATTTTATGGCTAAGAAGTTGCAACTTTATCAAAAAGACTAAAAAGATGTACATTTCCTATTGTTTACAACCTAAAACACTGCAAATATAAGATTTGAGTAAAATGCTGCAAATTTAAGCTTTTTAAAAACTGTAAATTCAAGAGGAAGAAAAGTTCTAAATTCATGAGGAAAAGGCTGCAAAATAATCAATAATAAAAATCTGCAAATTTTCAAGTAAGAAGCTGCACATTTCTGGGTAAAATGGCTGTAACTCTGCAGGAAAATCCTGCAAATTTATGAGAAAAATCCTCACATTGAATAAAGAATGTTTCTAATTTACATGAAAAAGGATGTGATAAATTGGCATGCGTTGGCCATTTTTTTAAATGACAGCCGTGAAATGGTACGTGGAATGTCACCTCTCTGGTAGGGAAGGAGCCTGAGCTGGTGTACAAGGTTGAGAGATACAGGCTAGATATAGTCGGCCTTACCTCAACACACAGCTCCGGTTCCGGAACCAGTCTCCTGGAGAGGGGCTGGAGCTTGGCCTTTTCTGGAGTTGCCCCGGGGGAGAGGTGACGAGCAGGGGTGGGTATTCTTGTATCCCCCCACCTTGCTGCCTCTATATTGGAGTTTTCCCCGGTGGACGAAAGGGTTGCTTCCCTGCACCTTCAGGTTGGGAAACGGGACCTGGCCATCATTTGTGCCTATGCACCAAATGATGTTTAAGAGTACCCACCCTTTTTGGAGTCTGTGACTGGGGTGCTGGAGGGTACTCCTCTTGGAGACTCCATTGTGCTACTGAGGGACTTCAATGCGCACGTGGGCAACGACAGTGAAACCTGGAGGGGGGTGCTTGGGAGGAACGGCCTGCCCGATCTGAACCCGAGTGGTGTTCAGTTATTGGACTTATGTGTTAACCACAGTTTGTCCATAACGAAAACCATGTTCAAGCATAAGGGTGTCCATATGTGCACCTGGCACCAGGACACCCTAGGTTGCAGGTCGATGATCGATTTTGTTATCGTGTCATCAGACCTGCGACCGTATGTCTTGGATACCCGGGTAAAGAGAGGTGCAGAGCTGTCAACTGATCACCACCTGGTGGTGAGTTGGATTCGATGGCAGGGGAGGAAGCCAGTCAGACCTGGTAGACCCAAACGTATAGTGAGGGTGGGCTGGGAACATCTGGCTGAGGCCCCTGTCCAGGAGGTCTTCAACTCCCACCTCCGGAAGAACTTCAACCACATTCCGAGGGAGTCTGGAGACATGGAGTTTGAATGGGCCATGTTCTCCACCTCTGTTGTTGAAGCAGCGGCCCAGAGCTGTGGCCGCAAGGTGGTCGGTGCATCTCGTGGTGGCAACCCCTGAACCAAGTGGTGGACACCACTGGTGATGGGGGGCCATTAAGCTGAAGAAGGAGTCCTATCAAGCTTGGTTGGCTTGTGGGACTCCCGAAGCAGCTGACGTGTACCGGCAAGCCAAGCGGACTGCAGCTCAGGTGGTTGCTGAAGAAAACACTCGGGTATGGGAGGAGTTCGGTGAGGTCATGGAACAAGACTTTCGGTTGGCCTTGAAGAGATTCTGGCAAACTGTCCGGTGGCTCAGGAGGGGAAAGCAGCTCCCTGTCCACACTGTGTATGGTGCGGATGGGACACTGTTGACTTCGACTGGCATATCTTCGGGCAGTGGAAGGAATACTTCGAGGATCTCTTCAATCCCACTGATATGCCTTCCACAGAGGAAGCAGGGTTTGGGGACGAGGGGGATGACTTGCCTATCACAGGGGCTGAGGTCGCCAAGGTGGTTAAAAATCTCCTTGGTGGCCAGGCCCCGTGGGTGGACGATATTCGCCCTGAGTACTTCAAGGCCCTGGATGTTGTTGGGCTGTCATGGTTGACACGCCTCTGCAACATTGCATGGAGGTCGGGGGCAGTGCCTTTGGCATGGCAAACCGGGGTGGTGGTTCCTCTCTTCAAAAAAGGGGACCGGAGTGTGTGCTCCAACTTTAGAGGGATCACACTCCTCAGCCTCCCTGGGAAGGTCTATGCCAAGGTATTGGAGAGGAGAGTCCAGCCCTTGGTCGAACCTCGGATTCAGGAGGAGCAATGTGGTTTTTGTCCTGGCCGTGGCACATCGGAACAGCTCTTTACCCTCTCGAGAATTCTTGAGGGTTCGTGGGAGTTTGCCCAACTAGTTTACATGTGTTTTGTGGACTTGGAGAAGGCATTTGACCGCGTCCCTCGTGGTTTTTTGTGGGGGGTGCTTCGGGAGTATGGGGTATCGGGCTTGTTGTTAGGAGCTATTCGGTTTCTGTACGACCGTTGTGAGAGTTTGGTTCGTATTGCCAACACTCGGTCGGAGTCATTCCCAATGAGAGTTGGACTACGCCAGGGCTGCCCTTTGTCACCGATCCTGTTCATAATTTTTATGGACAGCATTTCTAGGCGCAGCCAGGGAATGGAGGGTGTCATGCTTGGTGACCACAGGATCTCCTATCTGTTGTTTGCAGATGATGTTGTCCTGTTGGCTTCATCCAGCAATGACCTACAGCCCTTCCTGGGACGGTTTGCCGCTGAGTGTGAAGTGGCTGGGATGAGAATCAGCACCTCCAAGTCCGAGTCCATGGTCCTCAGCCGGAAAAAGGTGTATTGTTCTTTCTGGGTTGGGGACAGGCTCCTGCCCCAAGTGGAGGAGTTTAAGTGTCTTGGGGTCTTGTTCATGAGTGAGGGGAAAATGGAGCGAGAGATTGACAGACGGATCGGAGCAGCATCTGCAGTGATGCGGACATTGTACTGGTCTGTTGTGGTGAAGAGGGAGCTTAGTTCTAAGGCAAAGCTGTCGATTTACCAGTCAATCTACGTTCCTACTCTCACCTATGGTCACGAGCTTTGGGTAATGACCAAAAGAACAAGATCACGGATACAAGCAGCTGGAATGAGCTTTCTCTGTAGGATTGCTGGACTCACCCTCAGAGATAGGGTGAGGAGTTCAGTCATCCGGGAGAGGATCAGAGTAGATCCGCTGCTCCTCCACATTGAAAGTAGTCAGTTGAGGTGGTATGAGCATCTGATTAGGATTCCTCCTGGATGCCTCCCACTTGAGGTGTTTCAGGTGCGTCCCACTGGGAGGAAACCCCGGGGCAGACCCAGGACTCGCTGGAGATACTCTGTCTCCCAGCTGGTCTGGGAACGCCTTGGTATCCTCTCTGAAGAGCTGGAGCAGGTGGCTGGGGAGAGGGAAGTCTGGGCTTCTCTGCTTGAACTGCTGTCTCCTGCCTGAACTGCTGCCTCCTGGACCTTCGGAAAAGTGATAGAAGATGGATGGATGGATGGATGGACAGCCGTGAGAAGGAACTAAACTGTTGTGTTTGGTGGTGTTAAATCCTGCAGATCTGCACTAATCAGCAGGAAAAGGGAGAAGAAGAAGAGGAATAGGTGATCCACAGCAGCAGAAATAATCCAGTTAACCCAGAAGGATTAAACTCGTGACACCCCATGACACCCAACAGATCACCCCACCCCCCATAACATCAGTGGGAACAGCTGGGACAAACTTCACACCTCTGTCAATTTACATGTTCCCTTCTGAAGACAGTTCAAACAGAGCTGCTGCTGAGATGGAAACCAAAGGGTTAAAGGGTGACATGGCTTTAACATCAGCACTGACACCCCCCCAACTGACCTGCTGGACAGGAACTATCAACTCCTCAGACCTGTTAACACAATTTTAACAACAAAAGGCCACGCAAAAGAATCAACATTCCCTTTGATTTAACAGGAAAACAGCATGATTTTTCTGGTCTGTGAATGAACAGAGCAGCCATGAGTGTTTCACGGAGTCACTTTTATTGAATTATAATGGTTAATCTACAGTAAGTCACAATTTCAGGAAACATAAGCTTCAGCAGAAACTTAAACCCTTGACACATTGTTTTAAATTTTGCTGATTTTTTATTTTTTTTTCGCTTCTCTTCCAGTCCATATGGTCACTTTCTGATTGCTTTGAGTTTTTTAAGCATCATTTTAAGAATAATGTTAACTGACTTAAAGTACATTTCTAACTACACTATATCATATAATATGCCGTTTAACATACAATTTAATTTGATCACATTTAGATCTTAATTCAAACAGAGTATTTGCAACCAACTTAATTAAGACTTGAACTAAAAATAATCATTCTAAATACAACTGGGAGTGTTTAAGAATAAAAATCTTTGGATTCCTTAATGGAGTTCTGCCTGCAGATCACCTGCTCTCAAACATTCCAAGTACCTCATTGGACTGTCAAGGTCTGTGTGCTGATATTGTCCATGCTCGGATCATGCAGTATTGTCCTCCTGTTTCTATGTAAGTCTCCTGATGGCCTTCCAGGCTCTTATTTTGACAGCATCTCTGTGGGGCTTCCGGCTGTCAGAGCCGAGCTGCATAGTGACAGCTGGATTACATTCCACTGATTAATGCTCATTAGCTGTTTAATCCTCTAAGCCCTATTTAAGGGAGCAGCCGGGGTTAATCCTCGCTGCAACCTCACACGCGTAACGTTGGTCTCCCTAACGTTCGGCTGGAGTCCCTATGCCCGGCTCCAATCACACTCTTGATCTTCACATTCTCAGCAAGTTTATTCCTAGTGTGAGTATTTCTTCATTGTGTCTAGCCGAAGTTCTTGTTTGTGTTTTGCCTGACGTGGCTCATTATTTTGTTATCATTCATCTTCCATTAATAAATATGCAAACTCATCGGCTGCCTATAGCGTCTCATTAATGGCCCGCGAGGGCCACCCATGACAGTAGGTCGCAGCCCATCGAGACGCCGGTGACCGTGAGTTTGCACTGTTTGGGCTTGAGTTTTTCGCCTTCTGAGGGTGCCAGTATTTTTTGATATACTATGTCAGCATTTGAGTGTGGGTTTTGCCCCAAGTGGTTGTGGGAGATTGATGGTTACCTGGCCAATGCGCGTCTCCTTATGCCCACCTACGCTGCATATGAGCACCTGGATCTCGCACAGAGGATGTTATTAAAATATCAACTGACCTCTTTTCCGGAAGGAAAGGAGAGAGTGGCTTTGATAGTGGTGCTACGGGGACAAATAGAGAAGGTGACCAAGGAACCTTTGCCTTCCCTCCAGGACACGGTCGTCCCGACGAGGGAGAAGACCCGCAGACTGGAGGGAAACTCCGGCAGGAAGCCGACGGTGAGGCATCCCCGCTCCTCACCTCGGGATCCAGTTCCTGTCACCCATCCAGTCCAGGATTTTGCATCACCCAAGTGCCGTTCCCAGTGGAGGAGGACGCCAGCTGGAATTCCCTCGGTGGTGACTCAGTGGGCAGCTGTAATCATCCAAGACCGTGTGGGTGCGGCTCGTTCTGCCTCCCATCCTACCCAGATTATTAAGCATGTGCCGGCGACAGTCAGACTGGTGGAGAGGAACCCCGAACTCTATGATTACCCCGAGTATGCTGACCTGCTTGCCGTGGTTTCTGCGCAGGAGCAGCATTTCCCTGACCTCACCTTCGCCTCGCCCTCTGCCAGTAAACGTTGTCTCCATGTTCGAATCAAGCGTCAGCGAGATCCCATTCCAGTTCCAGTTCTGAGTAGCCACATGAACTCTGTCTCCCAGCCAGCTATTGCCTCTGCATCACATCAGAGGGGTAAGACAGCAGCCTCCTCCGGGTTGTATGTTCCTGCTGTTCCGTCAGCTCCTCATCTCCGGACCACCTCGGCTGCACCTCCCTCCTCCTCGACGCTCTTCCCAGCTGCTGTGAGCTCCATGAGTCTGACTCCGGCTATCCCTGTTCCTGATCCTGTGGGAGCGGCTCCTCTTCATCCTCCCGGGGGGCCCTCCATCACCATCCAAAGGGGAGAGGAGAAAACCAAGCCCACCGCAGCAGCTTCCATTGGTCCTCAGCAGATCAGGCAAGTGTCTTTTCATTCTTTTCCTTCACTGGGTGAATTGCCTTGTTTGATCCCTAGGGGTGGAGTTTGGGGTTCACAGTTCCCCAGGGTCCCTCCACCAGCTGCAATTGTTAATTGTGAACCTGCAACCTCTGTGTCTCCTTCCACTGAGCGTTCCCTGGTGCCAGGACTACACCGCCAGACGAGGAAGTAGCCTGCGGCCCTGGGGAGCCTGGTTCCAGCCCCACAGCCACGTCATGGGCAGAGGAGGAGGGCGGACTGCTGATTGGAGCCTGCACCGACAATTAAGCATCCCCGGGTCTTCACGGAGGAACGGTCCGACCTAGCAGGCCACAGATTCCCTGCCACCATGCCGTGCGGGCTTGCGGCTTGTACGTCAGAGCCAGGGAATCCCCAGACTGTGGGCTGCACGGTGGCGCAGTGGTTTAGCACTGTGGCAGCACAGTTTTACCCTCGGCCGGGGGACCGCGGGGATCATGAGATCGTGGGTTCGATCCCAGCCCCCGACCAACAGTGAGCTGTGTGGAGTTTGCATGTTCTCCCCGTGTTGCGCGGGTTTACTCCGGGATTTCTCCGGTTTCCTCCCGCACACCAAAAACATGTAGGTTTAGGGCGCTCGCGCACGCAGCGACCAGTAGCCGGTGGCTTGTCACCAGACTGCAAACCAAGTCTACCTACGGGTACAAATAAGTAACAAAAAAAAAAAAAAAAAAAAAAAAAAAGACTGTGGAGACCATCATGCCAGCTGCAGAGCCCGCCGCAGTCAAGTGGGAACCAGAAGTGGACCTTCAGCTCATTGAACCTGGAGCATCGAAGTCCTGGGCAGTGGTAGAACCCGAGATCAGGCAAGTGCTCCATTTTGTCTTCCTCCTTTCTATTCTGGAGCATTATTGCCTGTCTCTCGGGGAGACAAGCCGGGTGCAGCCATCCACTGCACGGCTCTGCCACTGGCGGTGATTCTGATCCCTGTTTCTGTTCAACGTCTGAGTCTTCTCCCAGGGTCACCAGTGACGAGCCCGTTGCAGTCGTAGCCTTGGAGGTTCCGGGTTCGTGTCTGGAGGTCATTCCTGGTGCTGCTCCGGCCCAGTAGGGGTCCGTCGTGGGTATGGTTCCGGCCCAGTCGGGGTCTGTCGTGGGTGCGACTTTGGCCCAATCGGAGTCCGCCGTGGATGCTGTTCTGGCCCAGACAGGGTCCATCGTGGGTGCAGCATGGTCCCGCTTGGGTTGGAGCTCGAAGAAGGAGCTGCAGATCCTCCACTGATCAAAGCTGGACTGGTCCCTCATCCTTTCCCCTTTCCCTTTTTCCCCTCCACCGGGTGCCGCGGGGATTCCCCGTATTAGGCTCGGCTTTCCCCTGCTTTCCCTCGCGGTAGGGAGGCCGCCCCCAAGTTCTCCCCTGCTGTCCTGGTGGCCTGATGATGCTGGTCGGCCGCCTGGGAAACTGGTTCACCAGTTCGGCGTTCTGGGTCGGCCGCCCGACGGACTGGACTCTTTGTTCGGCAATCTGGTCCGGCCACCAGAGGTACTGTTTCTCCGGGCCCGGGACTGGGGTAGACCGCCCAAACTTATTCTTTTCTCCTTGCTAACGATCTGGATGCTGGATGCAGGTAGACCTCCCGAACTGTTTGTTTTTGTTGTTTTTTTTTTGGTTATTGTGCTCTGCCTGCCTGCATTTCTGTGATGTTTTTGTTTGCTTTTTTTATTGTCTCCTCCGTAGTCTGAGAGATATGCTCTTTTGTTGCCTATGCCCATTTATTTGTACTTCATTGACCTGTCTGTATATCGCCGCTCTTTAGCGTGTTGTTTTTTTTTTTGTTCCCATTTTTCTAGTATTTTTAGGGTACGTTGTATGGTGCCTGTATTTCTGTTTGTTGAGAGATGCTTTTTTTCCTCCTCTACTGTTTGAGAGAATCTCTTATTGTATCGCCGCGTTGTAGCACCCTTTGTTCTGTTTATATATTTGAGTTTTTCTTCTTCCTCTGTGGGTTGTGGGATGTTTTTTTTTTTTTTTTTTTTTTTTTTTTTTACCTGTGATGGGACTGTATTTTTAGTGTGTTGTGATGCTTGTTGCGGTCTGTTTTTTGTTTTTTTTTCTCCTGGTGTTTGGTACCTGTATTTTCGTTTCTTTGTTCCTTTTGTATTTCATCCCTGCACAGATTGTAGTACCATGTCTTTTTTTTTTTTTTTTCTGTGTGATCCTGGTCATTTCTAGCTCCTTGTTCCCCTCCTTGGTGTGTTTTTTTTTTCTTTTCTTTCTTTGTGGTTCTCGCCCTCCTGGCCTGTTCCCCCTCCACCCACCCTGGATGGGCCTGAGTAGCTTTCTGGGTGGGGGGGAGGGGGGCTTGGATGTTATGTTGGACCTGGAATGCGCTTTTTTTGGGGGGGGAGTACTGTCATGGTCTGTGCGCTGATATTGTCCGCACTCGGATCATGCAGTATTTTCCTCCTGTTTCTGTGTTAGTCTCCTGATGGCCTTCCAGGCTCTTATTTTGACAGCGTCTCTGTGGGGCTTCTGGCTGTCAGAGCCGAGCTGCGCAGTGACAGCTGGATTACATTCCACTGATTAATGCTCATTATCTGTTTAATCCTCTAAGCCCTATTTAAGGGAGCAGCCGGGGTTGCTCCTCGCTGCGACCTCACACGCGTAACGTTGGTCTCCCTAATGTTCGGCTGGAGTCCCTATGCCCGGCTCCAGTCACCCTCTTGATCTTCACGTTCTCAGTAAGTTTATTCCTAGTGTGAGTATTTCTTCATTGTGTCTAGCCGAAGTTCTTGTTTGTGTTTTGCCTGACGTGGCTCATTATTTTGTTATCATTCATCTTCCATTAATAAATATGCAAACTCATCAGCTGCCTATAGCGTCTCATTAATGGCCCGCGAGGGCCACCCATGACAGGGACGAACCAGATTCCATACAAAAATGTTAAAATTTTACTTTGGCTTCATCTTTAAGGGGTTGCTGTTCCAGTTAAAAGTCTCAAGTGTGGAAGAGTCCACCTTTGTATAAAACGGCCAAGTCAGTATGCCACAAAAGGCTCAACGTCGCTAAGATAATCCAAAGGTTAAACCGGCTGTTAGTGTCATTTAAGCCCTGCATGACTTCGACAACGTGGAACCGGCATTTCACTTTGAAACGGATGGCAGCAAGTTATTGCAAACGAGCAAGTTTAAAACACACATAACACTAAAGTTAAGAGTATTGCAAGATGACTAGTAGCAATCTTGCAGTTGCAAAGATGACTAGTAGGAGAATTAAATTCAGACCATGATAAGGCACATATGACTTTCTTTTGAAGAATTTCTAGCTTTTTTTTTTTTTTGGTGAGTTGGAAATGTGTTACACCATATGCTATTGCAGTAATGTAAGTGAGGCTCAAATAAAATTTTATATAAATATGATTCAGATGACAACGACGTCTCGGGCCCAGCCCATTGGAGGTCCAGCTCTGGTCCTAGCTGCTACGGCGGTCTCCGCAGCAGGCATGATGGTGGTATCAGTCCGGGTTTCCCCAAGCAAAGTGGCCCACGCTGGTGGCTTGTCCATCATGGCAGCTGGGGTTTTGCTCACCGTTGGCACTGGAACTTGATCCTCCAGGGCCACAGGCTCCTCCTGCATCTGGCGGCTCAATCCAGGGGTTGACACACACTCAGGAGCCACAGGAGAGGACACAGAGAGGGCTGGTGAGCAATTAGTAACAGCAGCAGGTGGGGAGAGCTCAGGGGACTGCTTTTCCTGAGCCTCCTTACAGGGAATCAGACAAGGCATGTCATCATGAATTGAAGTAGAATGAAATAAAACTTGTCTGTTTTCCCGGATCTTGATGTTATCTGCTGCTGTGTATGGAGAGTCGTCCTTCTCTGTGTCTATAGTGAACTTGGGCCCCTCTGTGGATTATAGAGGAGCTTTCCCTGTAGTCACAGGGAAGAACAGGATCGAGAAGGAGGCGACCAGTTCTTCTGCAGTGGGAGGAATCGCCGAGGAGGAGGGAGAGAAAACTGCAGTGGAGAGGTAGGCTGGTGGGACAGTCGAAGAGGAAGAGCCAGAGAAAGTGGCTGCTGTGTGAGTTTCCTGCCTTGGTGAAGAAGGGGCTGCATATGAGGAAGTGGAGGCTTTCCTCCAGTGGTCCGGAGCAGGACGATGCTGTCGCCGCAGAGCTGATGGAGGAGGCGAGGAGGAGGCTAATGGTATAGGTGGGAGTGGAGGAAGGGAGAGTCTCTGCACCCGGGGATGGAAGCGTATGCTGGGTTTGACTTCCCGCAAATTGGCGACTCCACCCCAGCACAGCTTCTCGTCCTTACGGGACCTGCAGCTCCGAGCGCCGGCTGCCATGTCCTCGATCATGGCCACAAACTCCAGCTTGTCCCAACTCCACCCTTTTTCTCCTCCTGGCTGATTCACCTACTGAGTCCATACTTGCTCCGACGAGCAGGTGAGTGAAAAAGAAAAAGGCAAAAAGACAAAAATGCACACCTACAGCAGCTGGGTCTGATTATGATGGCAATATTTTATCATAAACACCCCTCTGGGGCAGAAGGGCAAACCCTCGCACTGAACTGTAGTTGTGACATTTATTGAAAGAAAATACAAAATAGTGCAGAGAACAAAAATGCAAATAAGGAAAACTGGCAGACAGTAGCACTCCAGAGTTTGAATAGCTCTGGAGGAGATGAGGAGCTCACTTGGAGAAAGAAGTCCAGTAACATCAGACAAAGCATCAATATTGCCGAGGTGAAGTAACAGTAAGGTAGTCTTTAAATAGTGGGCAACAAATGAGCAGCAGGTGAGGGAGCTGAGCTGGCAGTTGAACTGATTGCATAACTGCTCACAGCTGATAGGAGAGCATTAGAGCTCAGACTCATGACATCATTCAGCTCTCCACCACCACAGAAGGATACACCCCAAGAACCTCATCCACAACCAGATGTGCGTTATGATAACTGACCTCTTCACTCTGACAAGCGGAAATGATGCAACCTTTGTCTAAAGGGTGGATCAAGGTGGAAATATAGCAAATGCAATGTTTTCCTGTGTTTTAACACAAACCAGGAATGCTTTCTATAATATCACCATAGGTAAAGTGGATCTGATGCTCAAAAAGCATTTCTGCTGTTGCACAGTCACATAGATGAAGTCTGAAATGTAATGTTTTAATATGTTTGGCAAAGTTTTCCTGTGTTTTCAATGTTTTTTTTTTTTTATTTAAAATGGAAATCAACTTTATTGATCCACCAGAAATTTGGATCTTGTGACCTAAAAACATTAGTGTTGTTGCACCACTAAGATGCTGAAGTAGGGAAAGGAGCTGTTTTTTTTTTTTTTTTTTTGAATGCAAAATGAATGTTTTGTACTGTAGCATTCAATCAGAAGTTGACTGATTGTGAGAACTGTGTGCTGTTGCATCTTAAGACAGTTGCAGTTAAGATGACACAGTTGGAAATGCAATCTTTCCTTGTTTGATGGAGTATTTACCTTTTGCCAAAATGAAAACCAGTACTGTTTTGTGACATACTACCAAAAATAAACTGCATATCAAACGCCCTGGATGTTTTTAGTTGTCTATTTCTTTAAAAGTTAGCATTTTATTTGACTTTTTCTAATGTCTATGGTATTTGTATGAAATAATTTATTGTGGTTAATACTGGCCCAAGGGAAAAAGAAATGAAAACAAAAAAAAATTATATTGCTTTTTTCTTGGTGGGGTTGTTAAAGGGCTAAACTGGAACATACCTCTTCTGTGTATTTGAAAACAAGGTGTAGTGTACATATAATTTGAAATGTTGTACTATTGCTGGGGGAATCCTTTCAATTGAACATTTATCATTTGAGAATGTTAGAATGCATGCTAAAGCGATTGTGTGGTGTTGTGGTTATGGTGACTTTGTGGAATGCAGGAAATCCTGGGTTCAAATTTTTCAGAGGTCTTGTTCTCCTAAACAACAGCTGAAGTACCACATGCTTTTCCTGTGCATTTTAAAGAAGAAGAAGCCATCTCTATTGTCATTGCGTCCATACAGCCAATCATGTACAGTAGAAATAAATTAGGTTACTTCTATCTACAATGTTAATCACATGCAGAATCAGAGGGGTCGCTACCATGCAAGGTGCCACCACAAACAACTTCTCCTTCCCCCATTCTGTTATGCTGAGCACCAAGCAGGAAGTACCATGTTTAAATGGTCTTTGGTATGACCCAGCCGGGATTTAAACCTCCAACCTCCTGGTTGTGGGGCGGATGCTCTATAAGCTAGGCCACCACTCCATTTTTGCATTTTCACCTCAAAATAATGTTTGCAAAATTATTTTGATGATACACCAAGATTTGACCGAGTGAATGTTACTTCCTCCATAGCCTGAGTAGGCCCACATTGCCTTCAACAGCTCTTTTATTTGGTGTAATCACTGAGGGGACAGCAGATGTGGCCTCAGCCCAAGGAACAAATCACGGAGCATGACTTTAGCCATCAACAACAAAAAGCCGTGTGGCTGGCTGTTGGGACTGTGGCCGTGGTTGCCATGGATGTGGCCTTTTCAATGTTCCTACAAGGAACAAGAAAGTTACATAGTGCTTCTTTAAAAACTAATGTGTAGCAGAGCTTAGGTTTTAAATGCTGTTGCTAAGCAATACAAGCCCATGAAGTCCACACCTGCTTGGAACTTGATCACTGCTTGAGGCTACAGTCATGTGAAAAAATTTGGACATTTAAATATTCTGTTCTTTATTAAGAATTGTTCTCATATCTTTGTCTAACCTTGTTTTTTTGTTTTTATTTGCATTTTTTTATTTATTTTAGCCATTTTAAATTGACATTTTACAGAAAAATTGAAAAAAGTCGTCAATTCATTTTTAATTGTTTAGTTGTATTATATGAATCTCCCACTATTTTTTAACATTGATATTAAATATCCATATGTCCAAATATGTAAAAAAAACACACAGGCTTATACAGGGTGTCCTAATTTTTTTCACGACTGTATATTTTAGAACTAATACTGAAAGATGGAAATTTTAAGTGAGGTTAAATGGAATAAAAATATTTGATTAAATGCTACAAATCCACTGCAGAGGGTGAAGTTGAATACTGCTTTTCACACTTCCAGACAGCAACCTGAAATAATTTTTGAACAAGGGTACTGGTGTGAATACAACCAATCAGACAAATCTGTGCTGAGGTGTGTGATCACTCTGGCCCTCTCTATGACCTTTTCTGAATACAGCCTGCGTGTGTGTTAGCGTGTGTCTGTGACACATCTACCACAGAGCTTGCACTTTGCCGAAAGGACCAAAGATGAAAGGAGCTTGATCAGAGGGAAGAGGTTTGAAAGGTGAATGAAAAAAAATGAGTTTGAGTAAGGATAAACAGAGGCTCCACTTTATGAAACAGTGAGTAAAAGACATAGTGACAAAGGAGCAGGTGTGCAATAAAAGAAACTGGAAGGAAGATACAAAAG